>WBNO01030486.1:0-278065 GCA_013400575.1 Peucedramus taeniatus
AAACCCAAGCATGAGACAAAACTGAAGGAAATTACTTCTGGGATTAGAAACTATTAAATACTGTTGTAAGAATAAACCAAACTCCTGAAGGGTCATTCTGTGTTACAGAATATGCAAATATCTCAAAGGCTCAGGACAGAGATTACAAAGGCAGTAGGACATCTATTTATCCCATAAATATTTTATAACAGGGTTTATCATAGAAGATGTAAAGAATTATCTTGATGACTATTGTACTTCTGGAATGGAATCTACAGATTGAAGGTAAAATGGTGTACCAAATTATCTACATGAGCAACTGTGGTTGCTTTTAATATGCACACAAATACAGCATTCAGCCCTATCCATCTTATTCCAAAATTTAGATCCAAATGATTGTGAGTCTTCAATTACTGTAAGAGTTTTCTTTACTGCTTGCTTTCAATCCAGGTGAGCTTGCCCAATGAACAATTAAGTTCTAGCTCTGGAAGAAGACAGAGGTACAAGCAACATGGTACAGCGAACTCCTTGAGTTTTGGGACAAGTCTGGGGTGTGTTCTTCAAGAGATGAATGCCTCAGCCTCAAGACAGTGGAGGATCCTGCTAATATTTTGATGATCTCCAGGAGAAAAAGGGGTTCAATTAAAAAATTCCAAGTCCAAGGCTTCGTGGGAACTAAGAAGAATATCTGCTGCAAATTCGTTCTCAGCAGCTGGGAACGAGTAAGGAGAAAGATGTCAGTGCTCTTGCTGGGAATCATCAACATATCCAGCTGCAAAGGAATTGTTTTCCATTCAGCAGGTTAGATTTCTCTAGTGAAGGTGAGGATGTGTTAATTCCATGATACCAGTTCCTTCTTAGTCCTTTCCCAGCTTATGTTGCAAACATTTGAACACTGATGTCCAAGCAAGAGTATTTCAAATTGTAAAGAACCCACTGATGGGAAGAAATGAGCCCATCTTTCAAGAGATGACTGAACAGGCTTGGTCACTTGAGCCTTGCAGAATGAGAGGGAGATGATGGCTGGAGGATGAACACAAAGTGAGGCTGGGGCAGGTAAATAAAGAACAAATTAAAAACTGTGGACAAGTGCTAGGATAAGAATAAAAGGTGTTGGTGGGCAACATGGCTACTCAGGAATGAGGGGGAGGTTTCAAACAATCTAAGCAGTGCTAAATGTAGCAGATGACTTTTAAGATGAAGCTTAATCATTTGATGAAAGGAATTCTGTGATGAGGTAGCCTGCAGTGACAGATGACTGGACTTTGTGACCCAGGTACTTCCTTTCACTAAGATGTTCCTGTGTCACCTGCAGCTCTCCAGCTCCTGGGAAAATGCTGAAGATGCCCTGAGTGTTTCAAATCTGCTGAAGATTGTAAGGTAAGGATTCATGACAACATGGCTGTGGTGGAAACTGCAGGAGTTTCAGAATCTAGACCCAAATGCATGATGGTTGTTCACAGAGAGCACACACTCTGTGAGCTGGGGCTTCACATGGGTCACTACCTGCCCTCTGTGAAAGCCAAGCTGACATGTGCTTCCTGATGGAGTATTTAATACACAGGAGCCAAGACAAGGGACACAGGTAAAATAAACAAATTTAGATTTGCAAATAAGATTTATTTATTCATACTTACATTTTAATAATACTTTAATTTTGTGGTAGAATTTGCTTTAAGAATGTGTGTAAAAGAGCAGAACGAAGAACAATGCAATTATAATAATGCATTTTATATTTCTACTCACTTCTTTAAAATTCCCTACAGAAGCAAAATATGAAAATGTCTCTAAGAAAATCCTTAAAATTATATACAACCACAAAGAACCATAATGAGTTATGTTTAGCATGTAGAAATAACACACCACACCAGTACTCCTTAGCTGCTCAGATCCATATAGGATTTTTTTCTGGGTGGTGATTCATATTATCCTATCAATGCATTAGGGGGGATTTAAATTCTTAACACCCACCATCACACCAAAGGCAGAATAGACTACTTAATATGAATAACAAGCACCAGAAGAAAAACACTCCACCCCATGTTTCTTCTGCAACTTTAAATTGGACACAAAGAGGAGGAGAGGAGGAAAAAAAGAGAGCAGAATAACAGGGAATTAATAATGGAGAAACCTGATTAGAATATAATTTGTCCTCATTAGTACAGCATTCCTGACATAAGGCCGCTCCTTGAATCCTGTTTACTTTGAAACTCCAAAGAAAGAAACCTATATAGTTGTTAACACTCGGCTTTTCAAGGATTGCTCCGTAATGAGGGTGGAGTGTATATGAGCTGCTTGGTTCTTTACCATCAGAGAACACTGAAAACACATCTGTGCACTGAAGCATTATTGGGCCTTTCAAACAACCTCTGCGGCCACTGCCTATAAATCTCTTCCCCTGTCATGTTTAACTAAAACCCAATACCCATTCAACATGAAATCCATCAATGTTATACAGAAAACAATGACAAAGCACTCTCCTTTGTGTCAGGAAAAACAAATAATTCTGCAGGAAAAAAGAGGGAAACCTTTTTTGGCAAGCTTCTGCAAGGGTACAGGGATAGAAAGTGGCAGCTTTCTTTTAAAGCAACATATACCCAGCTACAGAAATAATTTTCAAGGCCAAATCTAAGCTGGGCATTATGGTGCCTGTTCAAGATAATACACAATATGCCTCAGAAGGATCTGTGTTGGGGCTTTTTATCTGAAGTATGTTTGTCACGAGGACAAAGTCAGCTTTTGCCACCCAGCTGCATGATCCTGTCAATGCCAAACTGGGGGGTTTGCATTTTTGAAGCAAAATTTGTATCAGTTACAAATCTTCTCTTCTGTTGCTTCTCACTCCACAGGAGTGCACATATGTGCATATATACATACATACAGAATGTGTTCACAGGGTGGATTTAGTCTCTTTTTTATTCTTCTAAATTCAACAGGGGGAATACAGGACACAGGAACAATACAGGGAATAAGGAGTGAAGGTTATTGCCAGAGGGCAAAGACACCTTCCATGAGGATTCACTAATAAATATTTCATGAAAGCAAATTCTGGGAAACCAGTGTTGAACGGGAAAGACTGAGTCTCTAGGCAGGTGATTGAACACAACTGGACATGAGTGAAAGAAAACCTAGACCAGAATTATTCCCAAGCTTTTAGATCCAGTATGAAAACAGAACTGGCAGAAATATCATTTTAATTTAATATATTCGGTGCCACATAAACAAGGAGGGGTTTGAGTGATAATTATTTACCACAAATTTCATCTAAAGCACATGAGCCTACAGTAAAGAAGTGACTCCCTGACAGCCTGTCCTGTCCATGGAGATGGATACCCACCCTGCAATGAACCTCTTCAACTCAGCTATAGGTACAACACTTAACACTGACTCTGTCTTTTAAGCATCCCATTACTGTAAAGACATTAGCCACTGAACTTAATTAACAAAATCAATCATAATTAATTCTTTCAGTGCTCACAGAGTCATCACAGACATTTCCTTTAGAGTTTTACTGTAATTTGCCATTAATGGAGAGCCAAAATAGTCAAATGATTTAGAATATATATAGAATAATGTACACCCACTGTACATAATAAGATGGCATTTTCATTGAGGAGGTGACAGAAGCATCATAAAGCAAAAAGTGCAGAGCTTGGATAGTTTGTCACTGTCAGAAAAGCTGCATGAGTGCTTCATCTGCTCCCTTTCAGGGTATTTTGCTCTTCACTCTCATTAAATTTAGACTCAAAACCACCTGGTACTTATGAACAAGGAACTTTCTGTACATGACTTGGGCCTTCATTTTAAATGTCACGTGCAATGCATGTGGTGGAAAAATTTCCCTTGATTATAATAAAGGATCCTCCAAAGACATTCCTTCTGTGATCAGACACAAAGCCTGCTGTGCTCCTCTAAAAACACGTGTCCCTGAGGTCATCTTTTGTCAGCCACTCACCACTTTTGCATGTTTCATTTCAGATTTTCCCACTTTTCCAACAATCACACTTACTTATGGCACACTTTACTGTGAAAGTTCAGTCCCAACTTAATCAAAAAAAAAATCAACACTGAAACTGGGGATCACCTACAGCTCTCCATAGCATTTCCTTACACCCAGATTATAGATCCTGATATTATGCACTCATCTGCAAATGGAAAAAGTTTGACTTTTGCCTGGAAATGCCACTTTTGCCTCCAGGAGAACTTGCAAGACTAAATCACCAAGTAGCTGAGCTTCTGTCCTTTCATTTAATCTGCTTCTTTTATGATGGTAGAATTAATTTAATTTTTCTAAAGCCATCCCTGATCAACTGGGCTTGAATTGTGCCCTGACAACTCTTCTGAGGAAAATTCCATGAGCTCTTTCTGTTGCTTGTCACATTTCATCTTTCTCCCTCAATACAATTATCTCAGTTATTTTTTGTCAAACCCAAATATCTGTTCTGCCTGGGGGACACTTTACCTGGTGTTGCTGGTGTTCCTTGGGAGAGCTACACGATGCCACTTAAGAAGTGCATGAAATAGAAAGTGTTAATTGAGTGATTAACTTGATGAGACACAGAGGATACATTTTTAAGCATACTGTATGTGGATATATATGCTATTTTTTAAAGGTTTACTTAGGATAATGTGATTAAGCTGGATTTTTCCTCTTTCCTGTTTCTTTTTTTTTACCTGAACAGCAATCATTTTATTAGATTTTTTTTTCTACATTAGTGAAAACACAAATTAGTGAGCTCTACAAGCTGAAATTTAAATGAGCCATGTTACAGCACTACTGGCATCAAGGTTAAAAAAAATGTGTCAACCCATCAGGACAATTCTTACCTCCTCTTCTGAATGCAAGGAACAACCTATGATAGCTATCTTTCTGGTCTTCCTCCATCAATCAATATAATCCTATAAGAGTCCAAACTTAACACTAGGTACATAAGAGAGCTACTGAATTAGATAAACTCAATCATCACTGGTGATGAAATGATTATTTAATTACTGTCAGCAGTGCTTCCAATAGCACAGAGAGGAAATCCAAGAACATTGACAGTCAATGGTAATTTATTAATCAATTAAACAGTACTGCTTGGGTAAGCGTAATTTGTGCAATAAAACTTGAATTAAGTGCTTAAGTAAAAGGGGTGGCTTTTCTAACATTAGAGGTTGTGACATACAGCAAAGGACTGCATATTCACAGTTTAATGCTCTACTTTCTAATCTCAGTAAAAAGAAAAACAAAAGGCTGGTGAGGCTGAGGATGGGCTGGCATTGCTTACACAGCAGTAACCACAGTGCACTGGTACCTCCAGTGCCTTCTACTGGAGTGTTTTTTACTGGAGTGTTTCTACTGGAGGGTGTTTTTTAAGTTTACAAGTCTAGGAAAGGTCAGACAGGATGTTTGTTCTGTGCTGGTATTCAAGACCACCCCCAGTACTTAGCTTGGAATGATTTTAACAGAAATTCCCTGTTTCTTAAGAGAAAAGATTCTCCAGAGATAAGCTATTCTCCATTTCTGCTGTAAACAGGCAGGGTCCCCATCACAAACTGATTATTCTCAGAGCATGGCAGTCCTTGCTGTCAGTCCTACAGTGCAGCACTGCACTCACAGACTCACTTCCTTCTCCATGGGCTGCTTGTGCAATTATCCTTGCAAGGTCTTCTACACCCATCTCTGCATCTCACTGGGCTCAGAGAGACTGTCAATTTATTACTTTCATGTCCTAAAGGCATGAAGTGGATGGATGACATCCGCACTCCTGCTAATTTGATTTCTTAATTACAGAACAAATGTATATTGCTCCACTTGAAGTCGAGAGTCCCTTCAGCTAGGCACTATTAGAAACTGCTAATAAAGAACAGGACAGTGAAAAAAATATTTTAAAAATTTAAAAAGTAGAGCTTGAGAAGTCTGGTTTAACTGGCACAAATTTTCATGGTGCATCTGTGATCAAGCAAGGCCCAGATCTGCATTCCCTGTTGTAGGGTTCTCACCAATCCACTCTCACATCCAAAGCTACCCCTCACTGCCACTGCCCTCAAGTGAGAATTGCCCATCTCCCATCTATTTTCCATATCATTATTAGTGCCAACCAGAAAATTAGGGTGTGCAATCAAAATATACCCACTGACATAATATCCTTGATAGGTCGAACTGTTTACCTTTCTACCCCCCTAAACTGAATTTCTCTCATAAATTAATCTTCTCCTTGAAGTTAGTCCATTAGGTCTGCAGGTTCTACCAAGTGACTTTAGATTTAAGGCAGCACAAAAGAGAGCAGAACTGTGTCTAGCCAGATCCTCAAAAGATACCATCTTTACAGTCCTTTTCAGTGTTCATCCTCACTGGCTGCTGTTGATCTTTCACTTTGTCTTGCTTATCTAAAACCAATACCTATTCAAACTCCAATCAATCAATACTACATACAGAACGATGAAAAAAGACATGCAATTCTCTTGTTTAACAACTTGTTCAACATCTATTGCTCAGAGACCTTTCAGCATCCACGCCTCCTTACTTCATGGCTAACAGCCTTTTGAATTTAAAAGAAATTAATGTGAATTTACAAGAAATAAGCTGTAGAAACCACCCAGTTCTGCATTCCTGAGAGCAGGGGTCATGACAAAAACACCTTTAACCCTATGAAAACTTCAGTTACTTGACTATCCCTGCAAGCAAAGCTTGCTTTGGCTGTAGTGGGCTAGTTTGAGGTCTGCCACTCCATACATTATAAGGAACTGCTGCCCTGGTTTTATTTTGCACAGTAGCTGAATTAACAGGAACTCTAAGAGAGCCCAGAACTTCATCTCACAAGATTGCTGAAATCAAAGCACTGATACTGCTCTGCTGCAGCCTTGGTAGGAAATTAATTGCAATACAAAGAGGGAAGAGTTCCAACAGAGCAACACCAGGTAGGACAGGCCAATTTTGTCATCTAATAAATGCCACATGACAGAACAGTCTCAACCCAGTGAAAGGAAGCTCTAAGAGGCCTGATTTTATTTATACATGCAACAGTAGTATTTAAAACAGTGCTTTACAGTCAGGCTATCATGGATTTATACAACAGGCCAGATCCTACATTCTCTTTGAGAGTTTAAACTTCTATAAAGTTCCACTGGAGGAACTTTTTAGTTACATAAAAGTCTCTTCTAACACAGGCCTAAGTGAAAAGCAGAGGACAATTTAGTAATGAGATTCGGGACTTGCTTCATATGCCTGAGGCTTAGGATAATTTTGCAAGTAGGTTTTGGATTTTTGTTCTTTTAAAGCAAATTAGACAATGTTGGCAAAATTCGTGCTCAGGCTTTTCCCTAAATATGCAGGTTTCAACCTAGTATCTCTGTCCATGAGATCTGATCTTTTTTTCATGATCAGAGCCAGGTCTCAGGGTCTTACAAATGGCATCCCAATTAACAGAACAGCCATCATGGCTTGAAAACCTCGTTATTAAAAAACAAAAACAACCCAGTTCCCAAGTGCTGATGGCTTTAAAGTGGCTGTCACCAGCAAAGGAGCTTAGATATGGATATAAAATAAAAGCACCTACAATTTCTTTCCTCCTTTTCATGGATACATTAATACTGTGCTGGAGGCTGATCTGGCTAACAAGTTCTGAGCTTGGAACTGAGGTTATTAATGTCACTGTTAAGATTTTTTTTTTTTAATATTGAATCCGATCTGTCTTATATCCAAGCGTGTTTTTTATTGAATAATCTACTCACTGAATTAAATGGGCTGTGACTGAAAATGGGGGGATGGAGTGTGTTTTAAAATAAAAAGTGAACACATTTTGTGACCAGATACCACTTAATTTGCAAATGTGTACTCTAGAACCATATGTTGTCTGATACAGTCAACATTCCTTGCCAAGCAGCATTTGTATCGCTGATCAAACACTCCTGTTCAATAGCAAAAAGATAGAAAACTCTAAACTGTTACCCTCCTGCATATGCATAAGATGCTTTTCTGTCCCTTCCAAGGTGCCTTAATCAATATAATTATTTTCATGTTGTGAAAAAAATATTGCATAATGACTCAGTCTAAGTTGGGACCTGGTCCTCCAAACACTCGCTGGTTGCCCACACATATGAAATGCTGTGGGAGGTGTGTCCTGCATCTTCCCTGGGCTGGCCAAATGCCTCATGTGGAGAATTTGCCCAGTCTGATCCCTGTGGCCATGATAACCAAATGGATATAGAAGTGATGTTTGCATCCAAGCCAAAATTTACTGTATTTAAATAGAGAGAGGAGCACGATTTGGGACTTGTGCAGTTTGGATCATGAAAGCTCACAAACAGGTAGGAAAGAGAGGAGAAAGCAGATGTTAATAATCTCACAGGTTTCAAAATCCGTTACAGGCTAAGGGGAAATTAGGTTGTGCTGTAAGAGGCCTGCTCTGAGTTTGTGCAGTTTCACCTACACGGAAATGCAATTTTTCACATGGCTTTTCTAGTCTGACATTATGGAAATTTTAGTAACTCAGGCTTAAATTTGAGCTCTCGAAAAACTACCAGAAAATTGAGAGTGGAGTGCCCTCTGTGCTCCACCCAATGATGTCCACAAATGCCATTTATTTACCTCTGCTTCCTAAAATGATATTTTCACTGATGGAAATTTTCATAATTAAGCTTGTGACAGCTCCTGCTATGCAGTTCATCAGCAAGGAGGACATAAAGAACATGGAGCACTCATTACACACCAAGCAAACTTAACTCATTAACAGTACTTGGAGTGAGCAATCTCAGACCATTACTTTTAATGGGATTAGCCTTTCTTGTGTACAAAAGGCAGAACAGCTCTGTCTACTTAAAATCATTTCCGTACTCTAACGACATGGGCTACATTCATGCTAACAGGAAAGTGCTCATTCTGGCTTTGCTCCTCATTGTCAGCGTGGCACTGAGCACTTCACCAGCAACAGGAACAATAACTGAGTTATTCTCAGTTTATTTTTGTCACTCTGGTCTGTGCATTTTTCTTTTCTCATTTTACAAGGCCCTACCTTTGATCATCAGTGAGGAACAGGATTAGCTTACTAATTCTGTATTACTGTCAGCAAGATGGCATAGACTCAGTCCTCCACATTAAAGGGAAAGCAGAATCCTTAGAGGATATGAGGGTGAAGACTTTCCATGAGCTCTGAAAATCCGGCTGGCTCTGTACGTCAACATCAGTATGATATCACTAAGTGCCTCTGCATCCATGCAGCACATTCCCAACCTGAAATCAGCCACCACTGACACTTGTTAGACCTGCTTACACAGTGGCAGAGACAAGTATTGGTGCTAATGCACCAACCTCTCATTGCAAACAGTGCTGGTGGCACTCCCAAGGTCAGGCAAACCCAAAAGCCAGGAATGAAAACGACTGCCATCCACTACAATGCTACAACGTGTTCCCCTTGCAGCAGACTGGCAAGAATCACTATTTTTCATGTAGCATTAACTTTGATAACCCCATTGCCAAGCTTTTTTATGAGGCAATCTTCATAAGACCAGTAATGAAGCACTGCTACTCCATGGAGCGTATAAATAACTCTGCCCAGCACATGCACATCTGGCTACACGCAGAGAAGCCTTTAAAACCCCTCAAAATCAGGAACATTCAGACTCCAGAGTTATGTTTTCCTCCTGCACAATGCTCGATCTTGAATGAGTGCTCAGTATGTAAACAAAGAAGTAGCATTTAAAACTCAAAATCATACCAATACAGGAGTGTCTCAGGAGCACCTGAGGGGGCAGGAATGCCTTGAAGACAAGGCATTCAAACCTAGTGAAGCATAAGCATATTTGGGAGGGAAATAAAACATAAATGAGGGCATTGACAGGCTCCCTACAGCATCCAGGTGCTTTCCAACTCTCACATGCCACTTCTGAGGCTGGTCACTTACAGGAAGAGACTTTCAGCCAACATTTGACATAAATAAATATTACTAGTATTACACACATGCTCTGCTGCTGGAGAGATCTACTCTCTATTCTATTTTACCTACTTGGGTCTTCTCCTATGTGTGGTGCACACAGGTTTCTAAAAATATCCCAAACTATTCTGAACACAAAATGCAGAGATGAAAGAATGAGTTGCAAGCTAAAAGAAGAATCAGTCAGCTGCAGCAGGAGCTAAACTGCATCCTCTGCTCACACAGAGCTGAGGCTGATTCAATGCACCATGTAAATACTTCCCCCAGGCTCAGCCAGAAGCTCCCATTTAGGACACACTTTCCCTCACCAATGTGAAAAGGAGGAATTAGTGGTACTCAGGAATTCAGTAGCAGCTCCCCAATATATTCAGAATAGCACTCAACATGCAAGGTGAATAACATCATTAACTCCCACAAAAAAGGATTTTGAACCTCAGGACAGGGACCTTTTAGTATGAGATCTGAAACTCAGACACTTAATGACTAAAATAAAAAAGTGAATCATAGATTAATTTTGGGGGTAAAGTTGGATGAAATAAAGTTTCCTGTTGTCTTTCCACTGCTGGCCTAAGAGCTTTCTCTGCCTCTAATGAGACTAGATTGCAGAACCCCACACAGAGTTAGAGATGGAATCATTTTTAGAAAGGATTTCCACTCACAAAATGAAAGCCTTAGGAGTTCACTTCAGAGACAAGATACCAATAGAGACATTATTAACATCACTGACATGCACACAAAGGAAGCCTGAGGCTCAGAGCTCTGCCTCTGTGTGGTTAAAAATGTAGGCACTTAGCAGGGAATGAAAATTACACTGGTCCAAGGTCCAGGACTTGCCATGTTTAGTCCTGGAGTGGTGCCAAAATAAGCAATGCTAGGCTGGATGATCAGTGAGAGAAGGAGATTTCAAGTCTGATAGCATCAAGATTGAAAACTAACTCTTGTAAGATACTGGGGATGCAATCAGGACAGAGTTTCAAAAGAACTGAGAATTTCCTCTTAGAGCTGATACATTAGATCTACAGATCATGCAATTCTTCAACTGCTTTGCTGCTTGTTTTTGGTCAGCAATGCAATCATTCATTTAGGGAAAGTGGCTGTGGCTGAACTTCTGGGGGTGTTATTTTGGGGTTTTTAATATCTGTTGTAAAACAGGCTGATGCTTTTTCCTACCTGTCTGATTTAACAATCTGCTCTCCTCTTCTTGGACACCAAATTTGGATATTTTGCAGCAGTTCTGAAAACAGCTGAGTTCATCTTTGAGTTGTGAGTGCCTTTGCTTTGATGGTTGGGACACAGATGCTTGTGGATTATCTTGTAATCTTTTTATGGTAAAATACAGAAACTACCTTTTGACAATACTGGTCTCTGTTACACCTGAAGGCTTGAAATACTAGATTGGCCAAAGTCAGCCTTTCCCCTGCTTAATCCATGTTCTTTTTCACAAGGTGAAACAGATTCTTTTAGGAAAAAAAAAAAAAAAAAAAAAGGGGGTTGGGGGTACTTCAGTCCTTGGACAGCCCATGGATCCACCAGCTGTCAGGAAGAAAATGAAGCAAAACCTGAGGTTTCTGCAGCAGCAAATGTTTAAGGACTATTCATACCTGGTCTATCAGGTAGAGATACACTCTAGTATTTCCTTCTCCTTCCTGAAAGTAATGCAAATTACCACATTTGAAAAATGTGACCTTGGGCTGCCCAAAGCATGTCTCCCAACCAGAAACCCACTGGGGGTACAGATGGAGGAATGTAGATTCTAAAAGGATTTTGTTGTGATGCTGAGTCCCTGCTCACAAAACATCTCTGGCATCACTCATTTGTCACTTAGGATAGTGACTTTTGAAAACCCAGATCATTTATTACCAGTAAGTAGGGTACTCTCCACATTTTTATGGCTTTGGTTTAATGGCCCACAGAGTATTAAAAACAAACAAACAAGGCTATTTTTCACAGATGTTAAAAGATGTAGGGCTCTTGCAAAGGGTTAAAGCAGTTAAATAGAAAGATATATGTTTTAACGGAGTTGTGCTTTAAAATTACTTCTAATTTATCCACTTACGAGACATGTATGGAGGTAAAATGATCAGTGGTAATGTGCAACAGAAAGATATATACTTTTTTAATTGTAGCCAAGAGGAATAAAACAGCATGGAATAACTTAATCGTTGCTAATTATAATATCACTGAGGTAATTACAATAGATTTTGATTGTCTCATTTTCACACCAGAGGAGGGCACAATACTGGCTTTTCTCTTAATACATATTTGTTTTTAGAGAAGAGCTGACAATTACACTAATTGTACTCACAGCGTGAAACTTTGTTTTTAAAGAAAAATTTGTCTACGTGTCATATGGAATAAATGCATGCTTTTTGTTTTGTTAGGTGTAAATTAAAGACATATTAATTGCTTTGTTCACTGTAACAATACAGAGATCTTCTCATGCAAGCACGACTAATTCTGACAGAGTCACATCACTTGGAAAGTGTGTGACACTCCAAGTGAAAATGGCAAGAATGAGCTACCACTTAGTGGTTAACATGGATGTGTTTGAATAGAATATTGTCACCTGGAAATCAACATCCAGCAGCTATTCTTCCTCTGTGGAATCCACTTGGATAAAGTAGCAACAACCAAGTCAACTGGGTCAGACCCACAAGTCTGAGTTGTGTAATCTTCTCTGGCTTCAGTTTGACTCTCTCTAGCAGCTTCCAAACTCCATCAGACCTAAGGCTCAGCATTCTTTGTCTGGCCTTGTCCAAACTTTAATACAGGAGCTATGAGGGTTTGCAATACCAGGCACAGCCCTGCCCTGAGCATAGAGGGGGTTATAACCATCCCTGAAAGTGCTGTCACATCATTTGCACCATGAGGAACCACCAAAGAAAACCACCCTCCTGATTCACCCTACCAAAATTCTGTACTTTACAAATAGCATGATTTATCTTTTGTGATACTCTCACCTTCCAAACAAGGATTAAAGTAAAACCAGTGGTTTAACCTCACAAAGTTACCCATTTCTCTTACAAAGCTGAGTTTATCAGGCTCTCCTGTCTAGATGACCAAGCTCTCCATTCCAAGTCTTGAAGCTGAGGAGCAGAGCTCCAAAAACAGGACTTGCATCCACTCTGTCACACACCTGCCCTACCCAGGGTGTGACACCTGCCCTGCCACCTGAGGAGTCTGCAAAGCAAGGCAGATGAGCAAGACAAGAAAAGCAGTGTGTGCCAGGTTTAAATAACCACAGCAGCATTTCTTAACTCATCTGCCAGTCCCACAGAGGTGGGAAGGCAGGCTGGATAGGTGCATTCTCCTAGCTCTAGTGTCAGGAGGACTTAGAGGTGCTGTAATGTACACAGAACAGCAGATCCTGAGAATCTGAACTAGAACATTTTGGACTAACATTACAATGATTTTGCTTCCGTACTATTTAACATTTTCATTAAGAGGAACATGATTTACTGCTGTAACCCACCATGATATCAATGTTGCTAATGGAATCTCACCAGTTTTACCCACTCACATGGTGTCACCACACACCTTTCAAAGGGGTGTTTGCCTGTTTTCTGATGCAAAACTCACTATCATTTAACATGCAAGCTACTTCAGATGAGGCATCCCATCAGGTTAGGCCATTACCACAAAAATTTGCACCCTTCTGGTCATAACCTTTGGTTTTTCTTCCACTGTTTCCAGACCAAAAGCAAGAACAACAGTTGGAGTTTGTCCTCTCTTTACTTCAACAGCTCCAATGAACACATTCCACATGGGCAGAATGGCTTTAAACTGAAAAAAGAGTAGATTCAGATCAGATATCAAGAAGAATTTCTTCCCTGTGAGGATGGTGGGGCCCTGGCACAGAGATGCTGTGGCTGCCCCATCGCTGAAAGTGTTCAAGGCCAGGTAGGACAGGGCTTGGAGCAGCAACACAGCAAAAACCCAGGCCCTAAATTTTAATTTAATAGCTCCTATGGATTAGCACAAGCAAGGCAATGCTAACTCGTTTCTCTTGTAAAAACAAAGCAAAACAAAAGCCTTTTATCTTTTAATCGATGTATGTAAAATATATATGACCAGAGCCCATGACAAAGATATCCTGTTACACCACCTCAAATGTGTTCTGCAGCAGTCATTTTCCTTACTGCACAGGATTCTCATACTGAAAAGATAAGAAATAAGCAGATTTGAACTTCTTGCCCCTTTAGGAAACCCCTGCCTATATATTCAGAATTAATTTTTGACTTTTATACCTGTGTTACAGGTTCATATTTGCCACCAAAGACCAGCTAAAAGCAGAGAGCAGCTACAGATTTTACATACCAAGTTAATTAGCAATTCTTACCAAACAGAGTGTATCTTTTTGTCTCAGGGTTCAGCTTGGTCTCTATTAGACATATTTACGGGAAAAGTCAATGGATAAGACATTAGAGGCCAACCTCAAAGTCAGAATAAAGCAACCATAGACCTTAGAGAAGTGCTTTATTAGCCAAGAATTGGTTGGTTATTGATCTTGGTCTCTGTCTCTGGTCACAATAGCACTTACCCTAATTTTTCTAGTGTAAATATAAGTAAATTTGAATGGGTGTTGTTGAAACAATCTGTAAATCTACATTTTGTGGTTTATGTTGTAATTGTAGTTACGGGAAGGTTCAATATCTGGAGCATGGTAAGGAGACAAGGCTGTGGCATGGCAACCTCAGCTCTGCAAATATGTCCTGAAGCACTTTCTCAGAGGTTATTAAAATGACTGGAGCTATCACTCTGCTTAGAAGCAGAGAAACCACATGGGTACTCATAAGAAAGGAACCGAGAAAAAACACTGTAAAGAGAAATGTTATGCATTTAACTTCAGCTTTTCTTTTCACTGAGGTCAACCAGATAATTAAGAAAAACAGATATGCAGAGTTTCTTTACTTTTCTGCAGACAAACATTAATAAATTACTGCTTGTCTCAGCACTACCATGCTTTCCTCACTTTATTGTGCTTTTTCATTTAGTTCCATCTTTAAGATTTATTTGGAGATAATTTTCAACTTACTTCATGGCCTACTGCATAAGACCTCTCTTCTATTTGTCCTATTGGGAACACCTGTCTTGATCATACTTCTATAGGGTTAATGAGGGTTAATGACTGTTGTATTGCAGATTGATATTACCAAGCAAATTTCAAGTGGAAATACCAAAATAAGTGATAGCTGTATCTGCTGCAGCACTTTTTCTCCATTTAGGTTAACACTGAATGGACTATAACATATTGGTTTAAAAAACTGCACACACAATGCAACATAAAACTGGAATTTTCACTATTGCTAAGTGCTGTTTCCTTCCAAAGTTCCCATTGTTGCTCAGAATCCATAAGGCTTTTATCCACATCACAACATAGTGAGAGAGAGGCAAATCTCTGTCTACAGTTCAGCCATATCATAGAAAACAGGATTTAAAAATGGGGTGGAACATAAACTTTGTTATTCCACTCCCTGCCAGGAGCAAAGGGAATGTCCTTTCCAGTTCCAGACCTGCCCTGCAATGTCTGTTCTCCCTGTCAGAACAAAACCAGAGACTACCCCTTGTCAAAAACATAAACTGAAGCCATCAGGTGCCTACAGCCGAACACCACCACTACTTATCTAGTCTGGACAAAATTAAATCCTGTCTGAAACAGCCTGAGTTAGAAACCAGAGTATCTGTTTAGCTGACACATGATATGTCTAAGGCAGCTCAGCGGTCTGTTTTCTGTTCCTGCACCACACTTTCCCCATTGACTTGATAATTCCCATCCCACTCACAACTTCTATGTTCTACTGAAGCTTTTGTTTAACTGGAGGCTGAATGTGCAGGAGACAGGGTTTTCCCAGCAGCTCCAAGTGGGACCTGAAAACCAGGTTTCACATCACAGAAAACATAACACAGATTCTCAGAGTCAAATTCAAAACTCAGCACTGCTATGTTTTCTCCTGCCAGGCTCATCTGTCTCAAACACAACTGCAAACTAATTAAAGGATTTCTCTTACAGGTGATCTGATATGACAGGGGTGAACAATGGGAAGACCACCCAGAGGATGTCACACCAGTGCCAGAGAAGAACCAGAAGCAAGTCTGCTTTACATTCTGAACACAAAACAGTCTTTCATTCCTCCCCACCTGCTTCCACATAAACCACAACTAGAAACCACCAGCAACAGCTGAAGTGGTTTAGACTTGCACATGCATCTATCTCATCATTAAAAATATTGCCTTAACTTTATGAAAAATTGCAGTGATATTTTAATATCACTGAGTTTGAGTTGTGGGGCCTTATCACTGGCATAACGAGTTCTTCATGCCTTATCAATAGGCTATGCAGTTCCTTCAGTCCATAATGTAGGCAAGGAACCACTTCTGCATAACTTCAGCAGACTGTAAATCAGGTGGTAATAAGAAGATATCACAGTCCATTATATGTGTGCAATTCCAACTTTGTACTATTAAAAAAACAAGCAAACAGAAAAACCCCCAAAAACCAAACAAACCCCCAACCATAAAAAATAGCAATTTTAAGTGCATTCAACAACCCTCAAGGCCTCTCTAACGAGGCACCGAATTTCTTCTCCATTTCCTTGCCATGAATGATTCAATGGAAGAGCTGGTTTAAGAGAATTCTACCCCATTCTCCTGCTCTCCCTGCTGTTCTTCCTGCTATGCACTGGTTCATAAAGACCTAAACTCGTCCAGAAAAGACCAACAGTGACTTGAACCATCAAAAGATTTGTAAGGTGGAACCTCACCTTGAGCAACTTTAGAGCTGATGTAATTACTGGCTGTTGTGCAGCTGAGCTAAAATACTTTGTAACTTCAGTGATCATCATTATTATTGTTCCTCTGCATCTTCCATTGTAGTGAAAAACCATCTGGTCTTGGGAACTGTTAATGCCAGTGAATTCAAGAGGAATGAAGGGGGCTTAATATCTCACAAATGGGGCTGTTAGTACCCAGAATATTCTACGACATTGCATCACTAGCAGATATTGTTGACAAGTCACAAAATAGTATTTATATTTATTCATGCAAGGCAAAGGCAGAACTCTTTCTCTGTCTGCATCTCTAATGGCTGTTAGGAGGCTATGGATGAGAATAATCACAAAACCTGAATGGAGATAATAAAACCAATAGTGTTCAAGTGCTGAAACAAAGAGAATCCCCAGTGGGGCAGTGATCTTCTGAATGACTCAAGTAGTTCAGCACAAGCCTTTGAATTTCACTTTGACATTTAAATGAAGAAAGGGAGAGAAAAGCACAGGCCAATTTCATTGATTGGTGTAACTCAGGAATCTAACATAAAAGCATGGGGATGACTCACAATACATACAACATCTGAAACCAAACTCCATTCTCTTCTATTCCCATTTCATTAAAATAACCTCCTGTTTTCTTCTGTCATAATATCTGGCTTGAAAAACCCTGTGCAGGGGGTTAAAGCAGAGCTTTTTTTACTGGATCTCATTGGGAGGGGAACTGGCTGCAGTGCACTAATGCATTTCAATTTGTTTTTTTTTATGACTATTTTCAGCTGAGAATTTACCATGCATAAATTTTAAAACTTAAAAAACTCACAGCTTTCTCCCTGAAAATCAAAAAAAATAGGCAAACCATACTGCTAGTCTACTCACATAAGGACAAATTCCGTCATCGACTCTTTTTCCAATCATGCAGACAAGGTCAATAAAACTATCCCAGCTCTTCAGAGGAAGTAACCTGTGTCACAGATAGGCAGTGCAACTTATTCCTGCCCTTCTCCTACACACTTTGTGTAGGTGAAGCTACATTGGTGAAGGTGAAGCTGTGGCCTGAGTGGGTGTGCAGAGCCAGGCACAGTCTGGAGCCCATCTGGTCACGCTCTCAGTGCCACAGATGAACCACTGGACTGACTCTTTAGAGGCTTTTAGGACATAGCACAACAGATTGTAGACCAGGAGCAGAAATTATTTAGTGAGGAACTTTCCCTACACAGCACATTCTTTGTTTTAATCTATTAAGTGTAAGTAGATTTGACTTCCACACACAGTAAATCCAAGAACATTGCAGTCCTCCTGCAATGATATCCCCATGCACACACCTTTTCTCCAGTAAAGTTTGCATCTGCCCTTTCCAACACAAACACACACATCTATATTTGGAAGATCTTGTTTATCCTGTTTTACATGCAAACAACAGCAGTTTCAATGGAAGGAACAGCCCATTCCTGTGGACCAGAGTCATCACAGTGCCTTGGTAACTTCTGTTGTTTAAAAAGTGACTTATAGGCTCTGAGACAAACTGCAGGATTGTTTCTCAGCAGAAAATCCATTCAAAAGAGCGCATTGCATTAACTTATGGAAGGTCCAGACTATGAAATCATTACAGCAAATATCTTTGCTTTACTTTTTGACTGATAACCTTCATCATTAAAATTAATGCCAGCGTAAAGTCAGAATTGTACCTATTAATACAACTCTAATTGATACTATAAGCAGCCAAAATCTCACTATGAATACAATCAATTCTGCACAGATCCTGTTCTTTATTGACTGTTTGGTTCACTGGGGATAGTATGTTTTAGCATCATTTTTATTATTTTTCAGCAGTGATGCCACCATATAGGTCTGAGGCCCAGGGGTATTTGGCGATTTCATTTCGACTTCCTGTGACTTTCCCAACATACAGAACCAATATAGGAGGATGCTGTTAGCACACTGTCCCCTTGGGTAGCTAGTTATGAAACCTGAATTGCTGCACTTAAGCAAGCCTGTCAGAATGCTTGGCCTCCTAGACACCACGGCTCCGGCTCCATCTACAAAACTTTAAGTGGCACTAGCTAAAAGTATGGAAAAAACCCATATCCTGTCTTTGCATATATAGAACAACACTACTAATGGTGTTCTGTAAGACTGTGTGTAGGCTGGGCGAGGAAAAAATGGGAGTATTTTTCAGAGGAGAGCTCAGTTCTTAGATTCATAAAAAAATGTAGCTGACGTTATGGGTGGGCCAACTGAATTATAAAATAAGCTCATCTTTGCAGATGAAATTACCCCAGAGTTTTTTTTATTTTTCATCTCTTTTGGAAAAATTCCTTATAACATGCATGATTTCTACAGAGGGTGTACTTATACTTCTGCAAATCCCTATAGAAAGTTATAGTGGTACCTTAAAGCAGTAAATGGAACAAAGGATTTCTGCTGGTCCTTTGAATTATGCCCTCCAATAACACTGAAAGGGCGTAGCAAATTTTTCCAGTAGTAAATAACATTCTTTTCTTCCCAGTTCTTTCCTCCTTAAACAAAGCACCAAAACACCAGCCAACTGTTTTGAACCCTGTTAATTAACGAGGCAAATTTTCAGAGGCAGCAGAACCTCAGCTGGGCCTGTCCCAAAGACGTGGTCAGGAAACCACGAGGACAGGGTCAGCCTTGAGATGTTCCAGTTCTTGCTATTACTGAAAATTCAGAAGGCATAATGAAAACAATTGCTGCTATTACCATGATGGCTAAATGCAGGGCACTCATCACTGTGGCACCGAGCTGCCTCGACTGGAACCCGAATTGTCATTGTCCTCAGGAGATGGAAAGCACACCAACCCTCCTGATCCAGGCTGCAGGGAGAGCCAGCTCCCAGAGCTCAGCTGATGATGAGATTCACACCTAGGTGTACCTACACAGGGAGCCAATTTCAAAGGCGTGGGCCTGCTAATGAGATTGCCCTGATGCCAGCATCTGCAAAGCTGTGCCCTCAGGAAGGGAGAGGGAGCTTTCCAGAGGAGCACAGGTTACCTGGTGGAACAGAGATGGTGCTGAGGCTCTCAGGAAGAGTGTTGGGAATTCATTAATAACCACCAGCACACAGGCATTTCATCTTGGAATAAAAGTGCCTCCAGCTGCAAACATTCATCCTGTGCTTTGGCCTAGTGCTGAGGCAAAGGAAAGCACTACCAAGTGACTCAACCAAGGTTCTGTTCTCTCCTCTGTGTTTTTGGAGATTTCACATTGAAGAACTGAGCTTATCAGCACTGCTCAGACCATAATATCTGACACATCCAATTGCAACACTCTGTGACAAGGCTAGAGAGGAAGGAGATACTCAGAGTTTGATATCTATGTGTTTTTAACAAATTTTTTAAATTATTATGAATGCACACATCACTTAGCTGACTCAACTGCTTGCCTTAAATCTTTATTAACTAAAAGAATGCTTAACCACGTATTTTTTCCTTGCTACCCAAGAGCCAGTGACAACCAAAGCCCTAGAGCAAGTAGAATGTACCTGTTTGGGTCTTTCTTCTCATGCCATGGCCCCCTTCTCAAAGTCCCCTCCTTGCTACTTTTCCATGATCCAGTATCCAAGTTGCCAAATTATTTTTAAATTTACACTTGCTTGATCAATAGCTCTATTAATGTCTGTGGACCCATGAGTTTTAACATCATTTTCAACACTACTCACATCAATAAATTTGACAAAACGCATCCATGAGACATTTTGGAAGTGTATTTTACAATCTACTGCCTCCAAACAATAAGCTGATAATCAGAAAAATACAAGTCTTTTTGAGAGATGCATGTACACACACACTTCAGGAGCTAGATAAATCTGAAAATTTAAGGACATGCAAAGTCAGATTTTCAGCTGGTACAAATCAGCACACTCTCCTAATTTATACTGGCTAAGGATTTGACCCTTAAAATATTTTCCTGACACTTTTGATAAAGAAAGAACATTACATTTCACTTTATAATTGGACCCTATAGTTAAAAATAGCCAGATTCTTTCCTGATTAAAGAGACAGGAAGATATAAACCAGATTTATTGTCTATTAGATTTTATGTTCCATTTTCTCTTGTCACAAGAGAAGTAATTTTGTGTATATAGCCTGTCCAGCACAAAGTCATTTGTTCTCTCAGATACACTAATTCAAGCATAAATACATAGATCCATATTAATAAGCCACACCTCCCCCATTCATACAGTTGGGTATCCTGCCTAAATGTTTTCACATTCCCTGGATTTGCACTATTCTCTGCTGAAGTTCTGACCGAAGTGATCTTTAGTTTTTCCCAATGAAGTCAATACCCAACTGTAAAATACTTGTGAAAAAGATGATTTTATATAGTTAGGTTTGGTTAAAATATTTACCAGTACCTTCTTAATATATATATTTTTTTTTAAAAAAAACCTGCTTTCACTAAATTCTTTTTTCTTTGGGGGATGAAAACTCCGTTTTATTTCCTTTGGTGCACATGTGGGAAAGAATCCCATCCAGCTTTACGAATAATGACAGCCAAAATGAATTACAAGTTGGTCTTCACAAACATGTTCTCAAATACATTACCCCACTCCTCACTCAGCCCTCTGTGTAAGTGCTAAGTGGTGGCAGGCAGCAGCAGCCCTGCCTGCAATCTCTGTAATTAAACATTCAAACATAGGCCTGCATCTCTGCAAATGGGCCCCCCAACTTCCCTCTGCTGAACACTTTCTTCAGAAGGAAATCTCACACAGCTGTTGGAAGAACACTGCATGACATCTGCAAAATGTCTATTGTGCAGACCAGGGTAAAACACCAACAAGCTGGATCTGACCACTAATTGAAGCCATTGTTTAGGAAAATTACTCGCGTGTGGTCTAACAACTCATCTGAAATTAGTGATTGCTGCAAATGAAAAAGCAGAATCACATACCACCCCCCATCCCCCACCTCTTCCCAAAGGGAATTGTCTTAGAAACAAACATTTACCATCACATACAAATATAATGCTGGTTTATGTTGTGTATTTTTTTTTGGTGTGTTTTTTAAATGCATCAGATGCCAGTGAGCTGAATTCCAATGCATATTACTGATACTGTCACCAAATATTAAATAGTTTTTTTTGTTTTTTTTTTAGTTTGTGAGATAATCAGAAATGTGCCCCTCTTTCTGTTTTCCATCCAGTATGTTTAAATAGAACAAGCCATTTGTAGCTTACTGTCTATCTTACACCTTATTTACACTGAATTTTTATCTTCCACTGCATCTTATTTTTTGTTGGCATTCCCCACCATGCAGTTTACATGGTGATGAAGAAATAGCCTTGCAGGCATTGAAAAAGAGATACAACATGTTAAGACATAATTCCCTGCAGGGCATTCGAGGCTGAATTTGCTGTCACAATGAGTCCAAGCTTCCATAACTATCCGTGTTTTATGTGGATTTGAAACATAAAATTAGATTCATCTTAATCTTCTGAAACAGCAATCTTCCCATGAAAGCTGATAGACAACAGCATATGAAAATGATAAGAGAGAGAGAGAGGACAGAGGGAAGACAAGAACTGAATAAAATGAGATGCTGCACTGTTCTAGTAAAGGAAGTGAAGCTCCCTTATGGGTAATAATATATCATGAAAACTTTGCTGAAAGGGATTGAGCTCCTGCCAAATTCCTTGTTTACTTCCAGGCGATCCCCAGCGAGGCTCCTGGCGAGGCGGGAGCGCGGGGAGGCAGCGCCAGGACAGAAACCCCGGCTGTGCAGGGGAAGGTTTGGGACACGCTGCACCCCTGAGCAAGGTCAGATTTATGGACATGGCCTCCTTCACCTAGGCAGGGACACAGAACCAAGCCAGGAGAGCTAAAGTTCAAAACAATAAATCTCAAGTTTCTCTGGTCAGTCCAAGAGCGGAGCTTAAGGAATATACTGCCCTAGTTTTCTGGGATCAGGCTTTGCAGATGGAGTAACTTCAATTTTTTTACCCCCCTTGATGGCCTTCAGATTTGCCAGTTTTGTCATATTCTTCGTCTGCCATCGGGGCACTTGACTGGTTTTTAAAAAGTTCCCCAGAGTCAAAATTACTAGGTTCTTATTTGTGTTCCTCACACTTAAATATGCAAAGAAGAATATTTTACTGCATGTAACTAAAAAAAAAAAATAAAAACAATCACAAAAGCTGAAAAAGAGAAAAATAGAATGTAGTGGTTTGAAGATTCAAGCTGACAAAGGAAACAGACTAATTGAAATCTTCCCAAATAATATGGGACTAGATTGTAACTCTTTTTATACTTAATTTAAATCATCTGCAGGTTGTTCTTTTAGTGCAATCACTTCAGACTTATAGTGGCATGAATACAGTCTTACTTTTTTTTTCTCAAAATCAATGAAACACACAGAATAAATTTTTCAAAGGGTTCAAATTCATTAATTTTCTTGCTTCACTCATCTACCTCTCACTGCTGTTAAAAACATCGCATATTCTGTACATTCTCACAGTAATCTGCTACTGACTTGCACTTTTCAGCCATGTACTATTCTAAATTTTATAGAAAGAAAAGTGAGAACTACCTAATATAGGTATTAAGACACAAATAATAAGAATTTCCCCAATTATCACACTTGCTCCACTGCACATCTTCTTGGTAACACAGTCCTAAAACTGAGTTTTCTGTGACATCACTTTTTCTGTTGTTTGTTTAATTAAGAATGTCTCTGCCAAATCCAGTACCATATTTGGCCTAATTGACTTTCCTGTAAATAAGGCAGATAATCTTATTTTCCAGTGTTTTTGATGTAGTTAAATAAAACAAACCCAGGAAAGCCCACTTAAGGACACTCTAAACTTTGACTTCTTGACTTTCACAGAAATAGTTTGTGTGGAATTGAAAATCAAACACAAGATATCAGGTGTTCAGTGGGGTTGGGTTTATGAGCCTGACACCGATTGTCCCCCCAGCTGTGGCTCCCTGGATGATGCTGCAGTGACAGGGAGCAGATATGAACACCTACTCCTTGCCATGGGCTAGTTCTGGCCACATCAGTGTGACAGGAAAAGCTGCCACTTATTTGAGAATCCAACCTCTTGCTGATGTGGTATTTTCAGCAGAATATTCATGCTCACCATTGTGCTGTCCCACTTCCTTTGATACAACTCCAGTAAAAAACAGGCTCCTTGCAGAGAGACTGTGAGGTGAAAACCCTTTTTCCTCTCCAGACCATGAGGTGAAAACCCTTTTTCCTCTCCAGCAAACAGATTCTTTGGTTATCACTGAAATCCTTGCACTGCCACAACCCGTCCAACTCCATCACACAAGTAATCTGGAGCACCAGCAGCTGCTTTCCTGAATCTCCCTTGCCTTCCCAAGCCAGGATCAATCACATCCTTGGGAAGCAGTGCCTTGGGAGTCAGGAAGCCCCACATCCCTTCTCCCCCCATTTCACACTCACAAAAGTCTCAGAGGCCAAGGGACAGGGAGATAATTTTCTTTTCCACAGCAAACATCTCGACCTGGAAGTGGAACATATATAAGCAGAAGTACAGAACAACACTTATTGCTCTGTTTTCAGAAGGAAAAAAAAATAAAGTCAACTCATCAAATAAATTAGGAATAATTGGGGAAATGATTATGCATAAAAAACACGGAGGCACTCCTCTAGGTAATCAGTTCTGCTGACTATTTCTCCTGGCTATTCCATTTGATATTCTCCATATCTAAGTTCTGCAGCCTCAGACCCAAAACTGTAATGAAATGCAATGCTTGATTATTAACTGCTGCTATCCTAAGATCCCAAAGGAAGGAAATACTTCATTTAATTGTGTTTATGTTAGCCCACAATACATGCAGGGAAAGAGAGGCTGGCATAGGTATGCTGCAGGAGTCTTTATACACCACTTGCAGTGCTTTGGGTTTTTTTAGATCGTATTTCAGAGAATAAAATCAGCGAACAATATTTTCCTAGGAGATTTCAGCTTAGCTGTAGGGATAATACAGTACTACATTTCATTAAAGTTACAGGTTCATCAAATGCTGACTGCACTACTCTATGATCTTTATTGGGGCCATATCATCAAAATAATTAGAACTGATCAAAATGGGTGAGGTAGAGTGAAGACGGGTATGAAATTTTACATTTTCATAAATGCTTTTCTTTTTCATCAAGCTAAGTCAGTCACACTATGTAAGTATTAACACAGTAATGTGGAACATGTGAATAAGAAATATTTAATTCAGTAAAAATAAGGCATATGAAAATAGCTTCCTGTTACTACATTAAGCTGCCTTTAACTGAATTCAGAATTCTTGCTCTTACAATTTGGTTTTGTATTCTGGGAAAAAAATAAGGATTACTGAACACTACAGCGAGATCTAGAACTTATCTGGTGGAAATCCAGATGGATTGGTGTGAATGGGCTTCTTGATTTCTAGTTGTGTCTTTTTGGTTTTCTATTCCTACAAAGTTTGCCAGAAATTATACAAGTGTACCTTAGGTTTTCTGTAATGAAAAGAACTGAAAAAAAAAGCTGGATTTTTCTCTATATGTGCATAATTGTCATATGAAAATTGAAATCTGAACATTCAGCACTGTTTTAGAAAATTGAATTTCAATACAAACGCATCTAGTCTGATTTTCTCTCCATGGTAAATACTGAAATATCTTCCTAAAAAATTCCTTTAGCATACTCTGCATATAAAATTTCGTTTCAAGGGCAGCAAATTGATAAGATGAAGAGATCCCTAAACATTTATTTTCTGTTTCATTTTTAAGTCTGCACTGAATCTGACATAGAAAATAGGAAATTCTGGGTTCTTCTAGAGGAAAAAAAGCAACTGCAAAGCTCTTTCACTGTTTTCAGACACTCAAAATTTTCACCAAAAAAAACCCTAAATCAACTTGTCTTCTTATTTCTCCTTCCTTTAGTTTCCAGACAGAATATGAGCTGGTTTTCCAAATCAAACAGAAAATAGTGCAAAGGTAATATTTCCGGAGATTTCAGTTTAGAAAAACCCCATGCCTGACATCTTCAGAAGACTCTAAAATGAATAGAAACCCTAAAATGGATGTAGATTTAAGACCAATCTGGGCAGTTTAAACTTTCACATGTGGAGACCATGCAAAATAGAAGTTTTCATAAGCTTCTGTGAAAACCTTACTGGATTTAACCACAACTTGCTTTGCATTTTGAGTGTTGCCCAGACAAGAACGTCAAAGTGAGGGTAAGTTTTACACAAAAGAATTGATGGATTTGGTACAGCTCGTGCAGGTTGCTTTGTTAGTCAGGCTGATTGCTCTCTTTTTTTCAGAGATATACATAGAAAGAACTGGAGTAAGTGACCTCAAAAAAGAAACATTTAACCTTATCCTGATGTAAACATCTTGCACTGATAGCCCGATGTAGGTAAAGGAAAACATGGCAATTTACCAGAACAAGGTCAATGCCACAATAAGGTAGATGTTTCCTTTTTAAGGTTAACTTCTAAGGGGATTAAAGCATTCCTTTCTAACATAAGTAACAAAATGGCACATACTACAAAGGTTTGCCTCCTAAAAATCAAACAGAGCAGTTGCTGTAATTGATCTGTTTTGAAAGAGAAAGGTGTGGCCAGTTGTAAACTGTTCTAAAAAGTATGTCACTTATATTTGGAATTAAGTAATGAACCACAGCACCATAGCTGTGTAAATGTTGTTTCTTTCTCAATCATATGTGAACATGATACAGTACACATAGGCACACATTTCTACATGTGCTTGCACACAGAACTAAAGGGAAAAGGTCAAGCATATACACAACAGGCATAAGAAAACTGTGTTCTAGATATTCCTCTATTAATGCACTAGAAAACTTCAGAATCAATAAAGGAAAATAGAACCATGACCACCCTTGAAAAATGAGTGTCATATGAATTGTTAATAGGCAGTACCCCAAGCACATGTGGGGTATTATAGCACATATTGAAGAAACCTACTGCACACAGAAATTACCAGAGAACACTTAATTTTTGCATTCCACATTTATGCAATTAATTAGAGAACACTTAACATTCTCTCTGACTTCAAGCTCTGCATGATCATGTTTGATCATGAGGGAATTTAAAATCATTTATGTAGCCTAGATTTAAGTACGACAAGAAACGGAGATGGTGATGGTTAGAAAGGGAAAAATGAATACATTAAGTGCAGGCCAAGCTACACAGAAATAAGAAAGCCAATAAAGACAATTTGCTAATGAAAAGGGATGTTTATATATATATATATTAAAAAAGCCAAAAAGGCTTTTTATTTATATGGGAAATATGCAGAGTTATATATTGCATCAGAGAAGAAGACACAAGCAGTGAACGGATTTAAGAGATATGCTGAGTATTTAAAACAGTTGGTGATACCCCAGAAAAGCACTGAATTCAGCACAGGTTTTGTGGGTCTGGACAATGTTTTTAAGTACATCTCCCTGCTCAGGGATATGGGGAGAAATGTCCATATTCCTCCCTGTCAAGCACATACAAAGCTATGGTTAGAGGAGTCACAGCACAGCTTGTCAGAATTTGTTCACCAGCCATCATGAGCTCCTGCTATCACTCTGACTTTCCCTCCCACCTTTGTGGCACCATCCATTACCCACCTTCCCTCAGGATTCTTTCCCTAGGACCTTACAGAGGTGTGCAGGGTGTGCCTCAGGCTGCCAGAGGTGTCTCTGCTGCCCCAGAGCTGGGTACCCCCAGTGTAGCCATCGATCAGGTGAGTCCCCTTGCACGCAGAGCCCGAGCCTGGCTCACAAAGAAAGTCTTTAATATGCAAGTTCATTGTCCAGAGGGAACTGAGGGAGACATTTAAGGCCACGGTTTAAAGACTGATTTTAAGAGACTAATGAGGACTCATTTTAAAAGGTGCTCAGAGCCCCCACAACAGTTCCAAACCACATCAAAAGGACCTGTTTCTAATTGAGCTACAATGGACAAGACATTGCAAGACAGGTATTTCTAGCCCTGCTGCTGTACTGAACTCCTCACCCCTTGCAGGTACTTTGTGCCATCTTTCCCCATATCCTTTTGGATACTCAATGCAATCCAGACTGAATCTTGGCATTTCTACCAGGATCCACTTGAGAGCTAAATAGTCCCAGTGCTCAGAAAGGAACTGGACAGGGATGATTCAAATGATGGTAATGGCCACATTTAGAAACATTATTGTAATGAATCTTTCTTTGAATTCCCCAAATAAATAGTCTGGATGAAATCCTCAACTAGGCTAGACTGAGGAAGTGATATCAATTTCCATTGGCCCAGAACGCTTGTAATCAAATATATCCATTTATTATCTGTGACAAGGTTGGAAATGTTAGGCAAATTACTTTATTATTCTGCAAAAATACCAGTTTGTCATTAGTATTAGCCTGTGTCTTTAAAATTGGAATTATAAGCAGCTTCTTCATCTTACTACATCATGCTATAATCTGAAGTGCCCTATTAGGAGATGTAATATTTAAGGTCTTTTAGCTGGTACCTCTACATCCTGATTATCCTTTAGAAATTAAATGCCTTCAATATACATTTGTAAGAGAGACTAACAATTTCCTGCCACTCGAAGGATGAAGATGGTAAATGATGGCTGGGGTGGGGGCGGGCTGGTTGTTTTGATGCTGCCAGGCAGGCTGATAACTTTATATTCTGCGTCCATGGCTCAATGACCCACAAATCTCCTTTGATATGCCAGGCAGCAGAGAGAACCAAGCTGAACGGATCAGGAGGAAAGTGAAAACGCTTCAGCAAGGGGCCCCCGATGAAGCCATCATGTGACAGGAATCCTAAGACTCTGCTACGGAGGGGAGAGGCGAGAGCGGGAGAGAAAGGGAAAAAAAGGGAATAGGGCATTGTGGTGGCACAGGCTGATAGAGACGTCAGAGACGCTTCAGTAATCTCACGACGCTTTGGCCCAGTGTGGGGGCAAACGAGGCCCATATTCAGCATGGCGTGACGGGTAGGACCACCCCGAAAAAGCTGCGAGGGGGCAGGCACTTGGACAAATCAAAGCAGAAGAAAGTAATTTTCGATAAATTAAAGAAATCTCCATGGAAATTAGCATGAAACATTTTCTAATCTCCCGCTTTTCACTGCCGACAAGGGTCACTGGTTTAACTTCTCTCTCTTATTTTATTATTCCCCAGCCACATTCCTCTGCTTTTTTATATCCTTCAATTTTTACTACCTCTTTTTCTTCCAGTCTATCATTTTTAGCCTTTCTTATAGCAGCTTCTTAACCCTTTTAGGACTTCTCCCAGTAAATATTCTGGAGAATTAACTGATCCATTAGAGTTTAAAGGACATACTCCAAAGCAGTTGCCTTTTTTAACTATCTGCAGTATTTCCTCTACCAACTACGCCGTCATTTTAACTGTGATCAAAGTCAAGCATTTCCTTCCCAGTAAAACCTGAAAAAGACTGCTTTCCACAATCTCCTTTACACACAGAGTGCTGACGCTGCTAAATACCAGCTGCAAATGCACTGCCAGAGGTAAACACTGCTAAGTCACAGCATTATGACTTTCTGATTTTTAATTTTAATATAAGAAATGGATTCTTTTTGCTGCGGTTCTGGTTTTGCCGACACGAAAGTGTCAGATTAGCAACTCTTCTTTCTCACCTTTGTTCCAGGAGGTCAAATTTAGAAGTCTGTTTTAAATTAAGATGGATTAGGAATATTAAATACTGACTCTTTCATTTTTAATAAATATGAAACAGCAATGAGGTTGCTTGATAAAAAGATAATGCTAGTGTGCACAGGAAGGATATTGAGAGGAGATACCTGACTTCTGGCTATTGTAACTTTGTGCTTGCAGACACAAAAACCAATAAAACTTCAGTGATCTGTGATCCATGACTTATGGAGACAGAAAACATGAACAAAATCAGCATGATTAGAATGATGATTTTCACAAAGAATGTTAGTTCTTCTAAAGAACTAACACAAAGAATGTTAGCTTGATT
Organism: Peucedramus taeniatus; assembly: GCA_013400575.1. Taxonomy (NCBI): domain Eukaryota; kingdom Metazoa; phylum Chordata; class Aves; order Passeriformes; family Fringillidae; genus Peucedramus; species Peucedramus taeniatus. The sequence goes on from WBNO01030486.1 coordinate 29,619, forward strand.
TCTGAAGTAAGTAATTGCTGTTCTTCCTGCATCACTCATAAAGAACCAGGGTCAAATTTACTATTTTCTATATTTATTTAAAGTATAGACAATTTATGCCATACAATAAATTCATGTTTGTAGTTTCCAAGGAACATGGACTTCTGAGACTTCCTTCAGTAGATTAAATTTCTAAAGATATCTAAATATATTGGTGTGTGAAGAGGAAAATCTTTATCTAATGATAAATATTAGTGACAAGCTTAATTAATTCTTGGTCTCTTTGTTTGGGTTTTTTTTTACCACTTGTAGATGCTGTTGGATCTGAGGAGGGATCTCCACAAGTTTCACAGTAGGTCAGAAAAGTATCTTCCCTGAAATGGTTTCTATAAAAAGTGGTCCAAATATGTCATTTGCTATCACTTAGGAAAGGAGCTCTATGGAGAATGATAACTGGTACAGTTTCTATCAGTTTTACTACTTGCACGAGCAGTGTGCTACATGTCTCTCATTTTCTTGAACAAGACAGATGCCTCTGGTGTGAAAAATACAGATGTTGGAGTATGCAGCAGACAACTATGGTTTATCAAAAATACACTACTGGCACTGACTGATGTCAGACTTAATCATTCAGCATCCTAGCAGGAGCGAGTGAATTATTGGGTCTTAGTCATGTGTGGTTTATGTTTAAAAAGTAATACGTCATCTTGTTTCTTCTTTACAGGGGTTGGAAACTATTGAGCAGACAGCAATGCCTGGGGCTATAGGTAAAAAGCTGAACAGAACCCAGAAATGAAGGTGCATGACAAGGAGCAGAGGCATGGACAAGTATCCATGTTTTTTCTGAAAGAAATGTCAATGAAGGGCAAAAAGAAAAAAAAATAAATCAGCATTAGAAAGACTGCACTGAGCAGGGGTGGGGGAATGGAGGAGCCTATGTGTGCTTGATAAAAACATTTCCATATTTAATCTCAACCAAATATAGACAACTTAATTTTGTGCTTAAATATATGCATAGTTTAACAAACAGATTCTTAATTTATTCACTGCTTATCATATTTTAAGATTATGTTTAAACAACACTGCACTCACACATACACACAAGCATAGGGAAGCCTGGTTTATTAGGCAAGAAGAATTCACCTGTGCACAGAAATTATTTCTCATCAACCATTTGTTCTGAGAACCAATACAACCAAAGTGTTGGGTGCAACCCACTCTCACTTGAATTTGTCAAAAGGGTCTTTACAAACCTTTTCAGTCCTTTGTACACAACCCTTTAGCCACAGCATTAAAAGTTTCTGAGTAGTTATCAATGAAAATCAAGTGAATCAAAATATACTGAGACAGTTCCCTGATATCTAACACGAGACAACACTCAGTGATCTAAATGGCATGATTTTAAGTTGCTTTAGGAAACAATTGAGCTGATATTTTAAGGAGAAAAAGGAAAGATCTTTTCCTTTAAATAGGAAAACTGCTATACCACAAACTTGGACAACTAGGAGGTGATGTCTGTTGCAAACAGCACCCCAGTCCTGAAGCTATTGTTTATATGAGCACAAGTCAAGTCTGACAAGACAGGCAAAGGTTTATCCCATGTAATATTCCATGGGGTGGCTGTGATCTGCTCACACCTTTAGCAGGAAGCAGAGATGAGGAGGAGATGTGTGACTCATTAGCAGCCACAGAGCTGGGGCATGCTGCCCCTTCCAGCCCTACACCATTACTGCCAACTGCTGTGATTACCCTGCCAGGATCTGGAGAAAGGTGTTTGTTAGACCATAACAAGCAATGCCTTTATCATATGAACTCTTTTTTTTTCTCAGACTTTTCCCATCAAGAAATACAATTTCAGAGTTAATGCTAGTTAGCCAGTTATGGGAAGTCAGGCTGTCATCCAAAATTCATGTGATACATTTTCTCCTGAATTATCTTCCTCCATGAACTTATGATTAGGTAAACAGCATAATGCACAGAGGAAAAAGTGTATTAATCTGACTATTGCTTCTTCTCTCCCATTAATGGTGGATTTAAGTTGCCAGAATCCATAAATGCAACAGCTTCCTTTAAAAGCAGTAAAATAATTTTCCTGTATAAATGGAGACTTTCAAGAGATCATTATTGGGAAACTGACATATTCTGCACAGAAATAGGTCTCCTCTGGACATCAACACATACCAACTACAAAATGTGAAGTCAAGCCATTTAGCATTTATTTCAGCAGAAATGACTTACCTCCTAATTGAAGAGCTTTAGTCAGGGGAAAAAAATATAATAATTTTCAAGCATTTTCACTGAACTGGTATTAGGATGTGCATTGCAGTGATGCCTGAGACAACAGGTCACAGACCAGAGGTTCTTTAGGCAAGTTCTGCCTAATCCTACAAAGTCTTGAGCTCACAGGGATGGTAATGTCCTGGTACTTAAGGGGTGAGACTCTTTGCCTCTCAGTGGATCAAATCCAAATATTAGACAAATGTAGCCCAGAACTCACTGTGAAGATCTGCAAATCTGGGACCTGTTCTGGAAAAATTTGCACCAAGAAAAAGCATCACTATGAACACAAGTACATGCCACAGATCCTTCTTGTCCCCTGCTTGAGCACTGAGCCCAAGCCCATGAGGGAAGATCAAGAGGAAGTCAAATGCAGAGTTTGAAGAGGCAATCCATGAGAGAAGTCTGAAAGCAGGTGGCTGATAAGCACATCAAGCAAAGGCATAGGGGTTTTTTGTTCGGTTTGGATTTTCTAGTTTGGCATTTTTAGGGGCTTCAGGAATAACACACAAAAGTTAGGGAAGTTTGTGGGATAAATGGTGTATATATATCAATGCCAGAGGAAAAACTTGTCCACAAATGACAAAAAATACCAAAAACCTTCAGAATTTCCTAACATGAAATTCCTTAACACTTTCTCTCTAATTCAACAGGGTAATGTCATTTCTCTTGCACCCAAAGAGTCTCATTACTTATGATTTAATAATGAAAGAGAGAAATTAAAAATTATTCTTGTATTAAAAGATCCATTTACATAAATGTTTCTCTTAATAAGTGCAGATTTTGAGAAGTCACTTCAAGTGTCACTGTCCTCAGTAGAGAGATGGACAGGTTTACAGCAGAAAATGTCTAGAACTAGGGATTACCTTTATTATGTGATGCTTTCACCCCCTGAGGCTCATTGTTCAAAGACTAGAAAGTCTTGTCATCAAATTATTTTAACAAGGTTTCACCTATTATTTTTATCTTCTGGGGCATGAATTTTTATTTTAGACCAAACAAATATCTAAAGTGTGCAATTAATATTTGAAGATGTATCTATTCATGCACTCATCTATATTTACCATTTTTCAGTGATATTGGTAATTGAACAGGGGCAGAACCTTTTCCCCTTTGACAAGAAACAGGTGGAATCTGAAAGCACATTTTAACTTCCCAGTCTAGTTCACACTGTCCATTGCTTTCAGTGTGCCTGACCTCTGCTCATTCCAGCACTCTGAAATTATCAGAGCATTATTATATATGGAATTATTACAGCATTATCCAAGTCCTCCACCACATCCCCTTGACAGGGATTTACCTGGACTCAGCTGGTGAGGTTTCCTAGTTTCTAGTAGGGATTACCACAGGAACATAAGGGACAGAGTGGTGTGCAAGAAGAAGAGCACGAAATACCAGGGACTGAATCAGTCCCTTTTCCTTGGCACACAAACCACTTGCATCTGTAACTCAGACTAACGATTAGGGAAAAGTGTAAAAATGCAGAGCTGACGTCCTTCTGTTTGAACAGAAGGTTCCTACACAACAATGAAATCAACTTTCTGCAGGGGGAGAAGTTACTCAAGAAGAGAGAAGAGCAAGAACTCAGAACTTCTGACTCATTTTTGACTCCTACAGAGTCAGAGCTGGTCATAGGGACCGGTTTACAAGTACCAGAAGTGTGAGAAAGGGATGGGGAGATGAGGGAGAGGGATGAATAATTGGATGGATGAGAATCACTCCACATAAGCAGATCTTTGAAAGGGTTTTCAAAACCAAATGAGTTTGCTGAACTAAATCTGTTACAAAATTGTGATTCTATTCATTAACACATTATTATATTCATTAATTCTATATATTAACACATCAGTGTTAATCAGCACTAACTCCACTGAGTGGTAGTTTTAAACTAGTCCATAACTATTATGAGCAAAGTGAATTCTGTGTGTAAATATAGTGAAGCACTGAGCATATGTGTAGATAATTAAACTATAATTATATTACCTACACCAGAAAAAAAAAAAAAAATTGCTATAGTGAAAGGTTACTTAGACTTTTCTTTCTTGTTTTGACAAATTAAGAAGAAATGTAACATTCACATTCAAAATACAAATATCACAACCCAAAACCCATCATTTTTTCTTATCCAGAGGACACAGAGGTACAGTCAATTGGCAAACAGGTCCCAGAGAACACTTTCATGATAGAATAATATTCATATCCAATCAGTGTATGAACTGTAAATATTCATCTATTTGCTTGCTAATAATTTTGGTACAAGCTATCATTTTACAGTATCTATTTTGAACAGATGATGGGATCAGTTTTACAAACACCTAAGAATAAAAAGTGAAATAGAGAGTTATTCTCAATACTCTAACTAGCTTGGCCTGGCACTGCTCAGTGCTACAGAGGATGTTCACAGGGATGGCTATCACAGGACTGCTCAAAGCTGAGCAAAGGCTGCTCTGCCCAGCTGTGCACAAATACTCTTGTTGAAATCTATCCAGGGCCGAGTTTGCAAAGCTGAGCCTCTTCAGGGAAACTAAACAGGGGCTACCCCTTCCACCTCAGGATGGTCTGGGAGCACTTCAGCTCTGCTGTCCTCTTCTGTGTCACACACAGGAGTCACTGCACATTTCTGGGGAGTCCTGTGCAGCAAAACCTGTTTGTTGTCCCTTCCCTTGGTACTCCCCCATCCCCGGCACACCAGGCCAGTTCTCAAGGTCACTCTCCACGTGTCCTTTCTCTCCCTTTCCCTTGTCTTCAACACACATTTCATCATCAGCAGCCTTTCTGCCACAGCTCCAGCACGGGGGGTCTGTTCATGGGGGTTGCAGAATCCACTCCATCTTTCCAGGAGCAGGATGAGGAGCAGCAGTAGTGACAGACCACTGGCTCTGACCCCGGGCCGTGTCTCTACCTTCAAATCTCCCATCGCTCCCAGACTCCCCTGTTAGTTACACCAGAGCCTCCAGCCCTCTGAGCTCTGGGAGCTGGCAGGAAAGCTGTCTCTGGGCTCCCCTGTGAGCAGCAAACCCCTCTGCTCTGCAGGGCACCACTAATGGGGGAGCTGGGAGCCAGAATGGGTCTGCAGCAGCTGGGCTGGGCTGACAGCTCACCACCTGATCTCCCCGCACGGGAGGAGCTGCAGGGCTCCAGGAGCAGGGAGCTGGGGGCACCTTGGCAGGGCAGACTGATCTGATCTGATCTGAACCTGAAAAACGGCCAGCTGGGTTCAGGCAAGGCTGGTGAAGGGAGGTTTTAATGTATGTGAGCCCAAAAATGGCCTGTTTAGGTAGCATGCACTACAAGTTAAGAAGTAATGCAGCTTTAGGGATGTGTCTGAAGATCGAGGATGCATCACACGAGAGTTTTTTGGTTCACAAGGAGATACAGAGATTTTACACACAGACTCATGGCCCACTGCTACCTTTAGCCACATAGCTTGCATTGTGCATTTGATCAGATTCACAACCTTATGATAAATAAAACAAAAAAAAAATCAACAAATGCTGAGGAGGAGTGTGAAAAATTACTCCTAGATTTGTTTAAAAATGGAACCAGAAAACAATTCACAAGCCTGTACTTCCCCAACTAGAATACAGGTACAATTTAGGAGTAGACCCATGGAATTTATGGCTGTGGACTATGATCAGCATGTTGTGACAGTACCATGAGTTTAACTGGAACAAGACAGCCTGACCCTAACACAGGGATTTCACACAGCACAACCCTGCACAGAGAGATTCCTAAAGGCCCCAGTGCACACCAGGGCTCTGAGAGGTAAGGGTTAGGTACTGCCTAAATAGAAAGTGCATAAGTCACCCCTTAAGACCTTAAGAAAATTAGATTAGAGCAATCCAGGTCTGCAAGGGTCACTTGATTACTTCAAAACTTACCAGTGACTTTTCCCTCTTTCATTTTCACTAGGTTTTCATGACTCCTGACATTTTTACCATGACAAAATTACAGTCATGACATGCACATCCAGCAGGCAGGCAGGTCAGGAGACACCTTTGTGGATCCACAGTATCTGTTTGACACTCATATGCCTCTGTTCTACAAACAATCAGGAATGATTTTGTGCCACAAGGAACAGCCACTAAATCTCCCCTTTGCCTTCAGCTCTCCTCAAAGGAAACATCAGAACCTACCCCTGCTTTTTCCTCTTGCCCTTCCTCGAGTAGTTCACTGTTTTTTCTAGCTCAACATATGGCTTTTCTCTCTAGCTGTAATAACATGGTGCTTTGTGTTTTAATTTATTTCATGCACAACAAGCATAGTAAATTGCAGGAATAACAAATATCCACTAGAATTCCAAGGCAACAGCCTAGCTGAAATACCAATCTCCCAACTTCAGCAGCCTCTGCAGATGCCTGATGCACTTTCCCCCTGCTTGCTCAGCATCTCAAAGTGGGGCTATCTGAAGGCAGCAGAAGGAGCCTACTCACCTCCCAGTTCTGGATTTATTTTTATCTCTGATTATGGACATGTGGTGTTACAATCTGCAGCGACTGGGGCGCAGGGGCAGCGAGGAACAGGAGTGTGGTGTGTGTCATCCAGCATTGCTCACTGAGCTCGCTCTCCTCCAGGCAACAGCAGCAAAAGTGCAAGGTCACTCACGAGGAATATTTCCCTTTTAGGTTTGAGTGCATCAGAATGGAGGTTGTACAGGGGTAGGGAATGAATTCCCCACCGGAGCTGGGCAGAAGAATGCAAATCTTACTTTCCATTGAAACATGAGCTGGAGGAGTGGGAAAGTAGGACACCACACCACAGCCTGTGGCTCTCTCACCTCTGCCCCACATGAGGTCTGACAGACATATATTTTTTTAATCTACAACCAATTCTGCTACTACTGTAGGAAGGCTCAGTTTTCTTCAGGTTTCAAAGTTTTTCTGGGGACTATTTTTTTCATTTTCACATATTCGTGATATATTGTCTTAAATACTGTGCCTAGCCACGGTGCCAACAAATTGGGGAAGGTAACCAAAAACTTCTAATTTTGTTCCACAAAACAATATTAAGTAAGTTTTTACAGACAGCTGCAAGAACAAGTGAGGTTCATTGTTCCTACTAACTCACAGTGCACTTAACTCCTTAAAAAGAACTGACAGAGCACTGCAAGCACGAGAGAGTGACTTTCATCTTGGCAAGAAATATCTCCATACACAGACTGTCAAAAAATAATAGGAAGAATAAAATAAAAGAACTGGAATAGGGCCGATCTTTGAGAGGAGGAGGGGGTTATCTTCACTTGAGAAAAATATTTTCTGCCTTGACATACGTTCTGCCCAGTTTCTCATCAGAGTAAAAATCACAGAAAAAGTTATATACATTAATTAAATACCTGACCCCCACCCCATGGACACAGAGAGCCTCACAGCAGCAGGCTGTGAGTTGTTGGACACAATTGTTCAGTGGGTGGCAAGTTTGTCACCCTTTGCCTTTCCAGCCATAAGCCCAAACCAACCTCAGCCTGACCACAGAAACACGCCAGGAGATGGCTGAAATAATTGCTGTGTTCAAGATTGCTCAAAAAACAAAACCAGAGTAAGATGCTTTTGTCCCCAGCTCAGAACATCCAGATAACGGGGTTCAATCACATCCTCATTTTTATCAGTTGGGAACTCCAGGGACAGGAAGGTCACATGTCCTGGCACATAGGAAATGGGGACACACTTGAATTTTGGACTCAGAGATTTAGATCCCACTCTTTTCCTCCTGTAACTACAAACTCCCTTCCTGACCTGCAATTCAGCAATAAATACATTTTTTTTTCCGAATTAAAGAAAAATATTAATTAATCTTGAAGACACTGATGAAATAAGATAATACACCAGGGCTACAGCAAAGCTAACTAATATAATTAAATCAGCTACAACACTGATATTTTGGCTACTTAAACTGAGGGCATGTATCAAGAAAATTGCTGTTCTTTTACACAAAGTTAGGAAGTTTAGGTTCTGATGCCAGAATTTCACTTGAATAACTTGAAGTGTGATTTGCACCTGGATTTCCTTGATCTCCTTGTTTCAATTTTACTCTGTCTACATGAGGCAACACTGAATGCTGCATCCTGGGAGGATGTTCAGCACTGACAGCCAGCATGCTATTTTTATTTTCAGAGTGGCTTTGTTACATTCACACATTATATCTTTGCATGAGTCCAATCTAATTTTAAATCTATTGGACTGCTGTAGGATCTGAAAGAGCTGATCCTGTAGGATTTGAAAGTGAGTCTTTGAACTGAGATCTCACAAGATAAATGGCAAATACATTAACTTTGCCACCTCATTTTCTTTAGCTTACAACTTAATTGTATTTTTCGTAGACCTCAGCAATCATGTTTTAATTAGGTCCCTTCCTCTGATTTGATAACTTGTTTTGCATCCTCCTTACCTTAGCCCACTGCTCCACAGAGCTAAGCAGATAATGTTATGATCTGGTACTTATCTCTAACACTTGCTTTAGTTGAATAAGGTACACCAGGAACTTTGACTTCCCCAAAGTAAAGAACAGATTTACCAAAATTGCATCTACATATTGGCAGCCAATACTGAAATAACCCCCTACCTATGTGATGCTATGTAAGACAAATGTGAAAAGGGATTTTTAGCTCAAGATAACTGGCTAGACAACCCAGCCTTACAAATAGTTGCTGTTTCTCCTAAGTGATCCCACATAGGAGGCCAGCAGGTGCCACATTTCAAATCATGTGAAATTACAAGTTAGCAAGCATCCTCTCCCCATGGGCTCAAATACTACTTCTTAAAGGCTCAAAATAGGACAGAGACTGGAGGGGAATTTTACACTATCTGAAAGGGAATTTCTTTTTTTTCAGTTCTGGTGACATCTGTGATCTTTCCTCCCCTCAAAACGTCCCCAGAAATCTTCATAATTGAGGACACAGCCATTAAAGCTGCAGTCTTCTTTTCTGTAAAACCATATTCAATACATACTTCAACTCTGACTAGAACCAACAACTCCACTTTTTGTGAGTTCTGCTTGTTGTTTATTATTACATAATAATATAAATATTATATCCTAAATAGCCTAAAATTTTCACTCGTTCTCACATGCTCATACCAAAGATTAAAAAAAGGCCCTGGTCACTAAAGTGTGGATCGCTTCAAAAAACTATTTCAGTTTCTTTCAAAATCTCAAAACTAGGCTTCTTTTTTGATAAAGTTGATAATCTCCCAAATTTACTTTCCTTGTGATCTGAATTCGATCTCAAGCAACATTTTCTTCTTTTTTTCCACATCAAGTCCTATTTCTTTATACTACCTGTTCTTCAATTCTCTTTTGTCCCTGCTAAACCATGTTCTAGAATGATTCTGCAAGACTACAGCAGTATTTTAGATTTCACATAATAGAACTCAATTTTTTGTTTCAGGCAAAGTGTAATTTTGTCTCAATCAGCAGTCAGTAGCCACATTGCCAATTAGACTGAAGTACACTTTACAATAAAATGTGCAAAATTATTGGAGAAAAATATACAACCGAGAGAGTCTCTGCTGTGGGTAAAATAAATATAATTGATGCATCCTTCAGTCTGCAGCATTGATTATTATTTATTACTACAAACTCTTCAAAACAGGATGATTTGATGTCAACATGTTATTTTAGGAAGTGCACAATTGAAGAAAGCATTATTTGCATGGATTGATTCATAAAATATGTTTACTGAGGAGAGATGTGCACTTTTACTTGAAATGATTCAGAATAATAAAGAGAAGTCAAGACAATCTTCCAGCATTGTAGTTGAAAAGAATATCTTAAGTTTTTAAATAAGCTTCAATTAAGAGAATAGTTTTTGTACAAAGCCAGAATCTATGCTCTTTTTTCTTTTTTTCCCCTCTCTTTGTGCAGTCTGTCTGGCTAAACTTAAGAAAACAGTCACAGCAAATCCAGGGTCACTTTTATCCTGTGTCACCCTCTGAATTTGGAAACTCCTTGTGAATAGCAAGGATCAGTCCGATCTCCTGGCATTGATCTCCTTTCCAAACAGAATACCACCATGCTTTGATGTGACATATGGAATGAGAAAGAAGTAATAATGAAAATCAATGAGTCTAAATATTCTCTGCTTGTAACTCACCTGTCGTTTGCTATGGTCATGTGTGTCCAGGAAAGAGAGGGATTTAAATGCAACTGCACTTTCCTTTTTTTTTTTTTTTTTTTGTGTTATTTGTAGCCCTATGCTGCAGCATTAAAACAAAACAAAACAAAAAAGCCAATTTAAGTTATGTGAAAATTGTTAACATTTATACATCTATGTGTACATATACATACACACATATTTTTTAGACATCCATAGTTCTCACACTATATTATAAAAATTTAGGGCCAAACATCACCCTTCTACATTCCTATCATAATAATTCCATACTCAATGTTTGCAAAAAATATAAAAAATAAAAAAAAAAAAAAGAAAAAAAACCCTTTTATCAGAATGTTTAAAAATTAATTTCTAAGAGTAATTATTATTGTAATCTATAAGTCTGCAAACCTGTCACTGTCCAGATGGCTCAGAAAAAAGCAAGGACATGGGGAAAAAAAACCAGTTAAATCAGTTCAATACCACAACAGACTCCTACCACAAAATAAATGCCTCCAAATCAGTACAAAACAGGTGAAGTGGGCACTGAATTCATGTTGCAAGATCAGCAAAGAACATCAGGTAGAGGAGTGGATCAGATGATTTCCACCAACTTTCACAAAGTCCTCTCATGCTGCACCCTCATCTCACCTGCTGCTTTAAAACTTTGCTCCTCTTTCCCAAGATCTTGCTTCAAGATTATCCTTGGCTCTTTTATTAAACAATAAAAAAAAATCTGAATAAAGTAAATGAGTATTTGTCTTTCCAGGCAGGTACTGGTTTTTGTTCCCATAACTAAATGACTCTGTGCAACAGAGCAAATTTCTTCTATCAAACAACCACTGCACAGAAAAATGACCCCAAATTAGTTAAGAAAAACTGCAATGGTGGCCAGGATGAGATAGACAGACTGCTAAATTCAGCTGCAGTGCTTCATTATAAATACCAGTAATATCTTCCTAACTCCTCAGTGAAGGCTAGAAAATTGTCCAATTTTAAAGTTTCTTCCTGTAAGAGCCCAAGTTCCCCGTGGTTTTTTTATGTTTTTACAACTTTTGTTGGCTGTTTTTTTTGCATAGGAAATACTGGATTTCAGCTCTGCAGTCTGGGTGGCTTTGGGTTTTTTTGGTGGTTTTTTTTTTTTTGTTTTTTATTAAAGTGTTTTAATTTTCCTACGGATGCAGTCCCTGAAAAGCTCAGCTGCCTTCACACAACTGGGAGAGCATCAGAAAACGACACCATCTCCCTGTAGTTTTTATCAGGACAGGTTTTCTCTGCTGGTTGTAGCTGGCAGTGGGATGGGGTGAGCAGTGGGCTCTGTCACTGTGCAGATCCACCCGTGACAGACAGGCAAACCCACAGAGCTGGGTGCCTGGAGCTTGGAGAGCACAGCCAAGCCCTGCAAGGAGGATTTATTCCTTCCCCTGCTCCCCACAGAGTTCCTCCACGCCTTGCCCAAATGGATGCCCAAAAGGATTTGCCCCTGAATGCCTTCACAACTTCATTTAAAGCATTACAAATCATGCTGTGCACCAGACACCATTAACATTCTGGGCAAGCCCACCAGAGCATCCACTCCTCTCCACTGGGGCTCCAGGAACAACTGGGAAGAGAATCCCACATCCCAGATGTGTACTAGGTATCCCTGAATTTAACAAGTTTAAGAGAAAACAAAATCAGCAGCCACTCAGGTGCTGTGCTTTGTACCCATTCAGATCTTGAGCTGCAAATTGAAATCCCAGGATTTCACTGGGAATTGCAGAACCCAAATTCCCAGAGTTTGGCATGCAATAAGTGTAACACAGGCTTGCTTATATGGGCTAGTGACAGGAGCACATCCCACTGCCCAGATTTTGGGATCCAGTTCTAAGCTGGAGGCACAGGGCAGCTGATGAACACCAGCAACCACAGAAACATCCCAGCTATTTAAAACAAAACACTTTCCTCGCTGTTTAACACCTACTGCAAAAAGAAAACTGCATTTCTGACCATCCCTTTTATTTTCCCAATCAAACTTTCATAATGCTAAAATGCAAGACTGGAACATATTAACTTCAAAGACATATGATGGCAACTGCTCCTTGATCTTGAATTCCATGAAATTTCAGGTCATTGTGTGGAAGCCAACAACCAGTTTAGTTAAATGCTTAATGACATAAAAACAGTGATTGATTGCCATAAAAATGGCTCCTAGGGATTACAAAAATTAGGTGACTCACAGAACTTATTAAATGCTACCAACTAAAGAGAAGAAATATCTGGCTACAAAGTTCTTGCCAGCCAGATGGAACACTTAAATGCATATATTTTGAGAAAGAAAAGTAAGTTAATAATAAGATAGGCTAAAAGTTATTTTTATTTCATTTGCTGGCTTAAAAAAATAAAAGTATCTCAGGTGAATATGGAATGGAAAAGAACACAATCACTTTTTAAGCAATGCGAGCAGCACAGAACTGTATCTACTATTACAACCTACAAAAATATTTATCTTTTCTCGATTAAAAACCAATCAAAAGTACTCCAAGACCTCAGAAAAACCAAGTATTCGAAGTAAGGAGCGGGTGGTGACATTTCTGTAGGCGCAGGTCCCCGGCCCGGCGGGGAGGTGGCCGGAGGGAGGGGGGACAATGCGAGACAGGGAATTCAAACTGCAGCAAACAGGGGGGGTTTTGTCCTGAATTTCGGAAACTCTGGAATTGCTCCTGCAGATTCCCAGGCACAAGACAGATGGCACTGCAACCAAGCTAGAGCCGGGGCTGCTGGCGCTCCCTCTGGGTCTAACTCCTATTATCCACTTGTAAATTAACCTGTCAATTTATCAATCAACACCATCTTGATTCTCCCCTGTTCCACTGCCCGGCATCGCTGTGAATTTGCCTCGTAAATAACTGGGAGCCCCATGTTTGTTAGTATTGTGAATGAGTTTATTATCACTTTGATGACTGCTATGAATCACAAATGCTGCCGAGAGCCTGATAAGGAGTGGGGGGAGGAGGGGAAAAAAAAAAAAAAAAAGTACACGCGCACATTAACACGGTTGAAACTATTTGGGAGATAACAGATCGAGTTACGGTGATAGCAAATCATTTCAACCATTTCAACCGCTAAAAATTGCGGGTTTTGTCGTGGAGAAAACTCGTAAAGTACAAAAATATTAAAGGGAGAAGTATTGTGTGTGCGGCTCAGCGGCTGCCACATTGCTGGGATGCTTCAACTTGTTCCTAGAATTTCTCAGGCACTGTTAGATTTTATGCCCTATTTGCAAACTTTGCCAGGGGAGGAATATCCTTTGAGAAGCAACAAGTATTTTGTTTATTTATTCTTGCCAGTTTTAGCACCTCATGGAAATGTGAGTAATTTACGACACGGAAAAGCTGAAGGAATTCAAATTTAAAAAAATAAAAAAAATACTTTCAAAAGAAAGTTTGTTCAAATTCCCAGTCTCTTTAAATCTTCTTTATGACATCAGAAAAATGCTGAATTAGGAATATCCAAATTTGTTATTTATATTTATTGTCCAATTTTGTTTCTTCTGATGGAAGAAACTTTATTTAGACTCAAAAAAATGTAACAAATAAGTTTTGTTAACCTCTTTGAATTTAGCATTTACATAATAATTATTATTCTATAAAAATATTATTATGGGAAATGCAACAACTTTTCAGAACCTTGAGCAATCAGGGTTCAGTGGCCCATTTGCTTTTTGAAGCCAAAACATAACTAAATTCTAAATATGAACAGCATGTTAAAAAAAGCAGATGTTCAGCTATTTTTAAATACTATCAATCTTTTGCCAGGTATAAAAAAGTCTACATTTGGCTTGAATATAGTTGAAATCTTAAATTATACAGAAGTTTATTTAGGAAGTATAAAAAAACATGATGAAAAAGAGATCAAATCTTTTATAAGTTTTATTTTGGCAATTTTTGAGATATTGTAACGGAAGTTCTTGGTAAACTTGAGTTAAAATCTGAACAGAGGTTTAATGCAGAGAATTAAAAAGTCATGGGTTTTATAAAGCTGCTAACATACATTCCTGTCCTTTTCCCTGATGGTATCAGTTTTGGTGGTTTTATGCCTTGCCATAATTTTTCCACATCCTAATTCTTAAATACTTCCCAAAAGTTAGTAGAAAACATCAGTAAACCTTTTAATGCCTTTTTAATATATAGTTTTTTTTTAATACTACCAGGCTGATTTACCATAGAAAATATCTAAATTCCAAATTATGCTAGAAAATGCAGACTGATAAACAGACATCAGTTATTTTGTTAGATCTGTTTTGCTACTGGCTTTCAGAATTCCAGATGAGATATGGACCACATTGTGACCTCATACCTTAAAAATCCTTATGGAATCCGGGTTGTACATATATTTTCAAACTGAATAACCCCGTTCAAACCAAGCTGTGCATGTCAAACTACAAACTATGAATCGTGCCTGGGGTAGAATAAGACTTAAAAGATGAAGCAAAATAAAATTTGTACAAGTATTTTCTAAGGTTCTCTATAACCTCACTGAAATATCTAAAAAACCCAGTTTATGGAACAAATGGCAAGCAACAGACATGCCCACAGAGAAACAGTTGTCACACAGCAAAATCTCTGGCACAATTAAAGTAGAAGAACAGGGTGTATACTCAACATTGTTATGCCCAGTATATCATTGGTGGAAAAGTAATGGAAAATGAAATTATTTGTTAGAATGCAATTTAGGGAATCTGATAGGTTGTCCATTTTATTCAATTTATAATTAAGATAGTGTTTAAATTTGAAATGAATTCTATATATGCATGTTCAATAGGCTATAGCACAACAATAAGAATGGAATCACATCTCATTTTATCATAAATTGTGTAATAAGCGATAAGGTAAAAACTAGGGCTAAAATCCTTCCAGCAAAAATGAAAGAGAGCGACCTCAATTGCCCTAATTCATTCTGTCTTTTTTTTTTTTTTTTAAACTCTTCATTTTCCCTCTGTTCACATTATTAGCTTACACATGAGTGCATTATTAGAAAATAACAAAGCAAAACAGGGAAACTTGGAAGAAGCAGGAGATAGGATCCCCTCTACAGCTGAAAGGTATTCTCATTTCATTTCTTAGGAGTTGCAAAAATAGTTTTATTGCCAGGGAAGGACAATGACCTCTCTCTTTCAACAAGCTTGGTGGTTGGTCTTTTGATGGAAAAAACTAGGGGATACAACATCTGGTAATTTGTGTTACTGAGCTTAGCTGAGGTCTTAACGATGTAAGCAGATTACTCCCGAAGAAGAACAAAAAAAATTCCGGAAGACTCAATGAACTATTTAAAGTTATTAGCTGGTGCATTCTGGCACTTCAACACTCTTTTCGGATTCCTTTTCCCTTCAGACATTTGCCTTCTGATCAGATTGTTCTAAAAAAGAGCCCTAACACCTTCCAACCTCACCACGCTTTTCTGGTGGTCCACGCATGTTCTGTCATGCATGCAGAGTCCCCCTTTTTTCCTCTCCACTGAAGGAGAGGAAGCAAGACAATTATTTTTGCTGATTTAATTTTCCCCTGTAGAACATTAAGAACTTATGTCTCCACTCCTGAGCTGCTGCGTAGGTCAGGAATGCTGAGCAACACAGATTGCAGCAGTCAAGCTCAAAAAAAAAGATTAAAAAAAAAAAAAAAGGAAAAAGGAAAAAAAAAAAGGAAAAAAAAAAGGTGGGTGGAGAATGAAGAAAAAGATAATTTATGTGTGTGTGTGCACTTGACCAGGAATTTCATGCTCAAAACAGATATTCCCAGGAAAGCATCCCCTACTTCTTTCTTGACACCCTTCCCCTGCTTTAAATAGTTTTGAACAATTTTAGCTCTGATTCCTCTGCTCCTCGGAGTTCTTCCAAACATTTTAATTGCCAGTTGTGTGGTGATTTAAAACATCTGATGAGTTTCACTGTTCTTTCCATAGGCAATAGATCCATATTTCCTAATGTACACATGTGAGACAACAATCTGAGTTTGAATTACAGACCTGTACTTTGCTGCCTAGGAAACCAAAGTCATATTGTTGAGTGGCACAAATGACCAAGCTGCTATGAGAATCAATAGCTTTGATGTAAAAACAGAGCAAAAATCTCAGATCCAGTTTAAGCTGAAGTCTGTTATCAAGGATACTTCCTCAGGAAGAGAGTTTTCTGTTCATTCTTATAAATGTTGCTATGTTAAACTCTGAGCTTTCAAAATGAAACTAGGGAGTTACAGCAAATTAACAAATATTTCAACCCAACTTTCAGGATTTCTGCATTAATGAAATCTCTCTGCTGTAGATTACAAGTTGAGAGGCAATACAGTCCTATAAAACCCCCTCTCCTCACAAGCACCCCTTCTGCATCTTGCAAACTTGTACTGCAGAAGCCTCCCAGGAACTTTTCAGAAACTTTCATGGGAATATTCAGTGTTAGATGACCACGACTTGGAGCACAGGCTGATCACTACCCTGAGATAACAAATAACCAAACACCTCATTTACATTCATCTGGATTTGACCAGACTGTGAAAGAGCACAATATCCCAGACACTGAGTTTTAAAGGCAGCTAAAAACACTTCCCAAGGTTTTGCCAAGGTTTTCTTTCAAACCATAAGTTCTCACTGGCACTCCTCCTTTCCACAGAACTTGAATAAACATTCTGGATTTATTCACTTTTACCTTAAACTCAATGCTTGCCTCCTAATGGAACAAATACAGAATTTGCTGCATTTATTTTGGAGCATTATTGAATGTCTGGAGGAGGTGTTTTGTTAAATCAGAGATTTTTAAATCCTATGCTCATAATTAAGAGCCACCTGATGCTAACAGTATTGCAGAGCAAAAATTTCCATCGGGGACTTTCAAGACCTCTGCCCACACAAAAACTGGAGGATTATTTTTTTATTATATACTATATAGAGAGAAATTAACACTGAGAAGTTTCAAAATTTTACTTGCAACATGAGTTACGGGCATAGAGTAGCCTGGTACCAACTTCAGTAAATCTACCAGTACAACTTCAGTATCCTAAATCTTTATTTTTACTTTATCGTTAAAAGTTAAAATTTTTAACTATTACAAAGCAAACTCTTTACAGCAAGAATTTACCTCCATTTTCACTGGAGAATGCTAATTAAATCCATTTAATTCATGGATGCAGAAATAGGCTCTAAATCTTTTCTTTTTGTACCTATAAATAAACTGATTTCATATGACTCAGGTATGTTTACCTGTAATGCTTGATAGCTTTGCTGGCAAAACCATCACCCCAAACCACACATTTTTAATCTGAAAACTGATTTTTGCTGACACCTTAACTTCATTCTAAACCCTGAAGAATTTGGTCTAGATCCCAACAACATCACAGCATGTGCTGCTGTCCCCTAATAGTAGGCTACAGTGATTTAAAATGTGGATTTTCTAACCCTGGTCCAGATCAGTTTTACCAAAGAAAGAAAACTTTGTGTTCTTGTCAGGGTATCAGAAGTACTATTTAGTGTTTTAGTGAATTCATATTTTCTATTATTGGTACTGAAACCTTTGAACACGAGACAATTTCTGGCATATTTTGGGTGTCCCATGCTCAGAATTTCTCTGCTTGAGCTTGTTGGCTTTCACCTTTAGGGAACTTCCATATCTGCCACTTGGACAGGACCAGCCTCCATTGCACAGAGAAGTAACAAGAGGGAGCTGCTGGAATTTCAAAGTCCTGTGTTTACTGGCAAGATCCAGTGCCTGTTTTCTTTCTTAATAGAGAAATAAGAGAAAAATCAAAGTACACAGTGCACTGAGCACATTGTAAGCAGCATGTGCTTTGCTTCAAGAGCCAGCTAAAGGAGAATTTAAGAGTTGCAAAGACAGATATAGCACACTGTCATCACCAGTTGCTTCTTAGTGAAGTGAATCCTGTTTCCTGACACCTACTTCTTTGCAAGAGTTCTTCATTCCCCATTGTTTACTTTTTAAAAGCAGAGGATCCAAAGGGGTTGAATATTTTAATAAATGACAAAGTTTTACACTGAAGTTTTTCTCTTCCCACACAGAGCAAAAGTCTCAAACCTTTATCATCACACAGCATCATACTGAAAAAATCAGTGTACTGCTATGCCATGATTGGCAGCCTGAAGGAAAACATATCTTTGGACAGAAAACTCTGGGACTAAGAACACCTCTGGAAGATCTCAGAGAGAACAACAGATGTGTGTTTGGAACCAGGGATAGAGACAGAAATCTCTCAGCCTTAGAGGAATGATGCAGAACAGTCTTAGAGGAGAGGAAGCCTTCAGGTAGCTGCTTATTCCCTTCATCTGAGGAATGCTTGCTATGATAAATCAAAAATTATTGGAGACACTGGTTTGGCATCACAGACTACAACCAATCCATCTGCCTCTGTGCAGATATTGAACTACCCTGGGGATTCTCTTTGGTGAAGCTGTGTAATGCTCTTGTAGGGCAGCTTTCTTCTACAACGTGGCACAAAGATGACAAGCCTTGTGGATGTGAACAGATTTGAAGTATTAAAGCCAAATTTTGCATTCATTTACACTCTGGGCAATACTCAAAAGAGCAAAGAGGATTTCAAAAGGTTGTAGAGCATATATAGAGACCATTTTCTTCTTTGGAAGCCAAACTGGTGGAAGTGCAGAATAGAAAATTACACTTTGTGGCTGCAAACTCTCACAGAAGGGATTTTTAGGGCTAAGTTCTCACTGGGGTGGAAAACCAGCCATGTCTTCAAGATGCACTTTTGATCACTACAGCTTCAAAAGTGGGTGCTTGCACTCTCTCTACCCTTTCAGAGGCATTATGTTTACATGCAACCATGTTCACCTTTCCAGGCAAACCAAAGCTCTGCAAGAATTCACAGATGCCCCAAGAGCAGGCAAAGTACCAGCTCCAGAATGAACTATTTCACCTAGGTCTGACACAGGTGCATGCTGCAAACTTGCACAAAAAGTAGAAATCAAGTAGTTTGCTCCTGGGGACATGGAGCTATTTCTTTTTCTGTGCTTCAACTAGAGTGGGACAGAAAATAACAGCCCACTGCCCAACACTAAAATACCAGTACAGACCTCTAGGAGAGGCTGGGTGTGGATCTGGGCAGGTGTCAGGGTTTGTTACACTGAATACACAGAGGCATCTTCCTACCCTGCACTTCCACTCATTCCTGAAGGACCATGATCTGAGCAGAGTAGTACTAAACACAAACTCATAAAATTTAACAGCAACAACAAAACAGACGACTTGCATGGCAAGGTTTACGATGAGAGAGAAAACAGACAGAGGTATTATGAGAAGGGGGAAAGGTTTTTTCTAAAGGGCTACTTGAAAATATGTTTCAAGCAAACAAATCCTGTGACCCCTCCAAACACTGCTGCCAAGATTGATCCTGCATGGGAATGCAGGGTAAGGGAGGGATCAATGTGCATTTAGGTTTATGAAGCTAAAGCAGTATTATCACAACTACACTTAAGGCATGTAATTGGTACAGTAGTGATGGCTTTAGAGATGGATGGGTAGAGAGCAACTTATGGTGACATTCAAAACACAAGCCTGTGAAATACTTTGGAAACAGACCAACACTCTGAAAGATCCCAAATTTACTGCTGCAATATCATCATCAGGTCTTCATCATGAAACATCTATCTAAAATTGGATAGAATTTCCACCTACCCCTCCGCCCTGATCTGTTAAAAACCATGAGATGAAGTGAGTTATGTCCCATTAATCTTTCTCATAGAAGAACCAGACAGATGGGCTGGATGAAGCGGAGGTGAATGAAGAGAAGCACCTGCTATTTTCAGGGAGTTGAGGGAAATTGGTAAGAAAAAAAACCACAAGTGGGTGGAGAGGGAACAGTATTGCTCTATTACTGGATATCTCCTGAAAAAAAAATGACTGATAGGCCTTATGCATCTATGATAATATGTGCTCACATCTTCTGGTGAGGGGAAAAAAAATAAACAAACATCTCAAAAAACAAGGATGCCATTACAGGTCACGAGTCAAAGAGGCTGATGAGCTGTCAGAAGAAATTACATAGCAGTGTGAAATATATAGGAAAATGCCTAATTGCTGTAAAGAGTATGATGAAAAGGAGGGATGAGTGTGTGGTCTTGCAGCAAAGGAAGATAATGCTGTCTGAGAAGTCATCTCTGCTCAGAGAAACCACATTTTGTGTCCTCCCATGATTTACACCTTGAAAATAGAAGGGACTTTTCCAAGAGAGGTCCTGGAGAAGTTTCTTAATTATTTCTTTGTGAAACTGAGTATTTTTCTTGAAAATACCAAATGTTTCAGACCAACATTTTACACATTTGCTTCTGTCATGCCACTGCACAGGAGACTTTGAATGTTTGTGCCAAATGGTGAGCAGCAGAATTTCCTAGAGTCCTACATTCCCAGATGAAAGGAGCTACTAAGATTTGTACAGAAATCAACCTAGAAGATAAACAGCTTGCTAGAAAAGTAAAATAAATTCCTAAATGACCAGTCAGCTCCAACAGACATTTTTGGGTTTTCTTTAAAACCAATGTAGCTCTAACTGACAAAGCAGGACACAAACAGTCATAAAAGTGTAGCCTGAATTTCAGCAGGTGTAGCTGAGCAGACTCAGTGGATATTAACAGTTCTAGTTCCATTTGGGATACCTGATGGCCTTAGTTTAGTGAAATATTCTTATTAATGAAGTTCACTAATTTATTTAGTTTATTTATTGCCTTTGTAGTGCAATACACAGATGAGAGGGGGGTGTTTTGGTTAATAATGAATAAAAATCAGCCTATCTTTAAACATCTGGTGATACATTTATTAAACTATCTGAACCACCTGATAGATCACCATACTTGAAAATTATCTCTGTAAAGCAAATCAAAAGGCAAGAGTGACCAGACTTTTTTAAAGCCTGTTTGGGACATCAGGGGGGTACAAGTTTGAATTCTAAAAAGGCCTAAGGTACAGTTTATGGCTTCACAATCTTGAGCTCATTCTGCTTTACTACACTTATTTAATGTAATAGCAAATGGAGTAGCTATTTATACACATGTTTTAATACTACTCTAAAATTCATTTCTAAGAATTTACTTGTCTTTAAGAATGCTGTATTTAGTCAAGTTTACATTGCATCTGTTTATGTAATGTTGTTTTTCTTTAAAATCCACTAAAAGGTGTTAATTAGAGCTGGGTGATTAGATCATAATGAACAGTTTAAGCAATTAATGCTACCCCTTTTTTGACCCATGAATTGTCTATATGCAAAGAGCACTTTTCTTGAACTTGTTATTCAAAAAATATTAAAATGATTTCTTCAGATCTGCATCTCCTCAGCAATCAGCTGGCTGTATTTAACAGTCTGAGAGTGAGGTGTGTTGGTTATTCATGACTTGACACCATGTCATGTGATGTTATTCCTATTCCATCACAGGTCAGAAAGATGCTTTGAGAGTCAGGTTCATACTATGCACACAATCTTTTGAATAAACCAGCTCTGATATTTTTGTAAACACTCACAAGCCTGAATTCATTCACAGTTCAGTAAGCTACTTCACTGGAATATCTCTGGTAGGAATACAAAAGTGAGCAGCAAGAGTCCAAAATCAAGAACTTTTGAGAATCAGTGGGAGGTTTTCTGTTGAGTCCACGAGACTAAACTGGATCATAAACCCAATGAATTATAAACACTCAAATAAAAACAGGGAATATTTGCAACACGTGCCTTGCTCTATAAAGTTATATCCATACACTTTTGGCTCAGTTCAAACACTAACCAACCCTCACCAAAATCACAGTCACAAGGAAAGCAATTTTAAAGCTAAGACTTTCCTTTCTTACTTTTTTTTTAACCTATTTTTCATCTCTCCAAGTTGATCTCCCTTCTTCCTTTAAGTGAGTACCTGCATGCTTTTTTCTTAATAACCAAGAAACCAGCTTCAACCTTGAAAATCATCACATCCCTTTTTTTTTATCTTTTTTTATTAGTTCACCTAATGGGAAAAAAAAAAAAAAAAGCAGAACAATAGTGGCAATGATACAATCTGAAATCGACAAGCACAGGTGAAGTTTGTGTGAGGATACCTTCCCTGGGCACATCTGAAATTCGCTCATATGTTTCTACACAGACACATGTGAGAGAGAACATAAGGAAAACAGCATCTTCCATGTAACAAATTAATAATAATAGAAGATAGAGGTTTTGGCATACCTTTGACCATGGCCAGTAACTGTTAACAGCAAGCAAACCAATGAACTGGGGTTTTAGGACTGCGCTGGCCCTGCAAGGAGGACTCTTTCATTCCCCATACTTTGTCACTCACCATAGAGCTGTCTGACATAATGGACTTTCACAACGAGCTCAGAAGCAATTGGCAATTAAGTGGTTTGAAGGGGTGCTTCTGGGCTGCCGTGAAAGGCTTCAGGTGTGAAACGCTTGTTTTCAAGTGCACTAAGCAAAATGTATAGTTGCTTTCAGGGGCCCCCTTGTCCTTCTGAAGGAAGGGGGAGCGCTGGGGAAAGCAAGGACACTCAAGAGCAATTTGCTATTCAGTGCCTGAATGCTGTGTGCTTTTTCTCTCCCCCTCCCCATCCTTGTGTGGCTGGTAAGGAGGGCAGATTGTGATGGCACAAACAGCTTTCGGCACAATGGCAGATCAAGAGAGAGGCAGGGAAAATGAGGCAGAGAGAGAATGGGAGCCTGAATGAAGGAAGGATGGTTTGATTGTTAATTGTGGGTAAATGTGTTGCAAGAATGAAAAGGGTTCATGGACTACTTTAAAACTATACCCAAGCAATAAGTACAGAGTGTGGGGAAATAAGGAGATGTTCCTGACCCTTGTAAGAGCTATAGTATTGCATCTGGCCCACTTGAAAAGTAAATTGAGAACTGTTAAAAAGATAGGCAAATACATTTGTGTGCATTATATACTTCCATTTCTAAAGGAACCCTGACCAACAAATGCACTGGGATGGCAGACACACAATATTTTTTTCTCCAAGGATTACTTCACCCACAGGACAAAAACAAAACAAGCTAAAATGCGAACATGCCCTAATAGACAAATATTTAAAATACAGATTTTTTTTAAAGGTAAAAATATGTTTCTATTCTAGGACAAAATATATTTGTTCTAAGGCTAGCACAAGGGTAAAGAAAACTTCAAACAGAACTAAGGGAACAATATCCTTCATGAAGACTGTTTCATGTCACTTTTCCTTGTATGACCTTTACTTCTAACATATTGATTTTTTCCTAACCCAGCCTTGCTTTGCAGAAAAAAGGGGTATTGAGTCTTTGAGCTGCTTACATATCACTATTGTACATGCATTCTTAAAGGTGAAGGATCCCCTTTCAGAAGATGACTATCTGACTGACAATATGATTAGAATTGTCTGAGGACTTTTCACTTTAAATGTAGTGAGCCACATATATCAGTTTGGAGCAAGGGGAGGAGATGTGAAATAGCTCGGATGGCGCCGAGTTGATGAAGTATTTGCGCGTGAAATGTGCTCAGTTATGGCCTTTTGTGTTTCAGGAGGAGGGTGAGATTGCAGGGGAAACCAGAAATGTCTCTCAGACTCCAGTAAGAAACTGAGTTTTGCCTGTCCCTCTGCAGACTTCCCTAAATTCTGCTAAATGTTTCTTCTTCTGTTGCTCCTGCATCAGACCAACCCCAAGGGTTCATTTCCATCCTCCCAAAACTTTGCTTGTTTATGAAATCGCAAAAGTCGAGCTGCTGTTTATTGAAAGTAGAGAAAAGCGGTTCTGGATAAAAAAAAATTACCAAAAAAGCACTTATTGTACCAAATTAGGGTACAGCTATATTCTCCCTTAAAGCATGATTCTCCTCTCACTGGTATTTCTGTGAATCGGAAGCAACAGTAACTCATTCATTGAGCCAGCCCTTGCGAAGCCGCGCAAAGAGAGGGGAAATTGCGCCTCTTGTCAACCCTGTCTTTACTCATCATGAGAAAAATGTCATTTTTGCTTGCAAGAAGACCTAGGAAATTCTACCAACACAGAAAACAACCAACACACTACAAACTCTTTAACTCCAGAGGGTTTGTCCACGTCCTCCTAAACTCCAAGACTCTGGAGTTTAGGAACGAAGCCACAGCTCGGAGACATCAGTGGGGACCTTCCCGTTGGTTTCAGGACATCCCAAGCTCCTCTGTACATTTTTTCACTCACGACATCCAAGCCACCAAAAAAAAAAAACCAACTGTGCGCACCAGGGCCTGCGCTTAGCAACCTCCACATGCAAGTGCAAAGCAAGTCACAGCACCTTTGGAGCCAGGGCTTTTCAGATGCAAATGGGCTCACACTGGACTGGTTTTACCAGCTGTGGGGTTCAATGCACTCAACCCCCCACCCAGAAGTGAGAATGGCACAGAAAGCTGTAAACCAACTGGCGCTCAGCTGCAAGTGTGTTGTGCTTGCGCAGACTGTTGCATAAACAAAAGAATTTATTCAGAGCGTGATGGACATGAATTTATGCATGTAACCTCTGGCTTAGGGAGATGGAGCTCCAGCCTTTGGCTGGTGTTTTTTGCATCACTATTCGAACTTTGAAAACCTGAAATGTGTACAGGTAACCCAGAGAGATAGATGGAAAAATAAAGATAAGTATAAAAGGAGGGGACAAAAAAAAAAATCAAAGCGTCATTTCAGTTACTCTTCGGTGTTTCAGTTATTGTTTTGTTTTAGAAAAATAATAAAAAGGGAATCAGAGAAAACTTTGGAAACTCAAATAAAGTGTGATGAAAAGCAAGAAAATGAGAGAAAAGATGTTTCAGCACTGCCCTGACATTTCTGAATGAAAATTTTTAATTACCTGTAAAAATATGACACATTATTTTGGCACAGCAGAGAACTTTCTCCAGGGAAGAGAGAAGTTCATTTATAGAAAAAAAAACCGCCTCAAAATGCAAATTTTTTTAAAGTAATTTTAGACAAAAATTCAAAACTGGTACCTATACAGCACCTACCAACTACATTGGAATATCCAACTGATTCCATGTTAATTAGGGTGATGACGAGAGGATTTAGTCCTCTGCTACTGTGATGGCACAAGTAGACCCTGCTTGCTTGGAACAGCCTTATTTGAATCTTCTCCTTATTTCTTTGTACTACACAAAGCACATTCTAAACCACACAGAGAAGCATGTGCTGCCTGCAGCTATTTTAATGCAGGGGCCAGATATATTGAAGCTGCACTGAGTTTCCCTTATCAGATTGCACTCCAACTCCAGCACAGTTGTCAGACTTTCTACTGCTCTTCTTCTCCTGCTTCTTCCCCACCACAATATGGGCATGCTGTACTGTCTCTCGTCTGAAAAGGAAAACATACACACTCTAGCCCACTCCTGTCTCTCCAATCACTGCTTCCTCTCATTTTCATTGTACAAGCTGTTTATAGCTGCTGTCAGTTCTCCTTCCATTTTGTCCTAAACTGTTCCTAATTTAATTTCTGCCCGTTACACTCAATTGACACAGTTTCCACCAGGCTCCAGGTAGCTCTTCAGAGTAAAAGCCCCAACCATACCCTTCTCCTTTTGCCAAGGTCCTTTGACACAGTTTTCAATGATGTTTGTTCTTCATTAGTTTCCTATTCTTTGACTGTCCTGACATCCACCTTCTGTGTTCTTCTCCACTGCTCAACTTCCTGTGAAGGTTTTGCCTTCTCACTTGGACCCATTTTTCTCTTCCTACCCTCATCTCTGGGCCAGTTCAATGAGGAAATGCAATGATTTCATAATGATGCCTCACAGATCTCTGTTTAACCCAGATGTGCCTCCTGTCCAAGTTAAATCCCTTCCTAGCACCTCCACAAAGAAATTGAGAAACCAGCCCAAGCTTCAGTGTAACAAACAGGGCAGTGAGTGTCCTCCTTGGCTCCCCAAACACCACCTCCTGTTTACTCACCATGGACATCACCCCTACCTGTCTATTCCTCAGCCCCAGCCTTCACTTTTGAAGACGACCTTGCTCAAAGTACTTCTCAAAAACATAGCCTTGCCTGTGCTGGCCAGAGCCTTGTCATCGTGGAATCGTGATTAACAAAACGTCTTTCTCCACAGCTCTGACAAGCACAACCTTGCCCTGCTCATATCCTTTCAGAATATTCCCATAAATGGGCTTTTCCTAACCCACTGCTTTGACTATATCACCCCTCTCCCCCCATCCCTCTGCTGCCCTCCCCCACCAACCTGCATCAAACATAAGCTACTTGTCCTCACATTCAAGGCCCTTCAGAGATAATACCTATGTACCAATCATCTCTTTTTCTTTGTCAGGAAGCTGAACCTCATCTCCAAGGAGCCAATAATGCCAGCTTCCAGCACACACTTGTTATATTTTTTCAAACAAGCACCTTTCCACTGTCACACATTCTGCCCTTCACTCTTGGGAGAAAACATCTATAGAGACACCTCATTATATGTCTTCAAATCCTTCTTAATTTTTTTTTTTTTTTTTTTTTTTTTTGAGGGCTGTAAAAGCCCTGAGAACTGTCCTAGCTGCTGCTAGGATAAGACCACTGCCAAACATGCTAACTGGTATTAAGCTATTCATTCTAAATCCTTTTTGTGTGCAGGTATCACCTCCCCTCCAACACGTAAGTTGTAAGCTCTTCAGGGTGTGGATTGTCTTTTTGATTTGTGTTTGCACAGTGTGTAGCACAACAGAGTCCTGACCCTTACCAGATTCTATGGAAGTGAAAAAAAAGTGGCGAATGGGATGTTAGAGAAAGGGTTAATCAGTTTACATCAATTAGTTGGTAACCAGATACCTTTCTGGGACAAATTACAGGCTAATTAGACTGTCCTAATGATGTCATGTTTCCATCTTGCACTTTACTTGTTAAGACGTTGTAGTGCCCTGCTGAGAAAAGCATGTGGGAGGAACTTCTGTAAAAGTGATCTCTTTCCCCCTGCAATTTTTAAAATTTTAGTTATATTTTTCCTTTTTAATTATACATTTCCAATTAAAAAAAATTACATTTTTCTTACACGTCAAAGATTTTGCAAATTTGGGTGATTAAAAAACAAAACTATCCTTCCAAATTATCTTTTGACTAGTTCTATTCTGAATTTGTCTTTTATGAATGTGAACTCTTTGACAACTATATTCTGCTCCTTCCTGAAGGTCTGGAGTTTTGTTTGGTGTCTTTTTTTTTTTTTTTCCCCAAGGCTGTGTTTTTCCCAAAAATAATTATTCATTTTTGCTCCTTCTAATCTTCTTCTAATCTTCTTCTACAGTTCCTAATTCAAAAACCTCAACAGAAGACAAGTAACCACTTCAAGCCAAACAAGTCACTTGTTCAGGATGGTAAACTTTTTGATGTACATTGCTTTCTCACTGATTCCATCTAATATAATAATTACAAGCAATCTCTAATAATAATACAGCCAATAATTAGTGATGAATGGAATAATTATCAACAATAGTTAGCACTGAAAAATACTCTCCATGCTGAAACTTCTTTGTGAGCCAAGTGTTATTTCAGAACAAGCTGGTATTTAAGAAGAAAATTACCTGTATTGTTATATCCACAAGCTTTCATTTCTCTTTGGAAGGTACGTGGGTGTGATTTGTGCAATTCTCACTACATGTGGAGCAAAATATGACACACAGAATCTGAATGTGCAAAAGCACATACAGATAAGAGAAGCTGTATTTAAGGCTGTATATTACAACTTGCAACATAAACTGTCTTTTTAAACATTTTTTTCAGAGTAAGTGGCTGTCTCTGTAGACCACCAGTGAACCATCACCACCACTTCCTTTGTAACTATGGTGTTTACTGAAACTTTATCTGAAAATTTATTTTCTGCCTTGTCCTCCTTGCAGCTTGAATTTCATCTGCATCAGCTACTGGGAAGGGAATTAATTTGTGTACCAAAGCTCAGCCTTTGCCATCACCTCATGGATGCTCCTCAGGATGTGCCAGCATGCACTGGTGGGGAAAACAAGAGAAGAATTGAAAATATGATGCTACAAAGTTTTTAAGCTCCAGGACATGCGCACCAATTCCTCTTCTGCCACTTTCAAATGAGTAGCTAAAGCTACTTTTTCTTAATCATTGAAACAAAATGAAGGGAGGACAAAGATTTCTTATTTATCTCCTTTCATTCTCAGAGGTTTGGGTTTATTTTTCCAGGTATTGTTTATGTTCTAGAAATGCTGGCTTGTTGCAGCTTTGGTTTCTTTCACAGCACATCTCCAAATATTCCCCAAGGCACCAGGGGCAGCACCAGTGAGAGGGGCAGACCCACCAGGACGTGTCCTTATGGGGGCTGATCTGTGGTCACTCTCCCCACATCCTCCAGGGCCCACACAAATGCAGAGCAATTAAAAATGGCTTGATTTCAGGAAACGTGGCCTAAACTAGTTTAAATATTTAGCATTTACCCCAGCCTGTAAGTATGCCCATGCCTCGTTCCCACAGACCCGCTGATGGTGCAGATTTTCCTGCAGCTCAGCTCTAAATGACTGACTTCTTCCTTATAAAAACGATCTCATTAAGTAAAATTATCCCATTGTTTCAACACTTTCTTCCACAAACCCATTTAAGCACCAGTTTAAAACCTAACACCAAGCAGTTATTTCTGCTGTTACCATCTGTTGCATATAGACTTGAGCAAAGAATTTACGTACAGTCTGTCCAAAAGTGAAAAGGGCAAGACAAAAAAAAAAAAACCCAAAAAAACCGTAATCCTATACTACCCTAGGGATCTTAAAATTGGCTTATTCTGGCTGCATTCAACTGGAACTATCAGCAATTTTTCAGGAAAATCTTGTCTAATGACATTCCCCAAAGGTTCATTGACATGCTCTTTTCTGATCAGAATAAATGGTGGAAAAAAGTCCTTTCTTTTTCCTTTTTCATGCCCGGATTTCGGTGGCATTCTATTTAGCAATCTTGTTTTTATTTTGATTCTCAGTGAAAGTCAAATATTTGGGCAAATTCTTTGGAGCCAAACGGATAAATTTAGGAAGATGACAGGTAGAACAGGCAACATTCTCACTACACTGAACTTAAAGATTTGGATATTTAAGCGATGATATCCAGAAAAATATAAGCATAAAACCTTTAAAATGTAGTCCTGCCTTAGCTATAATTTCCACCTCTCATCTTTAGAATATTCTTAATGAATACATAGAGGGAAATAGTATACATACTGTCTATCCATAAATAGGCCTTAACACACCCTTAAGTGCATTAGGTGAAATTCATGAATTACTGAAGTGTTTTCAGAGTAGTTACTGAACTTGGCAGGTCATTCATACTTGAAACACAGAAGTCTCATCTATACTTCAACAAATTCATTAATAAATTATCCAAACATCTGTATTTGTTTACAAATACATTTGAATATACATGTACATGTACTCTATGGCAAACATGTTCAATAAAAAATGTCTTACTTTGTTAACTGGCCTCTATTAAAAAAAATGTAATGAGATAAATCACTCTCTTGCCCAAGAACTGAATATCAGCATGAACAGACTGGTCTGCTGCACTGCTTCCTAGTAAAGAAAAGATCCAGACTATTGTGCTACCCTTCTGCACCCCAATATTAGCAATTAGCTGCTTTAATTGACTATAGTCATGTACAGAAGATGTACTTATCAGTGGGCTCTACTGAAGAATTGGGGTGCAAAATTTAAGAGCAAACCTAAGATAAAGTCTCAGTGGTCCAACTCAGGCCTTAAACAACCCCCAATTCCTCAATGTAGGAGCTTGCATGCAGTTAAGCAGGAATAGAAAGGAGGGAAGAAAAGGAAAGGAATTTATGGCATCAAGATTAATGTCTGAACTGCTGATTCAGGCCCTGAAGAAGGCCTTCTGATTTAGCTAGGAGTTCTGTTTTGGTGGGTGATGCAAGGAGGAGGAGGAGGGCTCCTAGCTTTAGTGGTGCAATGCCACAGCACTTCCAGCAACTGCAGTACAGCTCCAAAAGGGCCACAAAGCTGCCGCCTCGCAGCAGCATCCCGTTCTTAATTAACATTTTTGGAAAGACTGCAATTCAGCTGTATGGCCATTCCATCTCAATTGATAGCTGACTGGAAGTGATTTTCACAGCTGGGCTGCCCATCCAATGCCCAGGGAGGATGCAATATCCCTAATTTTGCAGCCCTGTATACAACCGTAATTAATATTTCTGGAAGTGCTGCATGGCAGCTTGGTGACCACACTGCCTCACTCAGGATCCAGTTGGATCCTGGGCTAGAACTGAGCTCTGTACCCACTGGGACAAAGAGCTGATGCTGCCACAAGTCAGTTTTGACATCTCTGCTGGTAACTTCCAGAATACCACTGATAATTTATAGTTAACAATAAGTCTTTAAAATTAGACATTCTAAGCAACACCTTAACCATGAAACAAATATATATTGAAAAATCCATCAGTGCCTCTTACACAGCATTACAGTAGCAAATTCCCAATCACCCGTGTCCCATAATTGCAGTGAGTTCCACAGGACTGGGTCTGGTTTCCTGGTCCCACTGAAGTCCTGCTGTTCTAAGATATTTAATAGTTCCTACAGCTCCTAAGTAGGGCAGCAACAGCCCACTGTGTAATCATGTCTGTACACATATGAAGTGTGTATTGCCAGCTCCTTTAGAGGAGGAGGACTTGGTCTCACACTGAAAGAATATTCTTCAATTAACATAATTAGGCCATATTAATAATGGATGTCTGACAGAATCTGCACAGGAGTTTAACACGTTGAAATCTATTATTAGATAGATTTGACTTTGCAATCTTTCTGCTGTATCATATCAAGTATGGGACATGACACCGTGGAACTTAAAATGAGATGTGTATTTTTACACTCCTGCCAAAAAATTCACACTCCTAAGGAACCCCACCAGCTTTAGTGGACAAAATTAAGAAAAAAATCTTTTGGGTTTGGTGATATAGCATGAAGCATATTGCTGATAAAACTGGAATATGCTCAAAATAGAAGGTTTGTGTAGGTGCTAATGTATGTCATATTTCAAAGCCATGCATCAATGTTTGTTGCTGAAGGCAAATCAGGCCAAACTCAGATTACTTTCCCCAAGATTTCCAAAGTTCAGAGATCAGACATGGCCAGAGAGTTAAGTGAAACCTCATAAAAGGCAGTAAAACCAAAGTCAGCTGAGGCCCAAGTTGTGGATTTCTCATTTGATGCTTTTGTTTGTACAAGGCTTGTTTTCCCTCCTCACCATTTACAAAGTGTGGATTCGATGGCACAGATTTCCCATGTGTTTAATGCTTTTCAAGGCAAATTGCATAAAAAAAGAATTTGTTCTCTGCCCATTCTGCTTTGTAACATTTGTAAGTGTTCCCTTGCTTACTTTATATCTCTTGTTATATTAATCTTGTTCCCCTGGAATGAGAAAGGGCTTGGAGTGGGGTGGGGGATTGATTGTTTGTTTGTTTTATTCTAACCACCAACCGAAACCAAAGGCATTAGAAGTGCCCAATGAGGGGAATGAGAGAAGATCACCAAGTCAGGCCACTAAACAAAACAAAAGTGTGTGTGTGTATGGGGGGAGGGAGGAGATTAATCTTATTAGGATCGTATATCATGAGGTTGTCAGGTGTGAAAGCAAACGAATGGCCTCTGTTTATCTGAGCTAAACCGTGTGGTTCACCAAAAGACTCACTCCAGGCAGGGTTGGTTTTTTTTTACCCTTAATAAATTGGCCAAGTCGGTGCAGAATGTTGATAATGAAGTATGTGCAAGGGAGGTCTGAGCTCTTACCTTCCAGTGTTTAGATGCAACCAAGCCTTTTTTTCTTTTTTTTTTTTTCCCTCCTTTTTTTATCACAGCTGATTCAGAAAGCCCTTTGGAAAGATGAAGTAGGTAGAAATCAAAATAAATGGATTCTATTAAAACCAGCAATGCATCAACTGCTTGATAAAGTGATTAATAAACAGCTTAGGATGGTGATTGATTAAACTCTTTAATCAAAGTGCTAAACTGACTTAATATGGATAGTTTCAACATGTTCAAAGTATACATTTTCTCAGGCGAGGGTTCAGAGTTGTTTATGTAACTTTTCTGAAGTGTATCCCACAGGTCTCACCTGCAGATAGGGAGGACTGTGGAATGTGGAAGTATTATCAAGTGCCACATACATTGCATTAGTTGCTGAAAGTTTGCAAGGAAATTATTCTGTTTTCACCAGACAAATACAGGGGTTTATTGCAATAAAAGAGTGCAGTAAAAAATAAAAATCAGCTTTGAACTATTCTGTGGAGCGTGATCAGGCTGAGAAGGAGTGTGGAATCTAAACACAAGAGTGACAGAAAGGGATTACTTTGTGTAAAGGAGAGTTTACTTACTTACTGCAAAAGAACTTATTTCATTTTCTCTGATATCTGATGTCATTTTCACACAATCAATCAGTCATCAGCTGGGCTCATTAGCTTAATTCATTATTCCAGGATCCATAGAAGGCTCTGCAATTCCGTAGGCACACATGTGCCCAGCACCACCTACTCTCAAAACTTTTTGTCATCTGAATAGAGTAGCACGTCAGCTGTCATTCAGAATTACAGAAGAAAAAAAGTTTTGAAGGATGACCTGAATATATCAAAAATCTAAAAAAAAACCCCTAAAACAAAATGCCAAAAGCAACTGTGGAAAACTAAAGTCTGTCCTGCTTTTGATGCCAGCATCGGGGGAGGGAGGAATCCTGACTCACAAGCTTCCAAAGCTGCCTAATGGCTTTGAACACTGAGATTTAGAAAGTTTTAAAAATCCCTATACAATTATTTTTAGAACTTGATATGTGGAGACTTCCTTCCTTTTTTTTATTTTTTTTTTTTAATTTTAGCTTAGTGTTGGCTATCAAAAATAAAGAAATAAGCTGCCTCTTAAACTGGCCATTCCACACAGTAAAAAAAAACACGTGGTAAAAGGAAGGGCACCCATTCAATTTGCTTCAATCTGAAGACCTGTGATAGCTCTGGAAGCCTGGCCTGTAATCTAAATGTCTGTAGCCTTGTAAAAAGTAATAAACATTAGTATACTTTTAATGCACCATAACAATTTTTAAGCTCAAACTATCAATCACTATTACACAGAGCCTCTTCCTGCACACAAGCCAAAGTGTTTCAGGTAGCAATATAATTATCCTGTTATGAGCATATATAAAACAAACACCCCGTATAAGACCTTGCAAGAGCAAGGTACTTCACATTCAGAATCCCTGGAGGAGGGGCAATTCTGCAAGAGAAAACTAATAATGTGTAATGGTCTGAGCGAATCTGCACAGGGATTTCCAATAGTCTCATCATTGTAAAATATATGGGACAAACAAATCACTTAAATAGCTTGGAAAGTGGCTGTGCAGTGTTTTATAAACAATCAATAGAGCTTTAAAATCAATATCTTGATGAACCACCAGCCATTGGAGGTTATTAAGCAGAGTGACTTTTCCATAGGAATATACAACTGGAACAGCTATTTGAGAACAGATTTAAGCCCACCTTGCTCCACCTCCTGCTTCCTTCAATGAAATAAGGCAGATATCTATAGGAAAGTCATGCACACAGCACCATGAAATGGAGTAATTTCTCCCATACTGCATTGTCACCTCAGACCTGAACTGTGAAGACTTTAAGGCTTTCTGTAGAGTTAAAAATCCTACAATTACTAGATACTTAAGTTTCCCATCTTTTCTTACAGTGCTTTTATTCAGAGTATCAAAAGACAGAACAGAAATTAAATTTATACTGAGACTCTTTCAACTACAGAGTTATTTCTGAAGCAATAATCAACAAATGCTTACTTAATATACTAAAACTCCAGTGAATAACACAAACTTATCACACCCAAAAACAACCATCCAGAAGAGATTTGCACATGGATAAAACCAAATAAAAGCATGGGTGAAAGAGAGAAAGGGGATGGATACAGACACTACAAAAAACAATTCCAAAATACAGAAAGCTGAGCTTTAGAAAGGATGTGGAATTCATAGAATCACTCAATGATTGGCATTGAAAAGGACCTTAAAGATCATCTGATTCCAACTCCCTTACCAAGGGCAGGGCACCTTCCATGAGACCCTGTGCCTTGTATAAAGCTACTGGCATCATGTAAAGCATTGGAAATAAGAAAAGAGATGGTTTGATAGTTATAAACAAAGGCCAAAAGCCTCTCACAAGAGCAGCATTTTTTATTTCCACAGTGTAAGTACTTGATGCCCTCTGGACTCAAGTCTTCTGGCAAGCTGCACTTAATTGACATAAACAATTCACAGCACCACCCATCAAATGAAGTTTTACAAAAGAGACCAATTAGATAACTATATGCACAATTCTGGGATGTACCTGGGAGTCACATATGGTACTTCTTGCCACTGTTTTCAAAATAAGTCTGTATTTCAGACAACGTTATAATGCAATTAATACTGAGTGGCTGTATTTTTGTAATATTGTTTCTTGAATGTCTAAATTTAATAAGGGCACCACCATTTGGAGCTTCCCCTCTACTTACCTCCTCTAGAAATCTGTATCTCATTTCAATTTGCACATACTGCAAGACAGATTCCTTTTAATTCCTTGTGTTATGGCAGGTTTTGACAAGTAGGTGATATTCAACAGAGCACACTTTAGACCTGGAGGGCCATGAAGAAAGGAAGAGTCTTTCTCTCAGTTCTTTTATTATGCTTATTCCTACCATATCTGTCCCCCTCTAATTACTCAGTGTGGAACTTACAGATATGTGCACCCATATCTGCAAAAACTCCTTTTCATTGAATAAGGAGAAAGGGTCAGAGATACAGCAGCATAAAGAGATTATGGCCATTCTCAGTCCTGGAGAGATTCCCCAGGACACTTTTTATGAGCACTGACTTGGGACCAGATTTGCAAATGACAGTACTGTGAACCTGGGTTAAGTTCTGAATACCATCAATTATCATAACAATATGAAAACAACTGCGTAACTGGGAATAATTTAATCAAACATCCTCAGTTTTTCTCATTTTATGTGACTGTTTTGCCACGTGCAATGTCCAGGAATAATTAATACCTTGGGCAAAAATCTTAACCATTGGTACAGTACAAGAAAGCAATTGGTATTGCAGTATTTCAAGTGCCATTCAAAACAGAAAGCACCAGAAAATGAAAGTCCCCTTTGGCTGCAGCTTCCTGCAACACCAGACTATTTGGATTTATGTAAAACTTTCAAGTAAAATTCCTCTAGAACAGCCAAAACACCTTGCAGCTGGCCCTAACATTTAGAGGTTGGTCACTTTTTTCTTCTATAGTTGAGGCATGAGAGCCCAAAATTTTAATCTTGGCTTCATATGACTTTGAACACAGGAGTCTTTCCTCAGTATGGCATCCTCCACTGATAAAGCAAAGCACTTTCCATGGTTTTCCTGGCTGCTGCTGCAAGAACAGTGAAAATCATATTTCAGGCTCCAACTTCAGCAAAATACAATTTTTAGGATCTAAACCAAAGGGCATGAAAGCCAAAAGAAACCCTTCCACCTCACAAACCCTGAGAACACCAGAGTCCATGAGGTCTTTGACTCTCTTGCGACACATTCACCATTTTCAACTTTCTGGCAGCCTTGAAAGTTTTATATTTGCCAGATTTTAAACAGTTTGATCAATTCACCTCTGTCTATACTTTCAAAGTTTTCTCAAATCAGATTTCCTTTGCTGCTATGGGAAAAAGTTGAGATTTATCCTTTCACTTTTTTAGAAAAGCAGATGTCTATAGCAAGATCTAGGACTCTCTATTCAGACAACAGAGAAGAAAAGAAGCATTTGATTTCTGTCATCTCTAAACCACCCAGCACATCAAAGTTCAAAGAAAGACTTTATCCCATCACTTTTCCTTTCAAGATCAACTAATGATCCCAATACAACCAAACTATGAATTCTCCTTTATAAATACATTGTAAGAAAGAAAGATGAGGAGACCCTATTTTTTAAGGGGAAACAATATTTCTGCATGTGTATGTTCAGGGCTAACGAGCAACACCATCTGCAAGGCTGGAATATTTTCACACTCCTTTCTATTATACAAAACAATAAACCCTCTCCAGCTGATTTCTCTCATTGTGGAATGCAAATTGCCTATAAAAGACCTCAGGGTGTGAGAAGACACTTATCAAACAGATATTACACATGCTCTCATAGCAACTATGCTATCAACTATGCAATTTTAAATATATTAAGGATAAAAAGGTATCAACAAACCTGCTTTTTTTTGGTTATAATAATCACCATCTGAAGCACCTCTGTGTGTCAAGTCACTGCTTTGGATACAGATCTCTGCCACTTTAAGTCTGAGACAGCATCTGCTTCATGTCAGGTGAAGAAGTAAATTTTCATTAAAAGAGCGGAAAACAAAATTAAGTAATTTTTAATGTGTAAAAAGGGAGTACTTCCACCTTGATGTAACAGATGCTGTAACAGAACATGGAAAAGCTGTATCTTACACAAAAGTTTATTATGTAAAGGTAAACACACTATTACAGAAACTGAGTTCATTACCATTTTGATACAGAGTCGAATTCCCACAAATTACATTCACTGCTCGCAACTGAGTGGTGCACTCATGGAGGAACTGATCCCCTGAAAGAACCAGTTTCTTGACTTTGATTGCAAGATCTTCCCTACTCCAACAATTCTGGAAATCAGGTGTGGATCTTTAAAAAATGAGGTCTTAATGAAGTAAGAGATTTAGCAGAACAAAACAGATTATTGTCATCAGCCTAAACTGCTCAAGCACAAACCACTTTCAATACTGTGGGTTACTTTTATTCCAATTACTTTGTTTTTAAAATACACCAGTTAAAAGTCACTGAGAAGACTAACCATGGAGCTCTCCACAACCTGAAATTCAACTTCCTTGTTCTTACAGGGAAGCAATTAAGATCCACTCATTTTTAATGCTTCATAAATAATCTTCACACTTGCTGTTAAGTTAATTAATATAATCAGTAATGCCAAACGCATCAAAATGAAACTTATTTTGCAAACATGCAAAATGTTCTGCCTCATTGCCTCTCTATCAAAATTAAATGTCATTTTGCTAACAACTTTTGCAAAGTTTTAATTTCAATCCCTTTTGATCACGCATCTTACCAAAAAATGATACAACTAATCCAAAGTATAGTTGTGTTTTTCTGACAGAGTCCAAGTGTCATGGGAACACTACTTGAGCACTTACAGCCTGAATCTGCAAAAAGTTCTGGGGTCAAGTTACTGATGTCCTTAAGTGTTTCATATCAAAGCATTGGGTATTATTCAATGACCTTCACTGAATTGCCAGAAATTGCTTTTATGTGAAATGAGAGTAGAGTAGATGCCTAAATTGTTCATTACTAGCAATGCAAATAAAAAACCATAATTATCTGCAAGAATTACAAGGAGAAAATCCCTATAACAGGCAAGAAGCAAAATCACACTTTTGGAACAGAAAGTTCATAACTATTTTGATGACCACAGACCAGCACTCAGCCTTCTCATTCTGTGCACAGAGTTCACACATTCATATGATAATTGCTCAAAACCAAAAGATACAGAGAATAATTGTAGGGTTTATTTTGTGGTCCTGTGCACCCTGGGAAATCCAAGTGTGGGGAGGTTCACAGGCTGAGAGGCGCCACTGGGATGCTGTCAGCTGCATCAGGGGCTCGACAGATCTCCATGTGCCTGATGTGCTGCCCACATTTTGGGGTCTGCTCTGAGCTTTTTGAGACCCTCCACTATGGGGTTGCATTCTCTCCTCCTGAAAGCTGCCTGGAAGTCTGTCTGCAGCCCACCAGCAGAGAGTTGAGCTCCTACAGATGCTATGTTATTCACTGGCTGCTTTCCTGCATTGCATCAGTATCTCACAGGCATAGGAAATTTCATTAAATGATATTCAGGAGCCTGCCAAAATGATAAAACAAGAAGAATCACCTAACCTTTCACTGTTGTTTCCCACTCATTAGAAGATGGGGAGATTATTTAGTGGATATTCCATGTGCTGTTATTACAATTAGGCTTGTAGGGAACTTCCACAGCTGGGCCCTCATTTTATTCAAAGATGATCACCAGGAAATCAAGAATAATTGTCAAGAAAGTATGAAAGCTGTAAGACAGCGGCAACTCATGTTCCCTGGCAGCTGACAGATTTGGGGTATTTCCTAGATATATACAGTGCTTGGTTCTTCAAGACATTAAAATAATTAGTAAAACTGATATAAAGAATATATTTAGCATTAAACTCCTCTTTTTGTGGGATATCTATGTGAATATTGTAGGTTTTAACAATTTACTTTAATTACAGATCTTCAAATAAACTCGCTGGCTGATACACTACATGAGTTGTTCCTCACAGAGTCCATGGCAGGTACCAAGCAATTAAATACTTCATAGCTAAATTGTTATATTTACTGGTAAATCACAGGTCTCTTTCTCTGAACAAGAAACAAAATCTCCCTTTATTTCAAATAAAGTTTCCTTTCATAGTTTTCAGTGGTGCTATCCACCAGCGCATCCAATATAAAACCAACAACATTTCCAGTGGCCTTCAACTTCTTCTGTGTTGCAAAAGGCAAAAAAAGTTGCTCCTTGCACAATATTTTTGAATATATTAATTTAATCTTGCCCACAAATAAAAATCCAGGGTGAAACACAAAGGCAGAGCCCCAAGTGATTAATGAATAGTTAATTAATGAATAGTTTTAAAGGTCTACATCACAAATTTATTCATCATCAATGAATTCTGCATCTTTCTAAAAGGCTTTAAAAATTAAAAAAAAAAAATTACTGCTCATAGCCATTTCTCTGAATTCCACTTACGCAAATGTTCAGGAACCAAGACCACAGGGAAATGAACAGATCTAATCAAAACCTCAATTGCTTCTAATTTACAAGCAAGTTTTTCTGTACTGAGGCAAGACCCATGTCTTAATTTTTCAATAACCT
Organism: Peucedramus taeniatus; assembly: GCA_013400575.1. Classification (NCBI taxonomy): domain Eukaryota; kingdom Metazoa; phylum Chordata; class Aves; order Passeriformes; family Fringillidae; genus Peucedramus; species Peucedramus taeniatus. Next base: position 68,894 of record WBNO01030486.1, read on the forward strand.
CCCCAAAATGACAAGGAAGAAATGCATCCAGGTTTGATGAAGGGAGATCAAGACCAAGTCAATGCTGAAGCAAACACTATTGTTGGGCTGGAATTAACTTTAACTTTGTTTATTAAACACTCCAAAATCCAGGTTATGTGTGCAAAACCCATTCCACTGAAACAAACCCGAATCATAACCCTTCCTGAAAATAATTCATGTTTTAAAATTGAAAGCCACAAATCCTACAGCAGATGATGCTGACAAGAAGTTAACTCAAACAGCAGGCAGCAGAGCACATCCCACTGCTGGCACATCAGAGCTGTTTCCAGCAGCCTTTTTGTTATTGGGTGGCATTTTACCTTGGCTTGTTTTAATTTTATTTTTTTTTCCTAAAGTGACATTTTTCACATCAGAAACAATTTACCTCTAACCAGGTTTTAAATCAATGATTGGTTGTCAGTGCATATTTGCTTTCAAGTAATCTATTTTAAACACTTGCATTTCAATATACGAAAGGAAGCTGAAGTCTTTACCAGCAAACACAAACCATGGAACACATCCCCAGAGCATGAAGGAATTCTACACACCTTTGACAAAACCTTTCACTTTGAGTAGAAAAAGAAAATGAATTGAACTCACCCACTGTTCCAGAATCCAATTCCAAGTCCTCCAATAACAGCTTCCACCCAGGAAGGCCTGAATCCCTCACCTGGAACTAGGGAAGCACAGGATGACCCAAACCTCACAGCCCCACCCCACCTCTCCTTGCAGGGAGGAAATGTAAATGTACTTTCCTCCTTCTGCAGGCAATTCTGAGATGAGCACAGGTTTGGCTGATGGATTCTGGGCATTGCAAGCACCTGCTCCAACCTGAGAGGAAGGGAAAGAAGGTGCAGAGCAAGAGCCTAACCTCTGCCCCTTCATTCTGAGGTGCACCTGTGCTATCCCTAACACAGGGAATGGACAAAATTCCAGGATAAGCAGGGCTGGAGTGTAAGAAAGGGCAAGAAAAGAATGAGTTGAGGGAAGTTACATCAGATGCTGCATGTTCCTTTAGCTCTCCTCAGCAAGCAAGACTCCTAATAAGAGCACAGTCCAGCAGGAGAGGTGACCCTGGCATTGCCCTCCCCTTGAGACAGTGTGAAATCACAGACTTCAGCAAAGGTGGATACAGCCCATCTAACTGTGCCTTTCCAGAGAGGTATACGGGCCTGGCTGTGGGTTGGAATAAGAACTCCTCTGGAATTTACTCTTCCGCCAGGAAATAATTAATCTCAAAAAAGGATAAACCCAATCATTCAAACTTGAGAAAAAGCTCATGAATTTTAGCCCTGGCAAATACAAACTCTCTCATGATTCTTCAGAAACTGCAAAGAAAGAAAAAAAAATTAACACTGCTTTAAATTCCAAATACACAAAGGCCAGGACACTCATTGAGTTCTCGCGGGAGCAGGATCTGGCCCAGACACACGAAACGTTTCAAAGGCAGCCTTGGCTCACAACAAGGATCAGTCCAGACAAAAGTATTTGAGTCAGGGCATTGCCAGACAATCTTGCTGGTTGTCAGATCTGCAGTGTAATGACATGTCAATTTGATTCCTTTTGTGCATGAGCCTGGAGCCTATCTTTGGGCCTGAATTCTTCTGTACTTTAGTTTTTCTTTTGTTCCAGTGGCACTTCTCCCAACATTACTTGACAATGAGTGATGCTCCACAACCCTGATCTTTCACACCCTGTTGGTGACCTATAACTTTTCATGCATAACCTTTGACCTGGGCCCTGACAGTTTGATTTATTGTCCAGTGTTATGATTTATGAGTATCTTCTCAGAATAATTAACGGACAACAGGTGGCAGCATAATAATTTTGATTACCCAGCGGTTCATGAAACCACTACAAAGGTGACTTCATTTACTGAGTAAGAAAAGGACAACAATTAAAAATTACACAAAGCAACCCTTTTATGCCTTTTTGTTTTTCACCCTTTGTCTGTCCAACAGAAGACTTTATTTAGGCTCATTGCCTCCCTTCTCAAATATCCGGAACTCAGATTCTGTGCAGAAGACAATGGTGCCCAAATCATGGTGCTAGAAGAATTATTTTGCTTTCAGGAAACACTTCAACCTCATGTTGTCAGTTTTTATAAGACCAGTGTGTTATTTTTAAAATATGTTTGCAAAACTGTACCACATGGGCCAAAGTTCATCCCAAAGAGTAGATTTTTGTTTTATAATTTTGCATAATTGCTGAAATGTTGTCTTGGATTCCACTTACATGAAGTTAGAGCCTCAAAAAGTCAAAAAAGTATTTGCACAGTTCTCCTCTTATGTATGCAGTGCTTCTCTCTAAAGGTCTTTAACCCATCTCTAGTGATCATAGAATGGGAGGAAATTTTCATAGAATGGTTTTGGTGGGAAGGACCTTCCAACCTTTATCTTACCTTTGTGGTAAGATAAATTTTGCTGCTAAGTTTCTCAAATAATTGCTTCTATTTTGGTTAAAGGGCAAGGGCTTATTACTGTGACTTCAGGCCCCATGCTCAGACAAATCCAGTTTAGCCAAGTCTGCCATATCTACAGAATATCTAACTTTGCCTTCCATCACAAGCAGCTTTCCTGATGTGATTCGGGCTACACAGAGCACCAGCAGTGGGAATAAAGAATGCATTCTCCACAATTATAGCAATGGCAATACGTATATCAAATATCACCAAAATAAATTGCACAGTGGCACAGATTTGTCCAATTCTATTTCTTAAAAATAGGCGTAAGACGATCTGTATTTACAACATGTTCACATTTCCATATATTCGATGCAATCCATAAGGCCCCAAATAACTTTTTCTCCCAGAAACTTCATCCCAATGTTGATGGATTCTTTCTCATCACTATTCTACACACTGCCCTCCTCCTTATTTCAGTTGATCACAATTTCTTAGCACTTTTGATAGGCATATGTTGACATGGAAGAGGACATAACAACATCATCCAGATGGACACATTTTCAAAGTTAATCAATGAAACTTTGGGTGAAGTCAGTTTGAGTTGCAAGTGTTTAAAACTTCCAAAAATTGAACTGATGGTGAGTAAACCATGGAGCTGTGGTGTTTTTCTTCACAGGATATAAGCTACATTGCAGAACAAAGCTTTACTTTAACTGACATTACAGGTCCACTTATTCTTAAATATGGTTTTAAATATCGATTAAAATAAATGGGATAGTGTGTAGTTTCTTAATCTTTATTAAAAGATAAGGAGTCTAACATCTACCAGAACTCAGTGCACTAATGCCAACAGACCACTGCCAGCATGCACCAGCTTGGCCAGTGGAGCCAAGAGCTTCCTTCTCATCCTCCCTAAAAATAAACTAAACACATTAAAATTCTAATTCTGCTCTGAAATCTGACAGCAAAAATTGTTAGTATTTGTCTGCATGCCCAAGACAGCATATGCAAAAGGAATTTTGGTACTATCACAATGACTATATTATAGGCTTATCATTTTTAATTGACTTTATTACTTACAAAAATATTCCTACAATCCTGCTTTACATCAGTTCTGTAACAGCTTAACACAGAACTATGAAGTATTCATTCCCGTTACATTCAGATTTTAAACTATCTGATGGAGAGCCTGGCTAATAAATAAAGGCAATTTCCCAGAATATTAAAAGCACTCAAGTTTTTGCAAGGGTCCTTAGTGAAAAAATAAATAAATTACTACTTTGGAGATCAGACTTGGTTTATTCCCCTCCCTTCCCCTGAGAACTCAAAGACACCCCTACAACCAAATACTCTTATAATGAAGCCAATTTTGTCCTCAGTAGTTTTATCAAACCTTTAATACCACATTAGCTGCTTAATATCCAGTGAAAGTAGGAACAGAAAAGCACCAGCATCCAACTGCAGTCTCAGAAGAGATGAAGGAAAAATTTGCAACAAATCATTTATCAGATTAATGCAGCTGCTTTTGCTGCTCATGAAATAGCCACAAGCTTTCTGCAAATGGAATAATAATAATGATAGTCACTAAAAAAAAAAAAAGAAAAACCCAAAAAAAAAAAAACCAGAGCATGTATTCCACAGTTTGTTCTAATTAACGTTTTAATTTGGGACAGTGTCTCAGCGGTGATGTGTCTGGTCTCTCACATGACACCATTTTTCTCTTTGATTGGGTGTTGCAGGGGGATTCACGGTGCGGGGTTTTACACACAGATCTTAAAGAGATGACTGCAAATATAAATGAACACAACTGGGTTCCCCCAGTAACAGTCAGTTATGGAAATGCTGACATGGATTTAACTGGAAGGACTCATTTTGACATCAGGGAGTTTGAGTATCTCCTGATTGATTCCAACTTTGATGCCACACCAGCTAGAAAGTAAAATTAATTTTAAAAATAAATAGAATAAAAGCTCCTACCATGAAATTTTACCAGATTTACATAGATAAATTAAGGCACAAATATTCTATATGTTCCATGTCATTGGCATGGTGGGATTCTCACATGGGAAGTGGCAAGCTTTAAAATGGTATATGTGCTCAAATCATGATGTGATTTTAGTACTTTGTTTCCCATCAATTTTTAAATTAATTATCTGGAAGCAAGCAGCGGTTCATTTTTGGTCATAGACTTTTTGATTAGAAGCTGTGACCCTTTATGCCTTTTTGGCATGCTCTATACAACACCAATGACATGCAGCATGACCTCTGACACCTGATTCAACAAAAAGTAACTCCCGGACAGATCTTTCATATTCAGCAATCTCTTTGTTACTCTGGGACACTTACCCAATTCCATCCCTTAAAATCCACTATGTCTCCCCTTTTTCTCCCCTACCCCCTCCTACTCAGCAACTTATTTGGTAGCAACATTTCTGTCCTTCCATTTGTGTCTCTCCTTCTGTTTTTACAAACTTTACACTATACCATCGTCCCATATGTTTGTGCTGCACACAAGGAGGTTTCTTTAGAAAGCGCTGATGCTAATTATAAATTTAATTTGCATTTTAATTAGAATGGTAGCAAATTAAAAGCGTGGCAGCTGGAGAATTTTGAACGCTTTGCAGAGATTTGGTGTCAGTATCTCCCTGCTTCTGACTTCGCTCTCTTTTCATTTTTCCCCTCACTATCTTTCATTCACACAAACATATTGGCAATTTTTCTCCTCTCTTGTTTCTTTTTTTTTTGTCTATTTTTTATTTCTCCATTTTCCCCCCAAGGATCAAGTTATAAATTATTTCTTTTTTGTACTGATAAACAGTATACTCTTGTCTTGTGCCAGTACACCGTGTACTGTAGTGATAGTGCAGCTTTTAAGTGAGCTTTTGTGAGGCTCTGTCAGTGCTGCCCTATTTTGCTATTTATATCCGTCGTTTATTTACAGGTAGGAATCTGTTCTATACCCCCTCGACTAATTTCAAATTCCAGACCACAGCAGCAAACTCTAGCCTAGCCCTAGACATTTCATTTTTTTTTTTTTACATGCTACAAATTTGCAGTAAGTCTGGAGAACCTTAACAAAAGCCATTCAAAGTGCACGAGGGACCGCTCAACTTCATTCTCTACTTAGCAAACGCTGCTTTCAATGTGCTTTTGGACAAAAGGCTGAAGTAATCTGTCAGTCTTTTGGTCCATATAATGGCAAATATTCTGGCCCAGGCATCTCCCAGTGCTGTCTTTCATTTGCCATGCGAGCATGTCTGGTTTTAGTCCTCACGTGAGCACATTTAGTCAGCTCTGTCATTTTCCCTATGTTGCATCTCCATGGTCATTTTCATTCCTTCTGTTCGCTTCCCCCACGGTGTCCTTGCTCAATAATTTTCATTAATTGATTGACAGCTCTGATAGACCCAACTAACCTCTATCTCACTCTCATGTCGGTTTTTAAATAAGTACTTGTACGTCCAATGACCTTGTCGCCTCATCAGATATCAGAAAATGAGCATGCAGATATGGAGGAAGCTGATTAGCAAAATAAGGAAGATCTCACTCCTGGCGTAAGTCCATAATAAGCTCTGACAACTAACTTTAGAGTTAGGCATTTAAAACAAAAGGGATCTACAAATGTGGAATAAATACACCTTAACCAGTTTCCTAAGAGCTGGCTGCAGTTAAAGGAAGATTTGGAACATCAGGAACATAACAACCTTTCTAAAAAGCTGGAAAACAAGCTCTATTTCCAACATGTTGGAAATACTCAACCTTATTTTATGGTTTATAATTCTGTTTTCATATACTTGGACAGTCAAATCCATCCATGGAAAAGGAAGTGAACGTGTAAATAAAATTACTTTCTATTTCATTTTGTTTAGCATACAGCTAAATTATTTACAGCACACCAGTGATCTTTCCCTTAGTAAAATTAATTAAACCTCAAAATATTGTGGTTTTTTTTTGTCGCACACCCCTAAATCACCAGATGAACTTACATGGGGTATTCTAGGTATTTTAATTAGAAATTTTCCTTGCAGAAAATATCAGGATTTAAACAGACAAAACCATCAGAAATGTTTATTTATATTTTTGTTTTAAAGGTGGGAAACTGAGGCTCAAGGACACTTGCAGGTCAGAAATTATTCCAGCTCAACTGAATCCCAGTCTTCCACAATGCCACACTCTTTACTTCAGATCACTGCAGGTTTCAAATTTTCTTGAATATAGATAGAGATTTGTCAAGTGGCATTTCAGTACTTTGGTACAGAGGATGCCAAATGTCAGTCTCACTCAATGTGCTTTAATGAGCCAGATTAAGGCTGTTCACCAAACTGCAAACCCTACCCAGCCTGGAGCTGCTATTTGAGCTCCCTTAAGACCATGAGACATGACAGAATATACTTCACTGGCAAAAAAGAATGAGTATGTTGGAATTTCACCTCTACTTTTTCACCTGTGCAGACTAATTCTGATCCCACACCCCTTTTTCACACTTGCACAGCTGCAATTTTCATAGCTTCATTCCTTATTATTCCTACCCCTTTCACTCCTTATCCAGCTGGTAGGAGAACCAATGGCATGAGGCCTTGAAATAGAAATTACTAAAATTGAATTTAATATGATCTTCAAATACAGGAGCACCTTATTTTTCTCCCTCCTTTGGCTTTTGCATAGGTGAATGACACCTGATTTTCTGCATGAGGTTGTTGGAAGTTATTATTGAAGTTATTATTGGCTCTCACCAGACTGAAGGGCAAAGTAGGAAGATGGAAAGGCAAAGAAGCCAAAAAGTTGTCTAAAAAGGCCTAGCTGGAACTCAAGAACATGGGCAGTGAGAAAAATCAGATCATTACTACTACTGGTGTAGATCACAAATAGTGCAGGGGCATTCCAGTATTTATAACCAAGTATTTCATGGAATATTTAATTGCTTATTAAATCACTGTGCTTTTTGGTGTGGCAGGATTCCTTGATTTTCAGAAAGCTGATGCCTGGGAGCTGCATATAAACCATGCTCAGACTGTGGTGGAAGCACTCCACCCTGGCACATCAGTCATCAAGAGCAAAAAGTGCTAAATTGCCTTCAAAGAAACCCAGAGAAAGTATGTGACAGAAAATACTGAAAATTGTCTGTAATTGTAAACTCTTAACTCTGTTAGAGTTTAAAACATAACAAAATCTTGCTATGAAGGGCACTTGTCTTTCAAGAATGCTATGTTTTTACAGATGCAATTTAAAAAAAATAATAAAATCTTCACTCCCATGGGCAATTTCCAGCTGTACAAGATTCAAATCTCACTGCCAGGGGAGTTGAAAGTAGAAGTCTATTTCTGAAAGTCCCCTTAAAAGAATTTTGCTTGAGTAAGTGATTCCATTAATTTTAAAGCCTTCTGGGCTACCAACAAAAAATTCAGTGACCTCAGTGAAAGTAACCACATGGGTCTAGACTGACTATTTACAGGAGTAAAGCTTTGCAGAAGCTAAATCAACTAAATTATCTTCAAGATCTAACTTCCACAAGAGTTAAGAAACATTAGGCAAAATGCTGGTACTTGGTTACCATAATTAACCTTGCATTTTAATTGTATTATTGCTCAGTAAAATTCTAATTTCTGTTGCACTGTTATACACCCTGGAATACTTTTGTCCCCTGGAACATAAACAAATCAAAACAAGCTCAACTGTTGGATTAGCTCTGGTCAACTGAATTTCTTTTAATAACTTTTTATTATGAAGTTGTCCATGGAGGACACTGCATTCTCCAAATTACAAGCCTTCCACCTTAGCACTTTGGAAAGGCTTGGATTTTATTTCTTGTAAGTTTTTGCAGCTGTACAAAATACTTTCATTAACCCAAGAATGGATTATTTGGAGTGCTAATTAATTGATTCTTCAAAATGCCAATTGACATACTCCTAGGGAAAACCTGATCTAAGCAACTATGTTAATCAAGCTATTGTACTTATGGTTCTGTCTGAATATCAGACCATCTGAAATGAGGAGAACTTTGCCATTACTATCCTGGACCTCTTGTGGGCAGCTAATTAATATGAGTAGACTATGACAGTTGCACTTGTACATTCACTGTACTGCCTGACAATAACTCTATAAAATTAGATTTCAGCTAAAGAATGGAAACAGTGTTAAATACCATTATTTGCCTTCCTTTGATGTCTGAGAGTCATTATGAAAGCAATTACAGCAGTTTCTCTGTCTGTATGTCTACAGGGTATTTATCTGTATCTGTCTGAGTCCTTTGCCAGGTGGAGAATATATGGCATATTAAAGACAAGGGAATTCAGCCTCAATTATCAGACTATGAACAGAAGAAGAAACAAAATCAGAGTTTTGCAGATGATCCTGCCAGAGAACAGTAATTTAATATTAAAGGCAGGCAATCTGGGGAAAACTTGCCCAGTGCAGAGTCTTTTTATTTTAATATCATTGATTTCCCCCCTCCTTCCATTGTCCTATTTTGTTTCCTGTTCTTTCAGCTTCCATGTTTTTCTAATACCTCTGCTCACTTTAAATAAGCTTATGCTAGGTTTGAGAGTCTCATCAACATGAGACTTTTTTTTGTAAGCCCTACTTTTTGTTTCTTAATTACACAGAGATATTCTGCCATCGAACAACCCCTCAGAGGAAACAAGAGATTCTGGGTGGGTAAGGCCAGATTGAGGCAATATGCTGAAAATACAGTGAGGAGCTTTCTGCTACCTACAGGAATGTGATGTTCCATTCTGCTTGAGCCAAATGGTTTTTTTCTGCCCTCCCTAGCAGTATGAAAAAATACACAGGCTGGCAGATAGGGTAAAACTGTACCAACCTGAAAAGGCCAACACCAGATTCATCCTTTGGATTCCTTCAGCTCTCTTCCCACAACAGGCTACAGGACAAATAAAGACAATCCTCCCATTACTTTTCTATAGTTTAGAACTGAGAAAATTGTGTTCTGAAAAAAAACCTCTGAAAAATACTAATTTTCCAAGCAAAGGTATACAGAAAGCATTAATATTTTGCTTTTCCACCTGAAAAAATATATTAGTCCTTACCCTCCGTTTTCAGTATATTGAACTAACATCCATTCATAAACACCTTCATTATTCCTTCGTAATTTCCAAAATGTGGATATTTTAACACCTTGTCCTCCCAGTGTTCTCCAATAACAAACTACAAATCTCAAAACGTCAGCTCCATCAAGAATCAGGATTTCTGGTACTGTCACTAAACTCTGGTGATGAGATTTAGTAACTGCACCTGAAACATCATGGAGAGCTGTGATTTGGGCAGATGAAACAAATGCCATGGTATTTCCAAACTGATTGCCCAGTTGTGCCATACACAGAGGGAAGCAGTACAGAGCTGGATGAAAGCTGCTTTGCCTCACTATTCAGGGCTGACAGGATGCTAATTTATCTTAGTTGCCTGCTATCCATCATCATTTGACAGTCCAGTGAATGTATCGATAAAAGCCAAAGATTCTCCTCTTGGTAACCCCAGATTTCTGATGCTTTATGCTGTCTTTTGTTTTAAACAGAAGGGCAGGAGCGTTAGCAAAAGTCATGCTGACCATCAGGCACGATGACTACTCTGAAACTTGGATTTATTTTTAGGAATAGCCTTTAACATGATATTAAAAAATAATACCTCTGAATTTTGTCTATGTGTGTGTGTGTGTGTGTGTGTGTGTGGAGGGAGATTTAATACTTTAAGATATTCTAGGGGTAATTTAGATAAAAGGCACTGTAGAGTCTGACCTATGCCTAGAAGGGTTTGACTGTATCTGCCACCAGATGGAGGCTGACCCACTCTTCAAGAAATCTGGACTCTTTTCCAGCTGCATATTCTTTTCTTAACTTTTAAAGAGAGCACTTATTAGGCTACAGACATTTCCTTCTATCCTTCTCAGACATTTTACTAGCAGTCTCATGTTACAATCTCTTTTTCCATCCTATAAGGGCATATTCTGATCTTGGTCATGGGAAATCTTAATTCTTACAAAATTAGAGTATTTATAAAAAATGTGTTTGTGCAAATAAATATATATGCCACAAGAATTTTTATTTAAAAAGATTAATGAATGACGTAAGTCTAATTAAAACCTTAATACCTTCTGAGCAGAGATACTGTGTTCTTTCAAAGAAGGAGGAAAGGATTTAATGATATATTAGACATTTTACAGTATAAATATATTCTTGATTAATTAAATCTGTGTAGTCTATTGCCTTACCCTGAGGAAACTATGATATTCAACAATGCTTTTCTTAATAAGAATAAAAACCCAAACAACTTGCTTTTGATATTTAACCTAGGAGAAGAGATGTAGAGAAAAATATTTTATGAACTTGTATAAACAAAGAAATTTAATTCTTTCCTTTAATTAAAAAGAAACAATGCAACTTGTAAGAAACGTAAGAAACACACTTACTTTCTTCAAAAAGGAAGATTAATACAGGTTAAAAAGCCTTTCCAGTTTTACAAAATTAATACTGTGCTTAATTACATGAGATTAAAATTTCATTATACATTATACTTTAATTGGCATAGAAAGGGCCAGAGGTTAAAACCTTTGCACGAGTTACCTTTTGTACTGTTCCAATATCTAATAACATAGCAGTTTTAAATTATAAACCCTGACAACATTTAACAAGTTTCTTACATGTTTTAATTTTACCCTAGTAATCTTTTATGTGGAGCAGTAGTGTTCCTGAGGTCATAATCCTGGACAAGGAAACAAGCAAAGACAGAAATCACTACAAAGCCAAAGGGGCTGGATGTTATTGGATTATTGGAAAGTCCTACCTGGACTCCAATATCAACTACAGGTTTGGACACAGCTATTCTCAACAGCTGTGATGGTTAAACACACAGTGTGGGGCAGCTTTTTGCCTCCTAAACAGGCAGCTGGACCTTCAAAAACACTGGGAACTTCTTGGGAAAAGATCAAAGAAATCTGGAGGGTCCTTCAAGTGGCCTTGAACTGTTTAAACCAATGATGCCATGCTCTACAAGTGGGATTTTCAGGGGACTCTGAGGGGTTTAGGCATACAAAGCCTATTGACCTCTAATGGAATTAGGACACCTATTCCAGAGGTGTTTGGAAAACCCAACACTACTTAGAAGAATGTTCCTTGAACATACATAGGAGGAGGCAACTATTTCAAGGACAAACACGACTCATTTTCAGAAATATTCATTTTGGAAATTAATAAAGCAATTTATTTCTACGTATGAGGAACATTTTGCTGGTAAGCTACTGCATTCCCACTCTACCTCCTCTCTGTAATGAATTCCTAATGAATTCACCTGGCTGGTAGATCCAGGTGAGTCTGAAGAATTTATATTGCTCTACAAATACTGATTAGCACACCCACAAATAGAGAAGACTATTTGTTGCTGTAACTGATCACTTGAACAGCCTTTATTCCTGAACAAGTCCAGGGACAAAAAAAGCTTTTTTTAGGGAGTCAGTATTAACTTCTGCCACTTTGGGGATGCAATGTCTTCCTACTGAATTCAGTGATTATTGATTACTCTTCAATGCTGGCAAAGTCTGTGTGTACATGGACTCCTTGCTGTTTAAATGCCAACCACAAGAATTTAAGACTGGACCAACTAAAAACTGTAAAACAAATTTCTAAGCCATATTTTGACCTTTTCCCCATCCTATACTTCTGAGCATGTGAAAAATTAAACAAGTGCTGCTTTTAATGGCAAATCCAGGCAGCTCAGCATCTTCATCATGCAAAAAACTGCATCCACAAACAGCCATGTGTTGTTTAGCAGCATCCCACAGTGACCTGGAGGAAAGGGGTGTTTGTCCAGGCTGTCACACTGAGGTGAGAACAGTTCTAATTACCTATTTTTTTCCTGAGGTAGTTTACAGTTGAATCTCATTATTGGATAACTGTTTAATCAACTCTAAAAAATACAGTATAATTGGATGCAGCACGAGTAAAGGAGGGAAGCAGCTCCAAGAATGGCAGAAGCCAGCTCAGTATTTTGTGAGCATCTCGTTTGAACCAAAATTCAGGTGCTGAAAAATACATGGGTTTGTTCTTTTAAAGCATTTAATAATCTTATACTACATCTTTAGACACTAAAACAGTTGTTCAGAGTCCCATTTGAATTAAATTAGTGTAATTTCATCTAAATCAGAGATGTGCTGATTTGCCAAGTATGAGTCTCTGACCCACACTCTTTTTTAGTAGCATACCAACTCTGAGCCTGATAATGTTTTCACTGAAAAAGAAACTTCAAAGGGATTTTTGAGTGGTTAATGAAATTCAGGATGAGGCCTTCTGCAAGTAACTATAGAGAGTAATTTTAAAATATCTTCTTCATTAAAGGACAAACTTTCAGAGCCAGCAAATGGAATTCTGTAATTAAAACATGTTTGTTTAAAAAAAAATAAATCTGGAGAGGTCTTGGACAGTGAAATAATATCCTTTAGATTAGTGTTTAATTGAAAACAGTATTTACTGCTCTACTGCATTTGATAGAGCTCTTTACTGTGCTTCTTTATGTATAATTGTATTTTGCAATCAATTTAAAATAACTAGATGAGTGCAGTCCTTATATAAGGTGAAGATGAGTCCTTGCAAGGATATCAACGTCTACAGGGGTTTCTTTCTGACAGATATGAAAAAGTAATTTTCATTCTGCTACTTTCCTATGATCCTTTCTGCATATAAAATGCCTTTCACAGACATACACACACAGGACTCCTCACCTGAGAGCAATACTTCCTGAAATACAACAGAGCCCACTCTAATACTCACCCCATCTTTGATTTAGGGATGAGTCAGATCCTAAAAACAACTTTTTTCCTCTAAGAGCATAACCTGTTGCTTTTATACCTATAGTCTTTTTAAAATGTGACTGCTACAATTGTAACAGAGAAATAACAGGAACAATTCTGCCTTGACAAAGTTATGGGTAAATAGTTCAAAAGATAATTCTAAACTTCCAAATTGCAAAGGGGAACTTTAGGGCAAGTGACTCTTCTCCCTGCCTTAGAAGTAGCACTGATTTTACTAGATTTTTAAATTGCAAAGCTCTTTGAGCTGCTCTTGCAAGAAGCCTGAGTACTCCAAATTTGGTCATACCAGTAGAAATATTAATGAGCTTGGCTTTGGATGATTATGCAGCCCATTTCCTCATCCCACTGACAATTGCCTTGTTGCATCTTTGATCAAGTTTAGTTTAGATACACTCAGATCAATGACCCTGTCTGTCCTCATACTCATAAAAGATGAGTTTAACATGATGCTATTGAAACAGCAATAATAATGCTTTGCCACACCAGAAAAAAAAATGTGCTACCAATCAGAACATTTCCTGGTGAAGATATTACACTTTCTAAAGTGATTTTAAAAGCAGGAAGAGGATCTCAGTCTGACTCTTTGCATGTGAGAGACTCAAGCTCTTCCCTTCTGTCCCCATACTCTGATTGCATTTAGCATCTCAGCCTATTGTTATAGACAGGAGAATGTCCAGCTCTCCCAAGGTTAATTGACTGCTGTTCTTTGAAATATACATGAGAAACTGTATTGACTGTCTCACATCCAACCTCACCTGTCATAGAGGAGAACGGGAACAGGGGAAAGGACTCCACAAATGGATGAGAAGGACAAAGGTGAAATGCAAAGGGCAGCACTAAATTTCACCAAAATCCCTTCTCTGTTGTTGTCCTGTGTATTTTCCAAACCAGCTCTTTGTGATTAGAAAGAGCCTGTAATTTTAAGAAGAGATTTCTCCTATAAATTTACCAAGTCACCCAGTTCTCCTAATGCTATAGGGTCTCAAGACAACTGAACCCAACAAACAGGAATATGCAGATGGCCCAGATTCATTTGCAAAATTAACATTTGTGGCTTTTCAGCCTTTCCTAAGGATGGCGATTTCTTCACATATGGAAATACTTCCAGAACATTTTAAAGTCTACACTGATCAAACTTCCACAAATAATCATTTTATCTCAGATATTACAATAGCAGGATCCCAATTACCTAAATCAAGAATAAAATGACAAAAATTATGTTGGCATGATCTGATAGAGTCCCATAGGGAGAGTGAATTAGACCATCATCCCTGAAGCGTTACATGTAACTTCCTTAGCTCTTTACATCAAATTTCAGCCTTGCCACTCACTTATGCCATTCTATCTGCTAAAAAAGTGTATAAATTATTTGCAAGAGTTCTCTGAGGGGAAAATGTTCTTCCCTGTGCCTTCCACATGTGGTCTGCACACAGGGATATCAGAAGTGCAGCATCTTCTGGAGATATCTCACAGAAGAAATAATGCCACATAGGAACTGACAGTCTAAATTGCAGTCTTTCCTGGCTCGTTTCTTCAAGGGATAGAATTAAATTTGGCTTAAATATCACACAGCTTCCCACGTTTTGAATGTTCTGACACCAGGAGAACAGCTGGAATTGTTAAACCTCAACATACCTTGAAAACCGCCCCATGTAAAACGGAACAAAAGGGGTTCTTTTTTTCAGATAAAAAGCATAGTTTTGTACAACACACTACATGTCACTTCACACAACAGCAATTATTGTTATGCTCAGATTGGAAAAGGGGTTTACCTCAGACTGCTGACACAGCCCTACCCACAGAGCCATCCCCTGAAGAGCTGAGAGAAGCCAAGTGCACGTCTGATTTTCGTGACTTGTGTCTCCACAATGACAAGCCCGCACAAGACACATTTCTGATGATGAGATAACCCCTTGTAATGCCTCCACCATGATAACTGGATTTCTGCTAAGCTTTCCATGACCAAATTACAGCCATAATCGTGACACACTGCACACCACTGCCAACAGCATAAAGTGACACCTGCTAACAACAGCTTGAAAGGGAACTTGTTGGTACGACCAGGAACATAAACAATAAATAAGGGGCTGTTTTTTCTAAAACTTGCTCATATTGGATCAGGCTCAGCTTGGCAGCCTCACAGAATCAGAGCCTACCTTCACACCAGACAGAAACTCTGAGGGCAGTGAAGCAATTTGTTGATGGAAAAAAGAAAATACTCTCAATTTCATACGAAGGAGTACCAGCCACACAGATCCAATTAAATCTCTTCGGATTACACTCAACCTCCATCTAGACTTTAGTACAGAAAATCCACATGTGCAACCTGTGCAAAAGCCAGAGGTAGCATATTTTCATTCCTCAGTTCAGCACTAGGAGGTTACAAATGCCAGTGTCCTACTCCCTTTCAAAATCTCTCATCTCCTACCCCCTACCTGCCAGCTTTATAGAGCATTTCCCTTGCCACTAATTCTGATAGCATGCCCTAATTAACTCATTTTATCTTTTGGTATAAATCAATTACAATTAAAATATAGTTTGTCAAATCTCAGTGGACTGTTGTTTCATGTTAAAAACATTTTTTACTCATGAGAGAAAGTGTGATTAACTTCAATAGAAAGCTTAAAGTTCAACTTACTATGTGCAGAGGGAATCGAGCAGAATCCTTTGCAAAACAAACCAAGCTTCATCTCTGTGTGAGGAAACTTAAACAAGTGGAGGGTTTTACACTGGTCACTGAGAACATGGGTCAGGATTTAGGAAAAAAAAACATTGATAAGTTGTTGGCTTGGTTTTGTTTTGTTTTAAAAGCATGGTGAATAAGATGATGAAAGAATGTCCAGCACTTGAAAGGATCAAAAAGAGCTTTTTAGGCATCATGCTTTTTTTGAAACCTATTTGAAATGTGCAGCACTGTATTTTAATTTTAGATGGGAAGTGAAAACACAACAAGTCCAGTGTTCCACCAGAGATAAAGGATTCAGTTTCTTTGGCCAGGAGTCAGCAGAAGCAGAAGTCTGGCAGAGCTCCCTCTTTCAATAGGGCCAGAGTTGCACTAGAGGTGTCCAGTCCCTGCTCTTATCACCACAGAAATCATTTTAAACACTAAATAAACAGTAGAAGAACCTTCCACGCACTGTAAATGTGTTATATATTAATTATATAAGATCCTATACTCCTAATAAATGTGATAGAGTTGAAACAGAAAAAAATAATCTGCACCTAGATAAATGGGACTGTAATACTTTATTTCTTTTTACCCTAGGGTAATTTTGGTACCAGAGTGTCACAGAATAAAACATGGAAAATCCTCACCTGACAGATTTCAGTGGTTGCACTGGAAAGGGATAAGGGAAGGGGAGATGGTGAGGGACATGAGCCTGAGGGGAGACCCTTAAGAGGACACTCATGGAGGATCTCACAGTATCCCACACATCCCTGAGGGATGGCAGCCCCTGAGCAACCCACAGGACACCCCTGAGGAGCCACCCCATGGAACATCTGCAGCCCACCCCAAATTACTGATTTTCAGTAAGAAATGCAAAGAAAATTGATGTTTGATACAATTCTTCCACTTGGTTCAGAACTATGCACAAATGCCATGATTATTTTCCCTGCTAAGTGACACACCAGCCCAATCTTACTCCAAAGTAGCTACATTTTCACTCAGTAATACTGGAACTGCTCCAACAGTCCATTTCAACATGAAGGTCAGCTGATTTTAAAACCCCTAACCATCATGAAACTGGTGTGTCTAAAATTTAAGATGACCTGGGGCATCTTTAGATACTCTGCCTATGAGCTCACAGCCTGCCCAGCCCGCCCTGCCCTGAGTTCCCTGCTAAGTGTAATGATGTTCAGCATCCTCAGACACAGCACCTGAAATCCAGGTGGCTGCACTAAAAGTCAAAGTTTTCATTCCCAGGGGCACAACTGCAAAGCAGTAAAAAAAGGGGGCATCATTTAACAACTGGATTTCTGCTGCACACTTGCATGGCAATGAGTAAGATCCCTGTATTTACCATCAGCTGAGAGGCTGTGATGATTGCTGCTCTCAGAAGCTTGAAATATTTCCTTTATGTTTTTATCCTATAAGATTCCATGGGTATTTTACTGCACATTTGTAATGAGTACAGCTCTAGATTAGCAAACCACGGTTTTGTTTGACCCCAGCTACCATGTAAGCTTCCAGTTTTCTCTAGTCTAAAGTACACTGAAGTATTTTTCTGCTTTCCTGCAGTTTTTAAGTAGATAATAAGTCCCAAACTTCACCAGCCTTTAGCTGAAAGAAGCTTGTCACGGTGGTTGGTAGCTAATGAAGATCCTTTTAGTTTATCTTCATCAATTGTCAAATATTTGAGTCCATGAAGTGGTGTGATGAGGTACAAAGACAGATATTTGAAGGGATTTTAACTCATTTGAGCAATTACATGCTTAACTGCCCTGCGATAATCTGTCAGTCTGAGTCTTTTCTACACAGCAGAAGTGGGGAGTATTAGAATAGCTGGATTTAGAACATAAAGGCCTGGTCTGAATGGAAGAAAGGCACCAGAGAAATTAATTGCCAGTAACAAACAGCAGGACTGCTTGCAAGTTATATATCACATAGTTACCTACCAGCAGTGGTAGGAGCCAGCTGTAAAATAACAGGCTGAATTGTGACAAAATAGTCACTGCTATGAAATCAGTGAATACCATGAAGAATTTAAACTAACATTGGCTAATCGAGTACATTGAATTACATAAATTATATAGATACAGAGAGAAAAAACTTGTATTATGTAAAAATTTGCTATACCTAAATGTCAGTAAAACAAGCATGGTTTTAATTATAGCTCTAGGAATCTTAAGAGGTGATCCTGTAATTTATCTGCTGATATTTATTTGTGCATGTGTTTCTGCCATACTCGGAATATAAAACTTGTGTAAATCTAATAATGGAGAGCAATGAGTGAAATAAAAAAGGAAAAATATTCCTTTATGTGTTATTCTTTAATTTGAGATTTTTATATTAGAGTCAAATTATTAGGAATATCTAACTGATAGTGTATATCACTTATAATGGTTTAGTTACAACTTCCCTGGGCCCCAGAAGTTCTAAGAGGAGCCAATTTTAGAGGAGCCATCTCACTTCAGTCCAGGCTCAGTGCTGCTCTGGGCCTGCTTGCAGAAACATGACTTACAGTCCTTTTTCTTGCCTTTCCTTTCCCTGTCAGGTCCCTGATGTCATCAACTTGCTCCTTCTCCAGCCTCCCTCTCGACATCTGCATGGAATAGGAAAATCCCTCCAGTAGAATCAAGGCTGTTGACTGCCAGGAAGCACAGACCTGGCACAGTGGGAGCATCCCACAGAGCTCTGTTCCACAGCACCTTCCTCCTGCACCCTCAGAACCCTGTGCACCTCAGCCACATCCTGGGACTTCCTGCACTGGGGGAACATCCATCCCACTCACAGCCTTTTTTTCACCAGAAATTCACCATTTTTCAACTTTTGCATGTGTTTGGGGTTGGGGTTTTCCCCCCACTTTGGAATTACACCATGAGGAATGAAGACTTGAGGCTACAATTAATGCAAGAAATGCCAAACACACAGAGTGGAGTCAGTGCCCTCCTGCTAACACAGCCCTTAAGTGACCAAGTGTGTTTCTATTGGGAGAGGGCCATTTCATTGCCATTACCCATGTTAGTTAAAATGTTTATTCAAGATTTGCCATCTCCCTGAGGTGCCAGCTCTGAGGGAGCTGCTCAGCATGGCAGTGCTGGGTATAAAACAAAAACCCTCCACCTCAGGGACCGTGCTTCAGCTCTGACCTAAGGTCAGGAAGGAAATAAGATAGGTAATCTCAGCTCTGTCCCTAATGACCAGTATTCCACATCACAATGCTACACATGGCTGTCAGCTTCTGCTCAGGAGAGGCCCAGGACACAGCCAGCATGGGGAACTAATTACCCTCCCATCCCAGGGAACACATGGGCAGGCTGGGAATGCTGGTGAGGTGCAGAGCAGGCTAATAAAGTGGAGGAGTGTCACACACATGGCTGTGGCACACAGTTCAGGAGCCACCTTCGTTTTCCTTCATTAATGAGGATTTTTATTTAAGGCTCACAGTATCACATTAACATATTAAAAAAAAAAAAAAGAAAAAGAAGGAGAAAAAAATAAAAAGAAGAATAGAAATGATTTATTCTCTCAGCCTAGCGTTGCAAACCTCACCTGCCTTTTGTTTTTACAGCCCTAATTCACATGGGCCAAATTAAGTCCAGACTTTTACGAGTGGGGCATAAAAGGGCACACAGAGCTGCTCCCCCCTTCCGTGGAAGAAGGAACCATAAATTGGCTGCTTACACTGGAGAATCCAGAGGAAGAAATCATGCAGTGCCAGCAGCATTAGTTGGGTCACAGGCCACGTCTGAGCTGGGTGGACTGCAATGTGTTCTCATTCCCTCCCAACTATATGGCAGGGAAACCAGTAAGGAAGCAAAGTCTTCAAAGAGCTGATGTTTACCACTCTCCTTCTGCACCCCTGGAGCAACCAGCACCCCTGGGTATGGCTGCTCACAGAGCACAGAAGGGTCTCTCCTTCCATGAGAGGGCTGAGCCTCATTAGCTCACAAGCCAACATTTATTGGGATGCAACAGCTTTCTGTAATTACAGCATCCACTAACTGCCTAGACCAAGGGGTGGAAATATCTGGCAGCAGAAAGGTGACTGCCAGCAGAGGTGCTCACAACTCTGCTACAAGCAGGCAGCACCAGCAGAGCCAGCAGGACACTCCTTTTGCCCTACAGAAGCCCAGAAGATACAGGAAGTTTAGAGCAAAACACAGAGCAGTGAGCACTAAGGAAAGGGCTATCTTGAAAAGGTTGTGTTTTTACGGCTGTTAAAACAGCAAAAGTTTAATTAAAACAAAATCAGATCGTGGATAAAGCAGAGATTAGGAAAGATATGTTATAATGGACAGAAAGTTACCTTCACACAGAGCCACATCTGCCTTTACAGCAAAGGCAGAGCCCACCAGGTCGGAGCATTTCCATCCAGGAATGGGTGGTACCCTCTGCTTCCACCTGTGTGGGAACCTGGGTAATGTAGTCTGTCAGGGGGCCCCTCTCTTGCATGGTTTCTCTTGACTACATTAAAAACCATTATTTTAAAGGATTTAAAGTATTTATATATACTTGTGATGCTAGGCTTTTTTCAATTGAAAAACAGATCCAAACTCTTTTGAATGATGAAAGTTATAAGCACATCCTTAAAAACCACACTGGTTCAAACAGGGAGAAAGCTAAATCACATTTATCTTGTTCTGACTCAGCTGAACTGTATAAACTTGGGATGTTTATCTTTTTATTTAGACCACTGAATTTTGGAGTAGCACTCTGTGAATTTCATGTCTACCCTATCCAAGCACCAACAGCATGAGAAAAACACCTGTAAGCTTCAGTGGTAACCAAGGACAAAGAATCACAGTGTTCCCACCCTTTCTGAGGAAGACAAACCATTGGCAACTTGTGCAGATTTTTCTTCAAACTATATGTCACATAAAAATGTCAGACCAACTGGGGATTAGATCTAAAATCAGGCTGGAGTCTGTTTCACTGGAAAACAGTCAGAAGCAGTCTCCTTATATCTGGGAGGAAATCTGTACAGACAGACTGCTAGACCATGGAAGACAGGCAATGCACCCTCGTGGGTTTTTGTGTTTTGGTTACAGCATGTGCCTCCACCAGAAATACTCATCTAGTTCTCAGGTCCTGAATTAAGCTTAAACATTAATTGTACTTGCTGCAATGTCACAAATAAATGCAGCAAGTTCCAAAACTGAATCACTCCATGTTGAACCCAGTCCTGGCAGATGCTCGTGTTTTCCTGGAAGAGAAGCAAAACTGGCAGAATGAGGCACAGGCTGGACTTTGTGTCTCTACACCCAGTAGTAGAACTGAACTGGTATATTTAGAAATGAACAGTGATGAGACACAGATCCAATTCCAGGATGTCCAGCATCCCTCTCAGAGCAGTGATCCTCCTACAGGACAAATCTTAATTACCAGAGTTACCACATCATGGTCATAATTTGATAGGAAAATGGGATACTGGATGTATGGCAGTAAAACTAGTTGGTTTCCACACTGTTCATTTAGACAACTGCAAATAAGCTTTGCAAACATGGGCAGTGAATGAATTTTTTCCACTGAATTCAGCAAGGATTTTACCTCATACCTTTTTCGTTTACCAGTCCCATAAGCTGAATTTACTGACACACTGCAGAGACTAAAGCAGCAGGTATATGCTCATTGCTTTAATTCATTTAGTGAGTCCAGGTATAATAGAGATTTTCTATTACAGCCAAGCCTTTATGACAGAGGCAAAACAATCTTAGGGTAACACTAAAAATTATTATCACTTTCATTATCATAGCACATGGGAGCCTTCACTGACAACTGGAACCTATCACAGACAAATACAAAAGACAGAGCAAGAAAGGAGTTTTCAGAATGCAGCATCCTCTATTTCAAGTGTCAGAGATAGCCCTCAAAAAATTAAATCTGCAAGGAACATGAGAGACAAGTTTTGCCTGAGATCTGTTTCATATTCTTATTGGCATCACTCCCCAGGGGCAAGTAATTTTGAGTGCAATACAAAGTTGATAATATGCTGAGTATAATTATAATGAGGACTGATTAAGTTGGTAGCCAAAGTAGAGTAGCTTTATATCTGAGAGAGCATCATAAAAGAAAACCACATTAAAAGTTCTGGGAAAAAAAAAAAGAAAAACTGCACACAGGGATTGACAACTAGTTCCCCAGTGAAATAACATCAAAGCTGATATATATTGTATGGAAAACAACCCACAAACAGAGAAAATATTCTAATTCTTTTAAGGTTTCCATGTCAAAAATTTAAAATCTGAATACATTAGATGCTGCAAAAGAGAAGAAAGTATTGACAGCTGTAGCCATTCTGTGCAATTAAGTTCAATGTGCCCCATTTTTCAGTGGTTCTTGAACAACTATGTTTGCCTTTGGAATTTTCTTCTCAATTTCTCAGGAACATTTGGCAACAGAAGCAATTTTTGAAGAAATCTTTTCAGGAACTGATTCATCCCTGATTCTAGGGGAATTACAAGAGCTAACTGGTATAAGGGCTGATTAAGCCAGTCCACTCTTTGAAAGTATTTCCTCCTTTTGTTTTCTGTTTTTCTTTCACATTTTCCTGTAGTCCTTCTCTGGGTCTGACATCTTAATGTGTTTTGAATTTGGAACAGTAAATCCAGCTGGATGAAATCACACAAAATCTGAAAATTTCACATGTCTGAGTCCTGCTTCTTTGACAGGCAGTACTCATGGGTACAAATTTTTAATAATTATTTTTACATCATTCTCACTTAAACCATGAAAGAAAGAAAAAATTACCTGTACCCTATGTTGCAAAGTGGAATAATCACACAGGCTCTTGAGCCTAATTCTGTGATGGGCTGAAATAGTGGCCCCAAAGCAGCAGTGAACTTTTTAAGTGCCTCCCTTTGTATGGAGTCATTACAGTAAGTGCAATTATGTATGCTAAACTTAATAGAATGATTCAAATGCTGAATTTAAAGCATTTGCTTTGAAAAACCATCATTATCACACCAGCATGCTCCAGGTCCAAAATCATTCTAGTCAAAAGTATTAAATACATTGGATTTTTCTTTCCATTTTAACTGTATGGCAGATATGGTACCTGGCTGTGAAAATCCAGCACTTTATAGGAACCCAGGACCTTCTGCAAAGTCATGCCCCAGTTGCTGCAGGCAGCTCTGTCATTAACAACAATTCAAAAGTAGTTCACGTTCCATCTTAACACTACCAAAGCATTTTAGCCCTATTGCTTCATCACTGAACTACAACAGTTGCTCTTCTGATTTCCAGCCTCACTGTATTTGTATTTTATCCAGTCCACTCTGTCCAGCTGTTCTTTCCCTGATCTGATATTATCCTGGGTTACTAAGACCTTGGATAATGGCTAAATTTTTTAAGAAATATGCAAGAATGTATCTTCATGGTTTACCCAAAATACAGTGGCTTTAATGAACAGGATACAGCCCCATGAAAAAAATATCCCTGTGGCAGAAGAGATGCTAAGTATCATTGAACTGGGTATTAGAGAGCTGATGTATAAATACAGCATAAAAAAGGGTAGTGCTGTCTTGTGCAGCAAAATGATACCAACACAATTAGTTCAATGCTGTTCTTAGAGTTTACTGAATATGACCTCTGCATTTTTCATCTTCAAAGGTTACTCCTAATTAGCATCCAGTGATAACATGTTAGAGATGCTTCTTTAAAAGATATCACAGCTCCAGCAATGAGTACTGACATGGTATCTATCAAAGTCTCATGGTGCCTGCAATTCTGACAAAAGGCACTCAAAAGGACTGGCACGTATCACCTTATTTGCATTTTTGCATTTCATTATGCTCATAATTGCATACCACCACAGCAATTCTTCCCCACTATCTCAGAAAACATTATCAGCAACGTCTGAAATAAATGCTTAAATGTCAACAATTGACGAGCAAGAAAAGCTGACCTTTGCAGGATCTCATTCTTCTGAGAATTGCCCTGGTATGACTCACTCCTTAACTTTCTGTTTGCGTTTGATAACACCAAAAGAACAGAGTTTCTGTAAGGAATGGTTCTGTGTGTTGGAAATAGAGGGGAAGTCAAAGAGCTGTAAAAATACCATCCATTTACACCAGCAGTCAGCTGGGATAGACTGAACGGTTGCAAAAGCAACTCTCAAAGTCACCAAAACATTAAAGTGGACATTAAGCTACAATGGAATTTCTACAGAATTGCTATACCCACATTAGAATTAGAGAGAATTTATCCACGATCAATATTATGCCAATGGACAAAAAACAATCTTTCCTTCGCAAGAAATGTTTGACACTTATAAATCGCTCATCTAAACCCAAGGAAAACCATTCCCATCATCCCATCATCTACTGACTGGCCTTCACTAGCCTGAGTTAAAACTTTACTATCATTTTTGTTTCCACCATCATTTCATGGCTCCATTTACCTTGATTTGCATAACAATTTTGGTGCACATTTAAAAAAAAAAAAAAAAAAAGAGAGAAAAACCCCACTAATCAATTTTAGCTTAAAATAAATTACACCACCACGGAAATTGCTGCCACTGTCCAAAAATGCTAATCAATTTCGAAAATCTACATCATGGCTTGCATCCCAGATTTTTTCCATCCAATCCACATCAAAAAGAAATGATAGAAAATTATGTTCACATGTTCGACTGCTTGTTTGCTTGTTTTAGTTGAGGCATTGGTTATGCTTCAATGGCAAACTAATCGCCTGTTTGGAATCTCATCCAGTTTGTGTTACTTTTTTTTAGTGGCAGAATGGAGATGCTGCAGAAGATTTCAACATGGTCCATAGTGAAAGATTGAGGTTCTCTAACAGAGGAAATTTTTAACATCAAAAAAAAATATTAGCAAAAAGAAAATTTAATTGTTTTGACCAGGATTGCATGCTTCTGTTGAAGGACTTCATTTCCCTGTATTAAGTTTGATCTAAAGAGGCAAATACAACAAAACAGTCTGAAAATAAAAAAAGCCTCTGAGGAGTATCAATTTTTCCAAGGCCCATAAAAAAAATCAGTACCCACAAATCTAGAAGGAAATAAATGTACCTCTTGTTCTCTGCAACTAAAAACAGCTTGCAAAGATTCCTTGTCATCGTCTGTGAACTGGTCAATCTCAGTTTTCATACACAGTGTTTCCACAGGTAAATGATGGCTCAGGGTATCATCCAAGGTGACTAAAAGGATTAGATCTGCAGGTAAATTCCTATCTGAGATTTTCCTGTTGAGATGTTACCAGGCAAAGTGCCTCTACCTTTAGAAATAACTGACAAAAACCACACTGGAGAAAATAGAAGATAGTTAACAAAAACGTGCTTTAAGACTGCATTTATAAGTTCTATTTTGCACATTGTACAACACGTGAAAGAGAATTATTCTTCCAGAACAAATCACTCTGCTGCATCAAGTCCTGAGGAGCTTCCTAACTCATTGGTTCACCTTGCTTGAACCACACATCTTTGCAATTGTTGTAATAAATTACACAGTGTCCAGATCTCTTTAAAGGCAGCTCATGTGAAATAAGGATGCACTGTATGTTGCATCACCCTTTCCTTGTTTAAATAGGGAAAAAATAAATGGGAAAATAATAGCAGTGGACTTGGATCTACCAACTATATCCATCATCCTTATGCACCTTGACAAATTTTAGTAGTACTGACCAGCATTTTCTGAAAACAACTCCCAATGTATTAGTTTCTCCAGTTTAAACATTTAAAACACCAATTCTAAAAAGCACTTCAACATGATTTCCATTTTAAAATCTCCTAGACCTCATTAAGATCACAGTCTTTGTTTCTGGCTATTGAGACAACTCAAATAAAGCTGAGACTCCTCATTATAAAATATTCTGCCAAATGATTTAAAACCAAGCATGAAAAACTATCTATAAAAACAACTTCCCACATGGATATGATTAACAACCAAGATGGAAGTGTTTCTTGTTGTCAATAACAACTTCTAGTAATGATAAAGATGGGCCAATATAAATGGAACAAAAAAACCCTTGGAGCATTCCCCACATAAAAATATATATATATAAATCAGTCTTTTATATGAAAAATAGTAGTGGAAGGATTTTAAGCAATTCTTAGGTTTATGTCCTTTTTGTCCAAAGTTGGAAAATGAATCTTTTTTTTTATTATGGTGTGTTTACTATAAAAACATTTGTCACTGTTGTTCATTGAGAGATAAAATGCTGGAAATACACGGTGCACTTATTGGACAATTTAACATGGTCAGGTCAGGCACTCTGAGACTTCACAGTAGCACAACAAGAGCAGATATTTGAGATGCTGGAAGTCCAGATTATGGCTTTCAGAAGACATGGTGTATTGTTCACCCAGGTTGAAAGCAGATGTATGTTTATATACTTTAATCTTGGCTCAGATGTGAGCTACCATGTTAACAATTTTGTTGCCCAGGCTGCCCTGGCTTGGGATTTAAATAAAAACAAATTACAGGTCTTAACAGTGATAGATGGACTTCTCTTACATTTGTGTAGAGTATTTTTGCCTTAAGATTAAAGGCTTACGCATTTATCTGCATAAACTAACCCCTGGAGTAGGGTACTGCTGACATTTTCCAAGAAAAATGAATATCCTAACTTATTCCAAAGAGAAGACTTGGTATTTGTATGGCCAGAGTGACCTTTGCAAGTGCCCTTTCAGATTAGGTGCACTACATGGAAAATTGTGCTCTTACAGTACTCCATAAATCATACCTACCAATTTTCTTTAAAGGGGTATGTAAATATCAGTGTACCAGGTGGGTAAACAACACTAACCTCGTACAAATGGCTTGAAAATTGAAGAAAAGCACCTTATTTTGCTGCTGAAATTGCTTTTGAAGCCCAGCATCGTGGCTTGGGTTGTAGAATGCATGAAATTATTTGTGCAGTGGGAATAGAAAATGGGTTGATGATAACCACACTCGACACAGTTCCTATGTTTCTGAGTTCTTTCGATGATCAAAGATATCATTGCTGTATATTACTTTTCTTTGCTGATCCCAAATGCATGTGAATTTCAAGTGACACACACATTATCTGCATGTTTCCAAAATGGACAGACAGCTTTTTAGTTTGTATTTCTCATTTGAGCTAGTTAATGCTTCTGGTCCAGATTCAGCCTGAGTCTCCTTGCAATAGTTATGTAGCATTTCCATTTAATAAAACCAAGGCAGAGAAGTTCATGTGCAAAAGATGAAAAAATAATGTGAAGTTACAGCCCTTGAAACTGTCAGAAGAGTGATTTGAATAAGTACTGAGTATGGAAGTGGGAAGATGTGTTAATTGTTGCTAAGCTGTAACAGATAATAGATGAGATTCTGAATCAAGAAAAGAGCCCTGGTTTTGGGCACACCAGTAGGGTAACAAATACACCACAGGTAATAAAGCACCTGGGTGAAGAACCAACTTCAGATGTGATCCCAATTTCAGTTTAACTCTTAACAGTTGTGACTTTTATTAATTCTGAAAGTGTCATTTCCACAAATGTGGTGGTGTTGTGCTGCTTCTCCCATAATGTCCCATTGATGCAGCATAAATATGTACAGGAAAATTTCATAACTCCCTTTGGAATGTGCATTGTTAAAGCAAAATTTACAGTGTTCTCTGAAAGATCTCCAGCCTTTAAGTGCCTGAAGAAACCAACTATTTGATTTATTGAAAAATTGCTTTGTTGACTATGAACCAGAGTTTATATAAAATTAAAGATGTGATTTGTATTCAAAAATTTTCCATGTCCTATGATGTAAGGATCAGAGAATCATAGAATCATAGAATTGTTTGGGTTAAAAGGGGCCTTAAAGATCATTTGATTCCACTCTGATGCCATGGGCAGGGACTCCTTCCACTAGACCAGGTTATTTCCATGTTTTCCTCTTTCAAAGTGGTGAAGAATGTAGCGGGGCAAACCTCCTGGCAGTTACCCTAAATACTTTTCAAATAATTTTTTAGCCCTAATTCACCTGTGTAAATAAAATTATTTGGGATTCTTCTTTGTCATGGTGAATGGAAGCAGCAGGAATGTACAGATTTCCATTTCCAGAAATTTCCATTCATTTTTGCTTTATTATTACTATAGAGATGGAGATACTTGATACTTTGCACTAGACAGGGTTTAAAATGCTCTGAGAAGAAGCTGTAATGTCACTGAAGCACAGTATGGGAAAACTCTGGAAAGAATTCCATTGTGTCAGGGCTAACAGAGTTGCCACAAGTCATCCACTCCATCTAGGATTTAAGGATGTTGAATATTTTTGAGTCCTGGGTTCATTCAGCTTCAGTTCATTTCCTGATGCTCAAACCTCCCACATGTGACACCCTGGGCTCCAAAACCCAGCCCAGCTCCTGGATGGTTCTCAAGTGTAGACCTTAACAGAGGGATCATAACTGTGTTATAAGGATTAGAAGATGGGAGCAGGAACAGGATGTGTGTTCCCTCCTCTTACCCACTAAATGATGTTGAAATAAGCAGCTGAAAATCATAATCAGCCATTTGGAAAGATAAAGTGTGAGTAAGGAATAAAAACCATAATCCATTTTTAGCATATGCTTAAGAAGATGCCTTAGAGTTATATGGAGCATCAACATTCCCAGTGTCTTCATTCAAAATCCTTAAATCAGCTCAGCTCAGAGTGCCTTTGGGGCATGAGGCAGAAGACAGAATTGCTCACAGGGAAGTATCTGAAGTATTTCTGAAAACAGATTTATTTTTCACAAGGGGAAATAAACCAAACAGAGGAGGGATATCACCTACCTCCCAAAGAAGAACAACACTGAAGGGAGAAGAGAGCTGCAAATGCTGTAAAGCCAAGCTTGAAGCATTTCTGGTAAATCTGTTCTCACTGAGAAGGGAAAAGAGATCATGGAGGGGATGAGTGTAGTGTGTAGGACATTCCCAGCCTACAGACCTCTCAAAATATCAGTGTCTGTATCCCAGAGCTGCCTCCCTGCCATCACTCAGTCATTTTACCACTGGTCCACCCAATAACTTTTTCAGCAGGGAGAGTTTACAGAGGAGATCCAACAGCAAATCCAATGTGCTTGAGGCAAGATTTAAAAGCAGCTTGAAACACTAATAACGTTTCAAGTCACAAAAGGCCACACAAACACCCCAGGGACACAAACTGCCTTGCTGGGAATGTGCCATAGGTTTATCAGCTGTTCTCATCTCTTGCAGCCCCTGACTTGGTGTGCTCAGCAGCACTCTCAGCTTCCCAGAGCTTGCACTTAGCTTGGAGAAACAGTGAGACTGAATTTCTACTCTCTACAGCCAATATCTGCAAGGCATTTTCCTCCTGCTGCAACTCTTTTGGTTCTTTTCCTCTGTTGCCCTTGATACTTTGCATTAGACAGGGTTTAAAATGCTCTGGGAAGAAGCTGTAATGTCACTAAAGCACAGCATGGGAAAACTCTGGAA
Organism: Peucedramus taeniatus; assembly: GCA_013400575.1. Classification (NCBI taxonomy): domain Eukaryota; kingdom Metazoa; phylum Chordata; class Aves; order Passeriformes; family Fringillidae; genus Peucedramus; species Peucedramus taeniatus. The sequence continues at coordinate 98,195 of WBNO01030486.1, forward strand.
AGAATTCCATTGTGTCAGGGTTAACAGAGGTGCCACAAGTTGTCATCCACTCCATCTAGAATATAGGGATGTTGAATTTATTTCCTTTACAATTAAATCAGAGACAAACAAATATTTCAATGAGATACAGCACAGCCCTATTTTGTTATGACAAAGTATGTGATATACTTAAAAAATTATTTAATCCTCAGAACTTTTATTAATGGTTATTATTTATCAGTTTTCATCGATGTGTGGCACTGATACTCATTTAAGACAAGACCAAAAAACTTGCACCACTTAATCTCACTCCAAAAAGACTCCTTGTAACAGAGAAGTGAATTACCCTTAACTTTAAAAGTCATGAGGAAACACCCTTGAGAAACACCACATTGTAGGAAAAAGAGTTTTAAAAGTTCCCACCTTTAACAAACACATTACAGGAGCAATTTTCAAAGGAACTTTTTGATTTTACTGAGACATGTCCAGCTATTGGCAGATTTAGATTTACTCACAAGTTGTTGAGAGTTCAGTGTGATTACTCTGAGGCATAAAAAGTAAGCAGTAAACACACATGAATAGGCTCAAGACTGAAAACAATTCAGCACTCAGAGACAGGCAGAATATGAATATTTTCAAGGTGACTTCTTCACTTTAGAAGTATTTTTTGAAGGCATCACTGTGTTGCACACAGTACAGTGCTGCTGAGAGTATGGAAAATGGGCTATTTTCTCCAGAGGGGACTGGATATAAATATAATGTTATTGTTAGTTATCCATTTAAAACATCTTTGAGCTTAAGAGGAGCTGCATCATGCCAAGCTTTACAATTATACTCTATCTCAAATCTCCCCAGATCCCAACATCTAAGGTCTCATTTATTATCCTATTAGGTTGCCACTGTTGGGAGGGACAAAAGACCTGCAAATGCTGTAAAACCAAGCTTGGAGCACTCAAGGCCTAATCCAGAGAAGTCACTGATTCCACCATACCATAACAACACAAATGAAGCCCTAGTCTGGCTTTCTCAAAATCACCAATTAAAAAAGAATATCCAGTGGCAAAAATTTCATCTTAAGATGTCTGTTCTGCAAAAACCTTGGTAGGATATAAATAATTTTCTGTTTACTGAAACCTCAAAACATCATATGACCTTGCATCTACTTGCACAACAGTTAGAAAAAAATAAAAAACATATTTGACAGGCATTGCTAATAATGAAAATGTTTTTAAATGTAAGCTCTAGCTGTGTACCAATCACTGCCTAATCAGGGTTATGCTTTTCAAATTATATTGTGTCTTCTTTCACCTCCTGCCTATTATGTGAAATAAAAAGAGAAGTGCTTAGGCAAATCCTTGATCTGTTCACATATATTTTTAATATTAGTATGTCAGAGCAGTGGCAATAATGATATTAGGCAAATGACGGAATTCTCCCCCCAGCTGGACATGTTAATTGAGAAGCCAAATTTTGGAGGCAAAGTTCACGTCTGTGCAGATGGCAGGACAATGTGGGATGGCAGCCCTAGGTCAGTGTCAATCCCAAACCCCACTCTAATGGCTCCCTTCTCTGCTTTCCCAACCTCAGCTGCTCCCTGGGCGGGGGGAGAGCTCGGGCAAGGCTGGCTCTGGGCTTCCTCCCTGCCCTTGACTCTGGTGCACAAATTTCACACAGGGAAGATGCCCCTATGTGTGATGATAACAATAATTTTTTTTTTTAAAAAGAGGAATTTATGCTTCAAGGCACAAACAAGAGGGACAATTCCAGTATTTCCTGCAGCTGCATCAAACCCAGCACCAGACCCTTGCTCTGGCAGGGCTTCCTCCCAAGTTTGCTGACATCAAGGGCAACACATTTCCCAGAAGAATCCAGACACCTCATATTTCCTTAGTTTAATAATATTTTTTTGGGTGGTGTTACTGTCTTTATTTGCATTTATATTCAGGCCACTTAATATTTTGGGTAGAGTGGACAGATTTTAAGATGCTTTATTTTGCTTGAAGCATATAAAGGTACTTTGCCCTTGTCAAAAGACTCCAAATTGATCATATTTATAGAAGTATTATCTCCTTTAATGTGCTCTGTGAATTAAAAGTTGAATGTATATACTCACATATTTAGAGAGGGATAAAGCTATACAGCATCACAAAAAGACTTTACCCATTTCAGTTTCCTAATATAATTATTTATTATCTCTAATTAAAATGCAGAGCTTGGCTTTCTGTGTGAGAGTAGATGAAAAGCCTTTTTATTGAAAAGAGCAACTATGAGCTCTAAATTTCTTTATGGTAGAGATAACTTATGTAATCACTGGTAACCTTTTTCAAGAATATTATCTCACTGTTTATAAAACAATACCTTTTTAGTTTTGAAATTCCCATTTACATATGAAAAAGAGCTTTATTTATTGATGCCTTTGACTGATGTGCATTCCTCTTTCAGGAATACCCTCTTTTTTCCATCTTACATATGCCAGAGAAGCTACTTTCCTTTTGGCATTACCTGCAGTGATATCTTAAAACAATTCTCTGCTTGAATTATCAATAAGTACCAAATCAGTTCATTCTTCAAATAAAATCATGTCATATATCCTTGGTTTATAATGTTACATTTCAAATATTTTCCATTCTTATGGGTAAAAGAATGCAACTTTTAACCACCAGCAGTAGATACAAGCAAAGACAAAACCATTTTTATTTTCATTTCTGTTTGCAAGAAAATCTTTAACACATCCCACGACATACACACACACATATACATTTTCTGCTTTTATAAATAAATTAGCTACTTTATGCATCAGAATGACATAAGGAACAAAGGACTGAAAGTACCTATCAGTAAAACTTGCCCCCATCTACATTAAAAATGAGTAATAAGCTCATTTATTAACATCTTTAATTTTCATATTGAAAAAATACCCCCTTTAATTTCTAAATAAAAAAGGTTTTCTATCATTGAAGGTATACATATTTAAGTGATTCTGTGATAAAATATCTGAAAAAATTATGTATTACCATTTTTCTTGTATTTGTGTAACTTCCAACATACCTATGACCCAAATCTCACCCATCTGAAGCACTAACAACATCTTCTGATAAATGTACAGCAAATATGTGAAGTGAACTAGTTTTACAGTCATAAATTACAAATATAGAGTATATCAGAATGCAGATTCATGTGTGGCCAAATATCTTATGGATATTTCACAGCCATGTAAGGCTTGGTTCCAAGCTCAAAGGGAAGACTTCTCCTGGTTCCACTGGGCTTTCAGTCCTGCCCTTGACTCTGTACTTTTTCATTAAATGGAAAATATCATCCTCTGTGGCATTGCCTGGTATGAGAGAGGGCAGAAAATGAGTTTGGTGATGCTGGATTTGTGTAAATCTGGGCAAAATCTGACCTTGTACACTGGCATGTCAGAAAAGTAGGTAATGCATTTAACTGAATACCTCTGTTGTGCTGTAATCATCTGGTCTTGTGTTTCACTAATTAATGACTGTGTAAAGCAAAAGAATTCAAATAAACATCATTTTAAAATCCATTTACTCTTTACAGTGCTCGCCTTGTAACTTTTACTGAATATTGATTATCTTTTAACTTACCTCCTCTCTCAAACCAATAGCTCACCACAAGTAATTCCATTTCTTTTCTCCAGAAAAGAAGACACCAGTTTTTCTTAAGGACATAGTCCAGGGCAGATTTTATGCAACAGACTCCCAGAGAGCTGACTGATATTTTTCTAGGCCCACGGTAAAGCCTCTCTGAAGGTGAATACTTACATATAAACAAATTACACAGGTTTTCAAGGAGATATGTACATGTACTCCATGCCATCTATCCAGTTGTTCCAGGTTTAATCTTACAACTAATCTAGTCAAGGAATGAAAAGTAATAATCCATGTAAATCAGTTTAAACTTGGACAGTCAATCTGAATAATCCTGTTATTCACAGAAAAAGATTTTAAAAATTAATTGATAAAAAATTAATACTGTTTATTCTGTTTAATTATAGTGTTTCATACCAATTAATACTATTTATAGGCAGGAGAGGGGTGTACACTAAGTTACCTTTAATTTAATTTGCAATATTGTTAGCTAGATTTTATCCTATTTATTATTGTATAATAACTCAGATTCCTACACTTTTTTGTGAGCAAACTCTTTAAACATTATTCACAGTCTGTTTAAAGAGAATCTATGGGCTGGAGCCACTCAGGTTGGAGTTAATCTTAGATGATGCAGGTTTATAAAATCACACCACAAGAGCCAAAAGGCAATCCAAGGAAATGTGGGGAAATTCAGACCATTCCTTCAATTTGTAAATCAGATAACATTACACAGGCTTAACATTTGACATCAGATATTTTTCAGCCTTTTTTTTTCCTGTTCCAGTTACTCTTAGCAACAGTGTTGAACACTAATGCAGTTTCTGCATTATTACCAATGGGAAATCCCTGGCATCAAAGGATTAATCTTAGTCTTTGTCTTGTTTTAGTAATAGGAAATAAATTTTACCTAGTCATTGTCCTAGTCAAGTCAAATAAAGAAACTGTATCTGCTGACAAGCCGTTATTATCACAGTCAAATAGATTAGCATTGATTTACTGTAGGTGAGAGCTGCTGAAGGGTCCGTTCTGGATGTGCTCTGTAGCAGCATGATTATTTACTGTAAACCTACCCCCTGATTTTCTCCTTAGGCCAGTATTGTTATTATTAAAGCTAATTCACAGGGAATTATGGCAGCTCTCCTGGTCTACAGCCTTTGGTCAGAGACCTAAGCAGGTGTTTGCTTAATAATTTGGTCAAAGATCAGTGAGTGAAAGGTTAGGCCGTGGAGGGGAAGAATGGAGAGGTCAGAGCACTTGCAGGAGGGGTCTGAGACTTGATCTTCCTGAGCCTGGGATGGTCGAACCTCAAGGTCACCCATTAGTGATCCCGCCTTAACGGACCGCGGGATGTCGCCCATAAATTCACCACGCCACCACCTTTAACCCTATTAATACTTTGACTACTGGAAATAAAAGCAAGGACCCAGAAGGAACCAGTCCGTGGAGAATTATGCACAAAATGTCGACGAGATTAAATTTATCTAATAAAGCTACAACTTTTAATGCAGCTCTCCAAGGGGAAAAGTTTGCTTCACTTTATCCTTTTATGGAGGTTCATTAACTGCTGGGTCAAGGTGGAGGATAAATGAGGACCCTGCACATGCAACATGCATATACACATTCTAAACAAATGTGTATGTTACAAGATTTTATCCAAAAACTGAAGTAAAATTAATGAAAGTAGCAACAAAGCTGAACCATCTCCTGTTGCCAAAAACCTGTCCATGGATGTGCAGTCAAAATTTTATAACGAACACCCAGAACTAGAGGCTGACAACACTGAGTAGTCACCCCCCTCTCAGAAGCAGAAATGTTTTCTCCTTTTTTTAGGCAATAAGTATGTTTTGACAGTCAAGTATTTTTGTGTGTAGAAGTCTGGGATCACCAAACTGTAACTGCCAACTGGGAAAAATGATACTGTCTATTTAGGAGTTTCACCTCAGAAAGTACATCTTTCCTTCCACTTTCCAACTTCACTCCAAGCTGGAGGAGTTTGTACTTGCTGCATTAATCCTGAGCTCAAGGGTTTAAAATACTTTTAACATCTTCAGCCTAGTTCAGAGTTTCAAACAATTTCATATCAAAAATATGTGAAGCTGCTTAGTATCACTGTATACCATAATTAATTTTGGGGCATCTCGAGACCCTGGGAGAGTCATCATTTGCTGTGTCTGGGATCTCCTGGACTGCATGTGACCAGAATGAATTTATATCATTAACCAAAATTGTCCTACAGATGTGCACAGTGTTCATCAGAACAAATAAAGGTCCTGGTTTATCCAGAAGAGATTATTGATCAGAGCCAGAAGAGTGTGTAGTGACTGTTCAGAGAGGAGATATGAAGGGATGGCTGATGGAGGGACCTCTCAGCCATTTGAGAAATCAGGGAGTTTGGCCTGTAAAAGAAGTAACATCACAGACCAGGTTAGGAAAATGTTCACCCACTGTCATTAGGATTAGGATGTGTGTAGGAAAATGAGAAACTGAGCTCCTTTCCAGGGGGCTCCAGGGACTCCTGGCAATCAGCTCCTTCCACTGCAGGAGGAGGATACAGAACCTACAGGCACTGAAGCACCACGGAAGGGAGCAGAAGGGTAGGAAGGGTGAGACATAAAGGAACCATCCACTTGAGATAAATGAAGACATCACAGCAGAGTAAAAAGAGATAACAACAGACAGTTAGGTGCAGAGTGCTAATTGGGAGTCTGAACTGAATCAGTGGCCCCAGCCCAGCAGTAATGAAATATTCATAGACAGCCACACAACGCTCTGGCAGTAAAGGACAGGTTGCTTTGCCTTGCAGCAAAGAGAATTTTAGTTTATCACTGTCCCCTTGTGTCCCCTACCATTACAACTCTGAGGCTGTAGGAAGGAAAGGCATCTCACTGCTGTAAAGTGTGTTTTCTCCATGAAAATGCCATGCTGGGCAACTTGGCTATCCAGGAATTAAACTGTATAACCCATAGAAGCCAACCACACAGGAAACTGAGACATTCTGAAACTTCACAGATAACCTTATTTAACCACCAGCCATCTTTTCTTTGACTTTTAGCAAATTCTAGTTTCCATGTCTTCCCATCTCGTGAAATCTCTGCAAACATCTGAGTTTTTTCATATGTGGGCAGGAGGGAGCACAGTTTCAATAGAAAAGTAACTCTGCTATTTATAAAAAATTCATGGGTATTTCAAACTGAGAAGCTAACCCTGACAGAGACTGTCATCTCTTATACAGCACAAAGTGCCCACAACTCCCACAAAGATCAACAGGTTCTGGGCTCCATCCAGATTCCCTCAGATCTGAGCCCTTCATCCAGAATATTTGGCTTCAATTCATATCACTTGAACTCAAATTGTTCAGATGAGCTTAAATCTTTGCACAAACTGTTTGCTCAATTGCACTGCATACCGTGCATGCTGCTGGGTGCACCTGTTTGTTTTGATAGCAAGCACAATAGGATATTTTGTGGGTTGAAATCATCCATTGTAACAAAACAGTCTTTTTTTAATTAAAAACAATTCTGGAAATGAAGACACAATAAGAATATGTAGGGGGAAAATCCTTTTATAACGATTGAAAAGTAAAATGTGTCAAAATATTTTTTGAACCTCACAAGTATTTTGGTGACACAAAGTCAGTTTTCAGAGAGGAGTTGTGTTTTAATGGGCAGAAGCTTCTGTCTTTTAAATGATCTCTGAAATATATTCTAAGTAAATCACTTTTCTGTTTGAAAAATAAAGATAAAATAATTATTAAAGGGAACTGTATACTTACTGTGTTCCGTGTTCTGCTTGCTAATTAGGAAGGAAATGCACTTTAAAAAAATCTGATCAGGAAATAATATTTCCAATCTACTTAATCAGTATGTACTGGAATCCATTCACAGAAAGCCGTATCTCAAAATAATTCTGCTTGTTGAGTTTTCATTAATTAATATAAGAATAACATACATAAAGTCTAAGCTGTAAGACAGACTGATGATGTTCATCTTTAATATGAAATCTTGCACTTTGAGTGTTGTTTTTATAACTGCTTCCAAGTAAATAGTACCTTTAGCCCCCAACCTTGCAGAGAACTCTACAGTAGATCAGGTCAAAATACTAAGTACTGTAAGCTAATTATAACCCTGAATAGTTGGGGTTATATTTTCTAGGAATAGTTTAATACAGTTTGTATTCCTGTAACACTGCACATTCAAATGTGAAATAACAGTGGAAACAGAGAAAGTTACTCATGCAGAATGTTGTTGCAATAGATCATCTCCTCCTGTTCAGTGACAGTAGAACAGTCATTTAGACACTGGTCCATGTCACAAGCTCTTAAAATGGAAAACTTTGCAGGCATTGTCCACAAAATCATTATCAGTTCCCCTCTAGATTTCAGCCTTTGCAAGCGCAGAAATCTTTGAAATGACAGAGAAAAAAATCTTCTCAATGGTCACCACAGAGGTAAAATTAATCCCAGCTCAGCAAAGGACAGCTGAAGATCTTGAGCAGCTCAGGAGGGGAGTCTCCACCCCAGCCACGTGCCAGTCCTTAGGTGGATTCCTGGCTCCAAGGGACAGAACTCAGCTTCAGGTGACCTCTCACTGCATCAGGGAAGGTGGATTAGCCATAAACCAGGACAGATGTTGTTCCATGGATTTGTGGCTTTCTTTGGAGGAGAGGAGACTGGTGTTTTCTTCCAGAAATCAGTGTCCTGCCCAGCACAAAGGCAGTGCCCTTTTGCCCCCGTTGCATGCAGAGAGAGGGGATCTTACATGGTAAAATTCACTCCTGGGCAAGAGGCCAGAACATGGCCTGTGTACTATTAAGCCTTCAAAATAGGGTTTAAGTGGGACTTAAGTGGTGCATGAGCCTTTTGTTGGCTTTCTGCCCAGAAGTGAACTTTACCCACAGAGAATATTACGTGTTGTCCAAGCATTGTGTGCCATATATGGGTGCAGTGTAATTCCCCTTTGTCACCCTGACAAAACACCCTTCACTGCTTAAACCCAGTTTTTCTAAATGGTCCTGCTGCACATAACACAACCAAAGTGCTGCTAGCACAGGAAGAAATTCTGTCTTTCTATTGAAGGAAATTCAATTTTATTGGGACTACCATGCCAACATAGTAAACAGGATGGGCCCTTGTTATAGAATGATGTGGTTTCTGGCATTTACTTGTACAAAACAGCACATTCTGCAGGTCTTTATTTTGAACTTACAAGAAGAATCTCATCTTTTGTGCTTATGTAGAATCCTTCATATTAAAATGTAGCTTGAAGTATTCCCACATTCTTCAGTGCTTAATTTTACACACATGAGTAACCTTTCAGACTCAATAGAACTTCACAGGCAGTAGAAATAAATTAAAACATTGTATATGTCTTTAAAGGAGCCTAAAGTTGGTTGTACTTGCATTCCTTAAGTGAAAGTTTCTCCCTTTTTGTTTCTATTTCTGTTTGGTCTGGTTTTTTTTTTCAGTTTGGCATTATTGCTGTTTCTTTCCTGATTGACTCATTTTCCTTTGAGAGTTGTTTAGATAGGTTACAGAGAAGGTTAGAAAAGACAAGAAACAAAGGTTTAATGACTTGCAAAATTATGCACAATACAAGAGGAAAACACACATCCTGAACATTTCCCAGCCTGATACAGTTTTAGCTGAAAAAAGGATGATGAGGAGGGAAGCAGAATTGGGAACAGAAACATGAGATATCCTGGAAGGAATAATAAATCATGATTTGCTATTTTAAATTCACCTAGCAGCTCTTAAAAGTGACCACAAGTATTCTCTCTGATATCTAGAGAAGAGGTCCAGACCTGCTGACAGGTTTGTGTATTCCAAACTGATTAACACTTTATAATATAAAGATGATATTAGGGGCTTTGAATTTGAGTTCCTGCATTGCTTTTATTTCAAAGTAAGCAGCTGTGTTTTTTGGGTTTTTTTTTTCTGATGATACTTGCTTTAAGTGGCACGTGGAACCTGATGATTATCACTCATTTTTATTTAGTTAGCAGATGGCTTCCAGCAGCAATTTCTTAAAAGTTTCCTCATTTATAAAATATGAAGTGGCTGGCCTAAGTTAAACCAATTAGTAACTTTTCTTTATCATTTTTGCAGGTGCTTTTTTCATTAGGAGATATCAATCAACAGCAGGGCAGTAAACATGCTAGTTCTGGTATTTGTGGAATGCTCAGATCATCAATTGAAGTACAAGCAGTTCAAATCTGAAATATTAGCAGTTCAAAAATCCATTAAGATCAGTATCAGATGAGTTGTTATAATACCCATCTTGAAATGTATTGCACAGAATCAGCATGTGACACCTTGGAGCTGAAAGAAAATATTTCCTGTTACTACAGTGTTCATACAAAAACTCTACATTGCATTCTGAGGCCAAGATAAAATGTTTTTCACCTGGAAAATGTTCCCTTTTAGTAGTATCATCTTCATTAAAAGGGTTCAGATTAGCTTCTTCAGCTCCAGATAGAGAAGGTAGAGGGAATGTTTCGGTATGAAAGCATCCTTATGCAACACAGCTGAAAAGTGATTCACCTATTTCTTAGAAACAAATATTTGGTCATATTTCTACAACCAGGATCTTTCAAGAAGATGCCAGTTTTAGTTTTAAAAAACCAAAGCCACATTATTTGAAATAATGGAAATAATTCAGACTGTTACCCAGTCAAAATTAGTAACATAATTGTTTCTGCAGGACTGTATCAGGTACCTTTACAGTCTGAAAATCAACTGAGTGTAATGCAGTTGCTAGATTTTACATCAAGTAGAAAACAGAATAATATTTATCTTTTCTGAATCAGTGATTATTAGACAAGAACAAAATCCTGATTCTTTATAGCTACAATATCAGGTAATGCATCAACTCATAGGAACTGGATCCTGGCAGGATCAGGCCAACCATTCACCAGAAATGTTGGTGTAATAAATTTGTGTTTTGGAAAAAGGCAGGTTAAAATTATAAATGTCAAATACTGGTAGTTGTTTTAAAAAGGCATCTCCCCTGACACTTCACCCTCATCCCTTGCTCTCCCCTCACAGATGGCAACGAGGTGCACAGTGGAAGAAATTAAGATGAGAGTGTGTTGACAGGAGCAAGGACACTCCAGTTTTCATCCCTGCAGACAACAGAAATGACATCACATCTCCCCAAACTGACACATTAATAAATTTAGTATCACCTGAACTTTTCTGGAAAAGAGAACCTTTTACACCAGCAAGTTATCTGGTGTCAGCAATAATAGGATTCTGTATCCTACCCTGCTCCATATATGATGGCAGAATTACCTTTTGGGCCCTAACAAGTTGACAGGGGTTCATTTTGCTTCCTCTTTTAATGACATCTTCTTTGCAGGTGAACTGCAGATGTAATGACTTCCTCTTTTGCTTCTGAATACTCCTGAAATGTCATCATGACCCAAGACATCTCAATCTGGCTTAATGCAAACGGGAAGCAAAGGGTTTTTAAAGGTGAAACTGATCTTGCTAATGAAGAAGTATCACTCTTCATCTGGACAGGGAGCACAAAGCTTGTTAGATCGAGCTAGGTGAATGTCACAGGTTAGAGTTCAAGCATAACACAGAATTGTGACTAAAGATGTTATCTGCCATTTGTGTAGACATACAAAATCAAAACAAAGTAATATAAGTCTAAATCTAAGTATTTTGAAACGACACAGTGAGATATGAAATAATCTTTTGCTGGAGAGATCCACATTTTGAGGACCTTAATCATAAAGAGTTCTATTTTTTTTTAAAGAAGGCAATAAAGATGTAAGAATATATGCCTGGATTTTGGTTTTTTTTAAGAGAAGGAATAAACAGCAAAGGGAGATATTGGATGCTGGTGTAGCCCATTCATTTCTCCTAACTAGAGAATTATTGAAAAACTTAATGTTTATACTTATATATTTGTATCTTTATCTTCAGTGTGTCAGATGGTAAAAAATACATAATTTCTAGCTAAGTTATATGTACTTTTTTTTTTTTTTAATGCACAAGAAAGCAAATTAGGAGGTTCAGGTAATGCCTGGGCTATTTTTCCATACACATGGAAAGCAGCTTGTCCTTTGGACATATAAAAAATTCCCTAAAGACATTGGAAACTTCTGGGGAAAAAACCCCAAAACCCAAACCACAGGTGAGAACCAAACACACAGAGATCACCTTTGCTGACTTTTCCTCCCCACACTGCCTGCTCATCCCAACTTTTGTGGGAGATCACAGCCCTCCCACTGGGAATTCTGACTGAAGAAAGCATTAACTTTCAAAGCCTTTGCTGACTGTAGAGAAATGGTAGCAGCAGCAAAATTTAGCTCCCTTCTTTGCAGATATTTCCTACATGTTTAATTCATTTAATGCTTTGTTTACAGTCCAGATCCTGGTGATACTCTTCTATTTAAAGGAGCCTACTGTTTGCAGGATTGCAGAATATTTCAGATGGACACATTGTGTGAATGAGCCCAGATTGAAGCTAAAGCAGAAATTGTTCAATGATTCACCAAGAGAAAATAAAAAACAAAAGCCTACTGGATTCAAACACTTGTCTGATTCAGGGAACATTTTAAAAACACCACATGAATATTTTAAGTGCCAAAGCTGAAATGGAGATTTGAAAATAAGGCTCAGATTTTTGAAGGAATATTTGCACCATTCATTCAATCTTCTTGTCTACTTAGAGTAAAAAATATTTGTTTTAATATGAAGGTATATTTGAAATTATCTGATTTAAGTTTTCTGAGCATTTTTTTGGAAAGTGTTCGCAATGTATTTTGTTTAAGACACATGGACTTAGAAGGGGTTTTTCTTATTTACTTTTGCTTTTCCAAAGATATTTAATGGAATTTCCTACTATGAAATAAAAAATCAAACAAGAGGGGATGTAAAAAGAAGACTTCTTGTTTGTAGAAACAATATCTAGTGACTAAATATGGTGAGCTCAGCCCCTGACTGATATCCATGAAGATCCTTAGCCAGAAGAATGTACATAAATTAAACTGTATCACAGTAAATTTTACCCAAAACAATGAAGTCAGTGTTTACATTAAAAATAAAAAATTCATTGTGTACCAAAGCTTAATACTAAATGACTCAGATGAACAAAATGGAACAACTGGAGGTTATACTCCATAGCAGTGGGTCAACTTTGCAAAAACTATTCAGCAGAGTTCTCTAAAGGTCACCACAAAAGAGTATGAAGAAGGAGCGAGAACAGTTCAACAATCAAAACTGAATTATGGAGCCCAAAAATCTGCTGGCATGGCCATGCCATCGAGATAAGAAACGGCTCAAAATATATCAGAACCTCATACAATTCCTTATTACGCAACTGGGAACAAAGAACAGCTTTTATGCAGCAGCAAAAACTTCCAGGCCATACATCATGCAGTGGGTTGATGCTGGTGAACAGCCTTTATTCATTCCAGATCAATGAGTGCTATAGAATGGATGATAAACTTGCATGTCGAACCCCAAAGTTGCTATTCAAGTTGCTTCAGGACAAAAAGCAAGTGGCTGAATGCAAGATTTGATTATCTAATTCCTGATGCAACACAGAAAATGTGGTACTTTCCTTCTCACATGTCCGAGGTAGAAAAATTGGCTAATGAGTTTAATCCACTTACCTCAAAAGAAAAAGTGAAGTATTTGCAAATAAGTTTAAACAAATTTTCAATTAAAAAAATTATGAGTCATGGCCTCTGTGTTATTTTAGGAAAAACAAGCAATTACACTTAGTTCTAACAGGTGGAATAATGACTTTTTCACCTGTCAACTGACAGCTTAAAATTCCCACACATGTAGCCCACTTCTGTTTCATCTTTTCTTTGAATTTCAGCTGCTTTGCTTTTCAATGCCTGTGCTTTGCTGGTGTCTCCTTTGTGTCTGAAACTCTCACACTGAGTTCCGCCTCTTTGGTGCTGGGCTTTCTTTTCACAGTGACATTTCAACATAAACAGTCAATATTCATTACCTCAAAGGAGACTTCCCTCCTATTGCTGACCAATTAAATACCAGCTGAGTTAGGCAGACAAAGGTAAAGAAGTTGGAACACAAGGCTGGCTGGGGTATATTTCTTCTTCCCTTAACAGTGAAAAAATGGATTTAAAACAAAGAATTGACAACATTGGAAAAATCTGAAGCAGAGCAAAACAGTTTCTTCAGAAGTTATGCTCCTCATTTTTATCTTGCATGGTTCTTTCCTAGTTTTATTTAGTCTGTAGAAAGGAACAAAAAAAAATGCGTATGTATCACACGGACAAAGAGAAGTCAGAGGTATTCCTATGCAATCCAATGAAATAGCAAGCATGTAAGAGAAAATAACATCTAATATTTGATGCCAAGAGAAAGGGCTTTTCCCTTCTCATTCCTGAGATGTGAATGAGATTCAGATGTGTTCTCAGCGTTGTTGCATTATGTTCAGTTCAGTTCAGCTTCACTCCGCATTATGTAAGGTTCAGCTCTGGGGAGGAAAATGCCCACCTAAACAGATCATGAGCAGGGGTGAAAAGGGACACTAAACTCGTGGCTTAAGAGGACAGCCTGCTGTCAGACTGCCTGGAGGCTGATCAACCTCCTCCTCTTCCCTGGAGTGGGAGGGGATGGGCATCAGTGCCATTCACTGCCTCCAGCCCTTGGGGAAGGAGCAGTTCTGCCCACAGCACCGCAAGCCAGGCGCTCACACACCAAGTGCAGCAGCACTGAATCATAAAAGCACCCAGCTGAGAAGGATTCTGAGAGCTCACCCAAACTGCACACCTGCCTCAAGGCAGGAGCAGGCACCTGAGCTCCTCCTGACACATTTGTCTGACCTCTCAGTGAAAACCTGCAGCAGCAGAGACTTGACTCCTCCCTTGGTGATCCATGCCAGTGCTTAACGAGTTATCAAGTTCTTCTTGCTGTTGAAAGTAGATCCTTTTTGCTACGAAGTAAGCCTGCATGAACCCAAATCTGCACACAGCCAAGTGAAATGCAGAGAAAAGATCAGAGGTGTTTTGACCTGTGATATATTTCAAACTCCTTGGGCATATATAAGACATCTTGGGTGATGAGGCTGTTTAGAGAACAATTTCAAAAAAAAAAAACCAGCAATTTTTTATAAGCTGTAACAATGCAGAAACTTTAGCTGTTTGTCTTAACAAATGCATTATTAGAACAACCTGCCAGACAGAACAAAACAATTTGGGATATGAGGGTGCAAAGATCAGTAGCAAACATGGTGCTAACAAAAAAGTCTGAAATCAAAAGTCATAATGATTGCCCTGTTCAAGATCAGGCTGAACTGTCACTGTCTAATACAGTGTTTTTAATGATATTAAATTTTTCCAAGAGCATATAAACAATTATTTTCCTTCTTGTGAAGCAGGTTTCTATAGCATAAAGGGGCCCAATCCCACAGCCTGCCCTCAGTGGGAGGTTTGCTTAACCAAGAAATGCAATGTCAGGCTTTCTTAGAGGATAAAAACAATACAAAGAATTGGTGTAGATGCTTTATGTAAAGGTAACAGCTTGAATCCCTGAAAACATCCAGATGATTTTTACTTAAATGGAAGTGACATTGCCAAGAAAGAAACTTTATCCTCATGAGAGATCTTTATTAGCCAGGGTACTTAACCCTAAAGATGAGGAGAATTTAATAATCACAGGGTGGTTTTCTCCCTCTTTCTTTCATTTGTGCAACCAGCAGCTAGAGGGCACAAAAGAATGCTTTTACCTTATGATCTGTCACATAAAAGAGCTCTACAGGCTGAATAAACAAAAAAAAAATAAATCAGTGCTAATATCATAGCATGTTACATGTTTTGCTTAGGATCTTCATCCCTATTCTCTTTCACAAGAAATAGTAGCAATTCAGAGAGACAATGGCATGACAAGGCAGGAGACTCATCAAAGACCTTTGTCCCACTAAGAATATGCATTTAAACCCCAGAACGTGGCAGGTATTTCACACTGCACACACTCACTGTGAATTTGGTCATCATTACTTGCCTTAACTGTTTTGCAAAGCTCTTTGTTTAAAACTAATATAAACACGTATTTAACCTCCTTCATTCTTACATCTTAAATATTAATGCTGGCTGTGATCCTGCATTAATAACAGCTATTATTTTTGCATTAATAAGGAGCTTACAAGAATAAACATGGAAGTCATAGTGCAGCCTTCCTGTCAATTAAAAGGAGAGTCAGTTGTAGTTGCAGAGTGCTTTATCTTATCATTTCACTCAGGACATTCCCAGGTTCACAGATCTGATCTGAGCAGCTCCAGTGATAATAAACATGTAAGTACACAAAAAACCATCATGGCAAGAAAGCCACAAAGGAGGTTATCAGTGAGTTGCCAATTTTGGACTCACTCACTTTGGAAAGAGCATTATCACCATAAATGAGGTCATTTATGTGGACAGTGTGAGCACAGAGCTTGACATTTTTCCACCAGAAATCCTCATAACCCCAGGAGGGGTCACATCTGTTGCTGCATGGGGAAAGGGGGGGACCTCAACAGCAACGTGTGTATTTGTATGTGTGTACATATATCCATACAGTTAAAAAGCAAAGCAAAACAAAGACCCTTCCCTTCACCCCTAATGAACTTCCCAGCCCCTTAGGCTGAAATGACTTGGATCTGGATAGAGTACCATTTGCCAAATTGTAAATTGCCTACATTTATTTTGGGAGTGCACTAAACAGAGTGCTAATTGCCTTGTTTAGCACTTTCCCTTCTTTCATTTGCACTGGTGTAAAATCTTAGTAAATTAACTCAGGATTTTATTATGTAGGTAGCATTTGAACAACTGAATCAGTGAGAAAGCAGCATCAAAGGACTGATAAAAGAGGAGTTGACTCTACCCAGAATGCCATTTATATGTCCCTTGAATTAAAAAGGATGAAATTAACTTTTAATCCTTTTGCTTTTCATATAGCTGATCTTAACATAACATGTATTACTCAGTCATTTTATTTGCATTTACTCATTTAAAAATGTTAATAACTGTGGTTGCAAAGCTTACTGTATGGGAATGTGCAATTGCTTGTATTCATATACATAAGTGTGTACGATTCCTTAGTAATTTTTTTGAACTGCAGCCAAACACAGACTTGAGGCTTCTGTTTATTGTCAAAGAGAACACCCTGAAGAGCAATTCCCATCTAACTGTTCAGTGGGCTATGCAAAATTAGTTGGTGGTCTCACACTTGTACACAGCAGCAATGGTATCTTATTTTTACATGAGGTCCAAAGAGAAAATGTGGGGAGGGGGGAGCAGGGAACAATCACCCTGATTTCAGCACTACAATAATCATATCTCCCACAGGAAAATGAGAAATATGTCGTTTATTCTGGGAGCATAATCAAAGATATTACTTATATAAACATGATGTTTTAGACTAAAATCTCTCATCAGCAAAAATGCCCCCTAAAAGCCTTAGGCTGAGGATTTTAACGTGGTAGCCCATTGCTTGTGAACCAAACTTCATGACAGGAAATTCAGGCTGGAGTCCTCCAAGCCCATACTCAGTAAATCTGGGTCCTGTTCTGAACTCACCCACTGGAAAATTTAAATGGATTTCAAAAGCAAGGGCTCATTTGGGGTGTTCTGCTAACTGAACCTTCATTTTCCCAAGCTCAGAAAAGCCAGAACTTTTGTCCTTGAAAGCAGACAAAGTCTCATAAGTACAGAAATAATGGATAAAAGCCTGTTGCTGTCAGTAAAACACTCTGCTTACCAAAATTTGATGTATTCTCATTTTTCAGTTTGCTGTCCTTTCAAATCATGTATGTGCATACATGAGGAGCTCAGAATAAAAAAAAGTAAGTTATTTATTATGTTAAAACAAATTTAATAACCTGTCTAAAAGAAATAAGATTACTTTTCCTAGTTTCTGATATATATTTTTAAAGGTACTTTATTGATTAATTTCCCCTCAGTTCTTCTGATTGTAATAGGAACAGGGAACACAAAGCAACTTAATATTAAAAGTCAGCAATTCTTGAATCCTTTGCTTTGCATAAATCTTTGATTAAAGATTATGTAACTGTTTTCAGGTACTCAAACCTCTATACATTAAGGTACCTTACAAGTCACAAAAAAGTGATTGCTTTAGAAAGCAACTTTTTAAATTTTATTTTTAAGCCCAGTTTCCAGACCAATATTCTTTAGAAGGGTTCCAGATAAGATCTGGAACTTTTGGATGCTTCTTCAAGTTGAACCACCCAGCCACATGACATAACCCTATTATTATCTAACACCTGGCTGCACTGCTGTGAAGTGCAGTGTGAATAAAATATGATTTAGAGTTTACTGGCAACTATTTGCCAACAAAAGAAAAGTTTTCTAATGACACTCTCATATTAATTAATAATAGAGATCCAGAAGCAACTCCCCACATTACAAAGGTGAAGGAAGCCAGTCAGGTGTTTCCACACCCAGGATTGGGACCACATCTTGCTGCAAGAGTTTGCAAGCAGGAAAAGAAGTGGGTTATAGATTTATTTTTATCTTTGCAAGAATATCATGGTTAATTAGGATGTGATATCCCTGCTACTGTTGAGGTTTTTTACATTACAGGTAACTCATAGAACTCATTCAGGCACTAGAACTCCCTGATGTTCCCTGCTGATAACACAGGCAATGAAAATTCAAACTCTGCATCAGGAAGTTTTTTATTATAATCTGAAAGTGTTGAATTTAAAGTACTGAGGAACAGACACAATGGGTACAGGAGGGGATGTAGCCACACACCATACAGAGCTCAGTGGATATGAGCAGAGTCTTTCCTCAAGAAAGCTGCATAAATCTGGCAAAGATGAAGTTAGCTCTGTCAATTCAGTACAGAAGTGAGCTACTGAGCCCATTGAGAAGGGAAGAATATTTACTGCAGTAGGAATATCTGAGACACAGGCTGAATGTCTCTGAAAAATGAGTACAGAGGAGCCTAAGGAGAGGATTTTGGTTTTAACCACTGACCACTTTGGCCTTACAGTTTCAGAAATATATTTTAAATAAATTCATCTAATACTGAAAAATAAATGGGAAAAAACAGGTGCTTTCAAGTCCTTTGAACTTCACTATTTACTGACATGAAAAAATTAATATGGCAGAGAAAAATGAAGGGAAATTTCTCTATGAATATATAGATTTTTAGGTTCTAAAATAGTCACTGATCTCAGGAAAAATGAAAATGTTAAAGAATCTTTACCAAAAACTTTCATGCAGAACTGTTGGTCACTGCTAATATTTCAAGCAAATCCTTCCTATCTCCACTTTATAACAGAAGACCATTCATTAAGAAAAAATATTACTGCAGTTAGAAAATTCAAATAACTTTACAAGTCTATCAATATAGCTCCTTACCTGCAATAATTTATACTTTAGAATACCAACAGGATTTTCTCAAAAGGGATAGTTTTCAAAATAGAAACACCATGGTTACACTAATAAAAGAATACTAACCCCATCCAGGTATCTTCCAGGAACAAATTCTGATATCCTTTCCTCTTTTTAAGACTTTTAAACAAAATTAGTGCAATCTGGATCTACATGGAAATTATTTTTGTTTAAATAGTTAAAAGTGTGATTAAGTCATGAACTAGCAATGAAATGTTACAATGTGAAGCCATAAGAACCTGAGCTGTGCTCATCTGAGAGAAAATAATAAATACAGCTACTACAGTTCCATCAACCTTTTGAAGATGGTAGAGGATACTAACTCAATGAAAAGTGACTGCAGAGTGGCTATTCTGCTCACCTGGATTTTTAGGGACATATTTTCTGTCTTGCCACTTCCTTCCTATTTTCTCTCTGCCCTTGTTCAGCTTCATTCAGCTGTTTTAATTCATTCAAACCATTGGGATACCTGGAAAATAAAGCACCAGCTTTTAATCAGTCTTAGTACCTGTGATCCTGGGTGAGCAGGGCTTTGAGAGGACTCTGCTGCATCTTTTTCTTCAGAAAAACCCAAGAACCCAGTGCTGTCTTTTTAAATACCGGGGAGAGTTTTGCATAAACAAGGGACGGGACCAATGACCAACAAACTCAGAAAATTTAAAGAACACAGAAAACGGAGTGAAAAACTGAGCAAAATTCTCTTGTGTCCTAACCAAGTGGGTCCTTTCCCTCAGGCTTGCTCTTGGATCAGCAGCTCAGTGACTTTGTAAATGTTGGCAGGTTGTGCTCAGTCCCCTGGCTCCCTCGGATGCGCTGGGCATTCCCTGCAGAGCCCTGCCCCTCCCCAGCCTCAGCAGAACCATGGCCTCAGCCCTTGCTCCAGGGCCTTTTTTCCTCTACTTCATCTCTTGTGATGATGCTCAGATGCCCTGGAGGAAGGAGCAATCTCCCCTGACTCCAGAGGGTTGATGCAGAGGACAGCAGTCAGGAGAAGTTAAACATCTACAGCAGCCTCATGGGCCATGCACACACACTGGCTTACACATCATAAACTCCAAACAGTAAAATGCACTATCTCCAGGATATTATTTCATAAATTATAATCTTAAAGTGATTCCACTTCAGTTTTCCAAGTCTGCAGGGACCTGCTGGAAATCCTGCCTCAACCCAGGTCCCAGGGAGGGAGGCTGGAGGGTGACCTTGGAGGAGTCTGGACTCCCCTCACTGCTTCCATCTCTTACACAAGAAAACATCTCTGAGAGCAAGCCCCATATTGCCTCCATACACTACTGCCACAAAAAACAGGACTTTTTTCATTTGAAAACTGCACTGTGTTAGTTGAGAGCATTGGTAAAAGAGCTTGGTATGATTTGCCATATTTCATGCCTGTAAATGATAGGACAAATTTTAAATTACTTATCCAGTGCTAGAGACAGATTAATGACAGAAAACCAGAGGCATCCATAGGTCTTTACACCCAGTTCTGATCCTCCAGCAGCAAGCAGAGGTTCCCCCTGGGTAAGCCTCAGCAGCGTTGGATGTCAGCCACAAACGATGGCAGCACCAATGGGAAACGGTCAACAGAGGTTTGATATTTCATTTCAGGGGGCAGGAAAATTAAATCTGCAGTTTGTGACTCTTAGGAAATTAAGTCTCTATTAGGAAAGGGTTAAAGACAGATTATGTAAATAGGGATATTGTTATTTCTCCCATATGTAGCACTGTGAAGACTGCTTTCTCTCCCTGCCTGTTTTTTTTCTTTTTTTTTTTTTCTTTTTTTTCTTTTTTTTTTTTTAGTTTTTCTTTTCCACAAATTGAGAGATTAACCTGGTCTCAATTGAAATGGCAGCCCATATCATACCTTCCCTTGATCTCACAGCATGGCTAATAACAGCTGGGGCCTACCAAGCAGGCTTCTTTATTTTTCCTTTATTGTTCCAGGCCACACAACCGTGAACCTTCAGCATGTTATGTACTTAAGCATGGTCAGGTTGATGTCATTATTTTCTTATTGTTGTGGAGCTCCCTGGGTGTTTGCCCATATTCATAGAGAGGGGCTTGTGTGCTCTTTGTAGGTTAACCTTTTAAAAAGGAGATGCTCGACCACTTGCAAATGTAGCCCAGGGCTGTGACATTGCTCTGGCCGATTGGTACGCTTCAAAACACATATTAGCACCGCTTGTGCTATTTCATCTTTCTTTTTAATTTTAGCCCAGTCTTGTTAGATAAATCTTATCTGTGCCACAAGTAAATGCTTGATAGAGCACATTTTAAAAGCCTTTAGAAGGAGGGGGAGAGGAAAAAAAAAAAAAAAAAAAAAAAGTGGGGTTTGTCTGGGTCACTGTGTGCTTTGTCTAAGTCTAGGCAGAACTATTTGCCAGTTTATCTGTCTGCTGTCCCTTCATCCATCTCACCAGCCACCTCGCAGCAAACAAGCCACGAGCATTAATGCTGAATTGTGAGAGCTACAGGGAAAAGTGCTTCTCTGCATGAACCCGGCCACAGTCAGCTTTTACAATCCTATAAAAATTGGTCTGCTTGCTATCAGTTCAGCCTGGGAAGCAAGCACAGCTCTCAATTGCCTCCAGCTTTGATGTAAGCACCCCACAATATTTCCATTTAAACCATAGTGGAGAGAAGACACCTATAAAAATATTAATTAGCTGCAGTTGACACCAGATGCAGTTAACATACTGTGCACCAGCTCCAAAATACTAGAGTTTTTATTAGGTAAGCTAATGTTTATTAGGACCATTAAAGTCTGAGTCATAAAAGGCTGAGCATAAGAAAGATGTTCCAGGTATTATTTCTACCTATTTCTACGTAACAAATATAAGTTTGTTAAGTTGTACTTCCAATGTTAATTATTTTGGAATTCATTTTGCAGCTACAAGCTTTCAAAGAATTTGGCAAGGTTTTTTCAGGCACTCAGCAGGCCAAAATGGAAATAAGTGAATGGGTGGTTTTTCCCCTACCTCCCTCTTACCTCCACTGCTTTCAATGAATTTTGGCCTTGTAACTTTTAAATGAAGCAGATATAAACAGCAGCAGAGATTACAGGGTTAATGTCTGAATTATTTCAGTAGTGTCAATTATGATAATGATAGTCCTGACACCAGTGTATCCTTTGCTGCATTTTCTTTTGTAGGCTGGTTGATCCTTTGCTTTTCCAGCCTGGGAGGTCAGGAAGGTGAGTGGTACAGCTGGGCAGCCAGCAGCCTTATGTATCTGGGTCACTTCAGTGCCCCAAAGGTGTGCCTGAAGTTACTGGTGTGATGGGAAGCACGAGGCCACCTGTGCTCCAGTGCATGAGGATCAGGTTTATGGTCACCATCACTCTGGATGCACAACTTACCCTTTCTGTAAAATCTCTGCCACTCAGGCAGGAGGTGAAATGAAAATGATGCTGAGATCTTACAGCATGCAGCACACTGGGTTCCACATCTATAAAGACACCTTTGGAACTTCCTTGTGTCTTTACCAGCTACAACCACGATTGTCCCCTTCATGCTTCTTTCAATTACTGCAGAAAGGACAACAAATGGACTTTATTTTTGTTATTGCTGGGGTTCTTTTTCTAGCAGAGTTCTGATTGTATAAGTCACCATATGTGCCTATGTTTAAGCACAAGGATGTGTTGTCTCAATCCCTTGCACATGACCATGCAAGAGGGTTTTTTGCATGGATCATGACTTTACTCTTCACAGTAAAATTCTTGAGCCACATAGAGCCAAGCAGTTCTCCCTCTTATGCCTGTAAGGAAAGAATTGAATATTTTGATGTATCCAAACTTCACTGGACAGTCTGGATTCCTCTGGAGTGGAACTAGGAAAGCCAACATTAAAAAGTTGGATTTTGATCCTGGTGGAAGACTCAAGTCCCAGTGAAGACAGAAACAGCACTGAACTGTCACTCTGGGTCCCCCTTTTTCATTTTCAGGCTTTATTTTTATTATCAAAAGCCCTTGGTTAGTCTACAAGACAATATTCAGTAGTATTCTGAATTCATTTTTCTCTGACATTTTGTTCTTTAGTAATTTCTCCTCTGCAGTTCAAGTAAATGTAATGTTCAGGTAAAATGGTTATTTTCTCTTGACACTAACACTGAATATTTCCTTCTATAATGAGACATTCCAAGTAACTGTTTTAATTCCCAAAAATGTGTGGAAACTTGTGTGTAAAAATATAAATTTATAGGTACATACCCATATATATGCCTTACTCAAATGTGAACGGCAGGCATATCCTTACTTCAACTTTGCTTAAGTAAATTTATAATCAGAATCACAAATGAATAAAATTAAAATAAAAATAACATTTCTCCCATATCTATTTTAGTGGTGTGGTTGTAGACAATGAAACACTGGTTTTGGAGTACAGCAATGAACTGTGAATTCATTAGCTCCTCAACAGTCTAATCTTTTATTATCTTACACAAAAAATCCCCTGAACTGATCTTCTGTATACTTAAAATACCCCATTTAACTGAAGCCCAGTTTTTAAAATTGCTTTAATATTTGCCCATATCAGCTATGTAAAACAGCAGGTTACACCACCGTAGTTATTTTCACTGAGACCCTTCAGGATATTTTTATGCCAAAATCTAGGATCATAACTGCCTGGTGTAGGAAACCCATATAAATAAAGTAAACCTGTAGAAAAAAATGAAGATCTTAGTCCAAAACCTTTCCTCCAAGTAAGTATTATAATTTTTTTACAATTTTTTTGGACCAAAAGAGATTTCAAATTTTACTGACAAATTTCCAGTGTCTCTTTTCAAACCTTTCAGTTCCATCAAAACCAAAGAAACAATATTGCCAGAAGACACTATTTACTAGGAACCATGGGCCACCATTTGGAAAATATTACTTGAGCAAGATGTCCTTTCAGACAGCACCATGCTCTGTCTCTGGTTCCATCAGGTCTTTGCATATTTTAAATGATATTCAGAAACATGCTTATGCCTTTTTTTTTCCTCTTTTTTTTTTTTTTTTTGAGATCTGATTTTCTTATCTGAACTCTTTTAACAAAGGTATTATGCTAAGCATAAAAGCTGTCCAATTTTTTCCAACCTTTTGCTTCTCTCTAAACCACAGTCATTTTGTTAGACATTGAAAATGTCTTGATTTAGTTGTCTTGCTATTTTGGGCCTGTCCTGCCCCCTGCAGTGGTAATAAGGATGGGGCTTCCTGCTGGGTCCTGAAGAATACCATTTCACGGCCGCCACATAGCTGGCGGCTTTTATTTATGGAGCCAAGAAAATGAATGGGTATTAGTGTCCAAACATTTCAACATGCTCCTGTGGCCATGCACAAAAGGGACTGATTTGCAGCAAATTTCCACTTATTTTCCAAAAGTATTTACCTTGCAGAAGCTTGGCTGATCGCTATAATGGCATAGCAGAGGGGAAAAATGACCATTTCAGAACCCAATTTTTATATATGTTTCTGAACCTTAAAAGTGCTATGCTTCTTCTGAATAAAGATAATACTCTTGGCTACTAGGCTTTTATGGATATGTGGCTAATGCCAGCCCTTTTTCCATGTGTGTCTTTACAGCAGATGAAATAGGCATTACCTAAAAGCAAGAAGCTTACCCTGCAATGGGGACTGCATGGGTGAAAGCTCTTGTGAAAGACAAAAGTTCTTTTGAACCCTGCAGTTGGCAGTGTGGCACCTCCAAGAGGGGTTTCAAACACCTGTGCTTGTACCTGCCTGCCAGGGACAGCACAGGGTGTACTTGACACTTTTCCTAAACTACCCCAGGGAATTTTGGCAAGGATTTTCAACTTCACTAGGTAGCTGCACGATCCCTGCACCATGATGCTATCCCAAAAAAATGCAGACCTTGACCAGGATACTACACCAGCAAAAACTGGTGAGAGCCACACATACCCTTTAAATCACTGAAATGTGATAACCACATGAGGCTGTTAAGATACACTTGCTGAAAGTTCTGTCCATACTCTGCAAAGTTCAGGAATGCAAATCAAAATCCTGTGCTCGTGTCTTCTTAAGCAGTTCCAGACAAGCTTTGTGGCAGCAAACTTTTAGGGCAGTCAGCATGTGGGTGTTAGATGACAGAAAGGCTTAGTTTGATAAAATGAAAACTATTCTTAGTTCTGCAGGTGTTTGCAGGTACCCAATTTCAGGTGCAATTCCATGTATACACACTCACAGGTGGAGACTGTATGCTTGAAGGTCCCCACAATAATATTTGTAGAAAAACCACAACAAAAAGAAAAACTGGATTGCTATAACATCATTTCTTGGAAGTTCCCAGCAGGTAAGTTGTGAAGTCTGGATAATAGAATCACACCACTACAGCAGCTGCTATACAAGTTTATGCAGGTCACCAGATATTGCAGCCTGCAACCCCTCAGTGTAAGTTTCAAAAGAAACAATACAGGAAAGAAAGACTTGGCAATGACAATATCTTTGCAGTATTTTTTCCATTGTATATTTTTTACTGAGATAATATTTGAAATATAAACCATATTACTACTGTGTATGGCTGCCTCACCTGCATTAAAATGCAAAACTATCATAACTTATTTTTTAATTGATTAGTTATATTTTATCTGTAATTTTTGCCTTTTATCCTGGAAAGTCATCTGGCAATTATATTAATACTCCTGATTTAGCTCCTGGTCTTTGGTGTACCTCTTTTTCTCCTAAAATCAGTTTACATAAATGACAAAACTAAAACAAGAGTTCTATCTCATCACAGCATTTGAATACCTTGCAGAGTAAATTGACCCATAATGAAAAAAATCTGAAATCCTGTATTGCAGCAACCCATATGGAGCTGCTTCATAGTTTCAGCAGTTGCTCTCTACTCCTTTGTTTCCTATTCAGATTCATTCTAGTCAGCCTCCCTCTCCTAAATCCATTCTCATTCAGGCAATCCCAAAGAAACAGCACACAACATGGGTAAATCCTCTGCGAGGAACAACTTTACCTCCTCCTGTTATCCCACCTTCAACTGCTGGTATCAGTTTCACTATATATATGAAAAAGAGATGGAGGAATGAAGTGGTGGAATAGAGAGCAGGTAAAGAATCTCATCTGTTTCAACATCTTTCAAACTATTCATGAGGCACACCAAGAGAAAGAGCAATGGGTAGGTGAGAGATGCTCTTTCCTTTTTTTGCTCCCTAGAGTTTTATGAGATTTTGCTGCTCTTCACATTGCACAGCAGAATGCACCATGCACCAGAAAAGCGTAGGAAGGAATAAATAAAAGGTGCAGCTGGAGGAATATCTACGATTGTCTAGGAAAGGAAAAATCCTTTCTGTGCTCCTCAGCTTCTCCCTCTGGAGAACAGCCATTGTAAGGTTCACAACAGAGTGTTGTGAGGGTTTGCTGTGAATTCTGCAGGCATTGGGTAATTTTTAAATTTCCACTCAGTTTCTGATGAAACTGTAGGTCTGTATGATACTTATTGAAAACCCTAGAACACCCTCACAGCTAATGTAACAATTTAATTTTCCAAAGCAATCAAGGCCAATCAAATACCAGACATAAGTGACCTGTTTTATAACAAACTATAATTTTAAACATTTTAAAAATAAGAATATGCCATTAGTCTCCCTACCTTGCAATAGTGCAATTAAGACCATGAATTGGTGAATTATTGTATTTTATCCTGGTTAAGAATAAGCTGTCCTGAAAATTCTCATACAAAGTAGTGTATATCAAAACTTATTCTTCCCACTAAGCCTCAATTTCATTCTGTTGTAAAGAAGCAGGAAAACTTTAACAAAAATTAATACCTTGTTGTCTCTTTTTTCCTTAGTGTATCTTGGTTTATCAGGGATTGAGAAAGTCTATAAAATCCTGCTCGAGGTCCTTTTTTCAATCATTAGAAGTGACTCATCCTCAATCCCTCAATTATTATAAAGGTTCCATCTTGTCAGGATATCAAAAAAAAAAAAGGGGGGGGGGGGGGGGAGGGGGCAGGGAGAGAGAAAAAGAAACAAATTTTGCTCTCTTTTTTTTTCCTGAGGATAAGAATTACCCTTATCAAACAATGACTTTGCATGTTACAGCATTAATTTTGCAGTAAATTATAGTGCAGGTAGGTGGAATTGCTCACATTGCTTGACCAAAGTGTCTGACCCAGCCAGACCTCTGATTGATGGATAGCTTTTCATTTTCTTCTACTAGTCCTATCAGACAGAATCGAAAAACTGGGTGAAAAAGATCCTGTTTCATGTAATAGTATTTTGTTATATATCATTAGCACTTAATTCTGTCACCAGGGCCATGTCTGTGTTAACCAGGCCTTTCAACTTAATCCCTTCACACCTCAGTGTGACATACAAGGATGTTGGGAGGTTATGCAGGAACAAAATTAGACAGGCCAAAGCCCAATGTGAACATAATCTGCCTACTGCTGTAAAAGACAATTAAAAAATGTTTCTTTAAATACACTGGTAACAAAAGGAGGGCTAAAGAGAATCCCCATCCTTCAGTGGATGCAGGGGAAAAACAAAGCAACAAAGGATGAGGAAAAGACTGAGGTACTTCTTTGCCTTATTCTTTAATAGTAAGACCAGTTGTTCTCTAGGTAAACTAACTCTTGAGCTGGAAGACAGGGAGCGAAATGAAGCCCCCATAACCCAAGGAGAAATGATCAGTGACCTGCTACACCTCTTGGACACACAGGCCTGGATGGGGTCTACCCAATGCCACCGAGGGACTGCTGCAAGTGCTCACTGAGCCACCCTTCATCATTTCCCAGCAGGGTCTGCTCACTGGGGAGGTCCCAGCTGACATGAAGATGTAGTGGACTTGGCAGTGTTGCATCAACAGCTGGACTCGATGATCTTAAAGGTCTTTTCCAATCTAAGCAGTTCTGTGGTTCATCTTGGACAATCAATTCACTAAAACTCCTGGTGCCAATCAGTGCAATAGTTCAGAACCCTCTGCTACATCGTGACTTGGTCCAGCCCCACAAGGGCACGTCTCTCACAAAATTAAAAATGTGATTAGAGCTACCTTGGGTCTAAGTTCCTTAAGTATCAGTCCCAGTGTATTCTCAATTGACTGAGTATGAGTCCATGAAACTTTGGCTGCTCACCTGAGTAACAAGTGCATATCAAAGTTCACGTGGCTGTTGCTCCAGTACTGTTATCCCAGGTACTTGCTTTAGTTCAGACACATCCACCTGTTGTATTACACCTCTTTACAGCTGCAGAGGAGTTCAGGCTTGTTCAGGACCTCTTTTCATCATGGCTTCCATGTCTTGGTGAACTTTATGTCTCTACACTGTTTCTTCTGTTCAGGCCACAACCCAGTCTTAAGTCTGAGCTTACCTTGTAAGCACAACTATTAAGGAAAAGGTGTACACAGACTGTTTTACAAGCTGGGCAATCATGAGAATGAAACTCACTTGAATGCAAGTAGGTCTCATGGTAAGGGTTTAACAGTGACTTAGATGAAACATTGGTCCCTTTGTAGGCTTTTTTAACAGAGCTGAATTTAAGTCAAGATAGATGAAGGGTAAACTATTCAATGAGTTTACTTTGTTTTGCAGCTGCAGTTTTATTATTGCCAATCTTACTACTTGAAAGGGGAGAATGAGGCAGTAGCTAATAAAATAAAAAGAGCACACGGCTCTGGCAACAGGAATTTCAGTGGGTGGCAAAGCTGATCAAAAGATAGTGAATAGATTTGTGAAAATTTAAATGTTCTATGTCAAAGGACTCAAAAGTTACCAATTTTTCATCTTTGTCAACATTTCCATGACTTAATCAGAACCACAAAGTACCTGTAAGAAATACTTATGTTCTGCAAAAAATTTATATTTCTTGTATTGTAGTTTTACACATGCATAGCACATAACAAATTTCTCACACATTTAAACTACCAGATCATGCTTGCAGGGTGGCAATACTTGTTCAGATTATCTTCAGTGCATGGCATATCCTCTCACATTAATCTGTCAAATCATCCCAGAGACATTTCTGATTGTAGCTTCTCTTCAAAAGTTGTTCCCTCAAGAAGCAAGCTAACAACACTGTTTTCTTTAGAAGTTTAGTTATTCTCAAAACCAGTCAGAGTTCATGGAAGAGGAAATGATCAATTCAAATGACCTAATTACAGGATATAATCAGGGCCCAAATGTGTGAGATTTTATTTTTATATTTCATGCTACAACCGAATTCAACCACATTATGCACATTCTTGCTTTCCAACCGAGGACTATTGTTAGGGTGTCTCTGTCTTTGTCCCTTTCTGACACACAGCAATGTGCATTATTTGGGTGACAAGTTGTTTGAGACAAAAACCAGATATTACTTAACTGAGCAGTGATGTATTTAGTAAAAACCCAAGATAGGTAGCAGGCAAAATCTGGTGTCATATTTTTTCACCCTTCTCTCCACGGAAGTATCTACTTAATTTTGAAGATCCTTCTTTCTGACTTTCATCCTAAGTGTAACTTCTTATTGCATTGGGTTTTCTTTTGTTCTTGGGTTGGTTTTGTAGTTAATGGTTCTTTTAACACCTGGCATCTGCCATGAATCTTTAGTCTGAAGCAAAGATACATTGCAAGTGCCTTACCTCAGCCACACTGAATGTATATCCAGAGACATTCCATTGGTTCCATTGGCATCCGTCCATATGTGCACGACTGTAAATGACGTGAAAAAAAAATCTGGCCTCTGATATGAAAAAGGCTATTTATGCACTTTCACAAAGGACAAAAGTCTTATAACTTTGGGTCTACACAGAAATGAGACACAAATATGTTAGTGAAAAGCCCCAAGTTTTCTAAATGTAGATGAGCACAGATTAAGAAAGCAGTAATTAATTTCCTTTGACCTCAAGCTGAAATTCCTTTCTAAAGCTGTCATAAAGAGAAAGAGGCCAGAGAGAAGAAGTGAAACTGTGTAACAATGCAATTAAACCCTTGTAATGAGGTCAGCCATTGGACTTGTTGCAACTGATATCATTATAGCAATGAGGAGGCATTATACGATGGCCTGATTTTTTACAGGATTCATTTTTTTCTTTAACTCTTTAACAGTCAAATATGTATTCTATAGCATTGTAAAATAATTGTTGTTAATGACCAGAAGAACAGGCACAAGCTCTATTGTCTTACTGTTTCTTAAGTTCTTGTTATGGATGCATGGGAAAGCTCCATGACAGTGGAACATGGGACAATTTGATGGAGACAACCTTCCACTCAAACTCTGTGTTGTATTTGTTGTTGGAGCTTTCTCCCAGAAAGAAACTCCACTCCCTTCCACAATGAGAGAGTAACTTCCAGCAATCTGCTGACAGCTGGTGAAGGGGAATATTTGACTCATGTGGGAATTGTGGTGCCCAAGGAAACATGAGCAGACCTGCAGGACTGACCTGAATCTGAAAGAATCTCAAGTAGTCTCGATCTCACTTGAAACTTGTTGATTCATTGTGGGTTCTGGGAAAAGAATCTGCTCTGCTGGAAGAGCATTCATTGGTTTCATGTGTTCTGCAAACAAATGTTTTGATTGGTTAGGCATGAAAAAGAAATAAGAACTCAGGAAACTGAGATTTGGGCACAGATTAAAGGAGATTTAGATAGGGTACATTTTACATAAAGCTTCATTATATAAACAATAACTTTTCAAGTGGAAATCTAAGTTTAAGGTATTTTCCCTTTTTTGAGGGAATGCCTTAAGTATTGGGTATGCAAATGACAACCACCTCTGTTATTACCTCTCTGACTCACCTGGGTCCACTGCAGCTGAACTGAACTGTGTAACCTTTTTCCTAATTCTATTCATAGATCAGTAAATAAGAATAATATTAGTGATAATATTAATAATAATAAATAAGAAGCTGTGGTTGTTCTTCCAGCCTGTGCCTATGAGTGAATCCTTACTAGGGCTTGTAAGATAGAGGTATTTAGGTTTAAAAAATCATTTGGGATTATGAATCCAAAGTGGCCACAGGTCTGAGAAGATGGAAATACCTACAGGATAGAGAGAAAAATTTAATGAGGAAAAATGTTAGCTTACTGGGACCTTAAATATTTATACCACAGTTAGTCCTTAAAAACAACTGAAGTAAACCTGAAAAGAAAAATAAACTTGGGGACTTATAATGCCACAGAGAGGAGAGGATTTCTTGATGAAGAGTCAATTCATTGACTTCAATGGGCCAAGAAGATTTCAGACTTGAGCTGGCTTTCTTCAGGCTTCAGGTCCTCTGGTCCTCTGTCAATACACATATGAAGGCATAAAAAGGAAATTCAAACTGATATCTGGTATTTCTTCCTCTTCCCCCCTCCATTCCTCAAATTGTGCAGCTTAAATCAACTTGAACAAAGAAGTTTCAAGCACCTTTACCTTTCCTGAATAAGTTCACTGTCCCCTGTGTGCATATTATACTTTTAAAAGAACTATTAGAAGATGGCTTAGTAGTTGGAAATAAAGAAAAGGCACCATTTTCTTGCACTCAGAGGACTGAGTCACCACTTCAGACCTCTTTCCTTTCACTGGTGCACTGAGTGATTATGTGCCTCAGTTTCCCCTCAATGAGTATAGCACTACTGACCTCTGCAGAGAGCTGTAAGCTTTCTGTGAACCTCTGTATCAAGTGTGAAGCCACAGCATTATTAAAGATATTTTATACAGGGGCAGCTGAGTGACGTCCTATAAATTGTCATTTCTCTCCAAATGGATCACAATATAATATTTCCCCCAGAAATACATTTATTATTTAACACTTTTCTGTGAAAGGTTTCTTTTACATTGCAAATGCTCAGAGTTCTTTCATAGGTCTTAGACTATTGACCCTTTACCTTAAAACATGCTATTAATGCTTAACGCTGTTATTAGTATTCAGGGAAGTAATGATTGGTACTAAAATGGAAATGTGCAGTAAAAACACCTTCTATTTTGTAAAATAATTATGTAGCCTAATAATTATTTCATACGATTCTTTTTGATTGATAGGGAAAGGGCACCAAGAAGTTTGGAATCATGATTCTTTAAGGTCTACATTCAAATTGCAGCCACCAACACCATTGTTTCCGACAGTTACATTCTCCAAGAACGGCAACAGGATGATCCCTGGTTCTGTTTGGATGAGGGTTACATCAGATAAGGGATAGTTAATTAGCTTTTTTTTGTTTGAATGGCAAGGAATTATAATTCTGTAAAGGGCAGCTCCGCATTCTTGCAATTTCCAAGTAAGTCACTGGTACCCTGGAGGTCAAATATAGTTCAAGTCTACAGTGAAGTGAGACTACCTCCTTCCACTCTGCTGTCATCCCACCTGACCCTAACCTGGTAAAAGCATCCCTAGTGATGCCAAAGAGGCCTTTCCTTTCTCTGTCTACCAGCTACACTGGTCTTTCACATTTAAGGCTGCCAGATAAATGTCAAACCGCAATGTTCTTGTGATGTTTAATGGGAACCAGGCTGAGAGTGCTTGAACTTGTTTCACTTTAGAGAAGTTTTTGTCACTTTGACTTAGGTGGAAAAACAAGTTTTAGATCAATAATGTCCATAAATGAAGTGCTGGGTTTTCTTAGCTGATTTGCTGCTTGCTAAAAAAAAGAAATGGAAAATCTACCTGTGTGTTTGTGCCTGTGTGTAGTACAGAAATAGCTGCAAGATTATAGTTCCATGCTTTACACAGCTGGTTAGTTCTGGCTCTATTCTTTTTTTGAGTGCATAATATTACCAACTTTCATAGTTGTTTTTCTCACAGATTTTCAGATTCAGACAGCTATAGCTGGGTGTCTGTTTGCATGCCAATTTTCTATTTTAAACTATTTTACTGGGCCTGTTTTGTTGCCAATTTTTTCTTCAAATGCTGTATCAAAATTTCAAATAAAAAATTTCAGCCAGGCTTACTACTTATGATACTACAGCAATGGATTGGAAACAAAATTAAAATTACAGCTGTAAATAAGGATTATACATGTACACAGATAAATTAATTGTTAGCAAATAATCTTAAACAAATGTTAACATCAATTTGGAAGGACTAAGAATTCTTTCCCATCACAATGCTGATGCAGACAAGGACTTCAGAGCTTTTTCTCCTCTACATTTACCAGCAGAGATTCCTAACAGGGGAGCCAACATCCAGCAACCATAAGATTCCTGCTCATCACTCATCTAACCTGGGAGCCGTTCAGATATTAAAGTGATAACTGCCACAATAAAACTTCAAGGCCTTTTTAAGAGTTGTTACAGGAAGAAAGGAGACTCTCCTGCCAATTCCACTGCAGCTTCTCAGCCATGAATGCTCTGGGTGGAGCACAACTGCTCTCCTGGATCCCTATTTCAGTTCTTACACGACTACCGAAAGACATCAGCAGCGCCAATAAAAGCAGTAAAACACCAGCAGGATCAGCAGTAGGAGCAACAGCTGGCCAGATACAAGAAAGGAAATAAAATGTACCATCTGAGGGTAATCAAGGGATTAGTTATGATTCATGAGTCACAACTTCTTTCTGGACAGACTCTTGCTTTGATCTAGCTACATATGGCCCTTTGCTCTGGCTCTGTGTTGAAACAGCAAAAGGAGAAACACAGGAAGTGTTAAATGGAAGCAGTAAGTGTGAGATATTCAGAGATATTTATATATTCACTACTTTGGGACAATTAGTTGGATTCAAAGTTATGTGGTTTACTACATAACTAAAATTCAGATAAGTTGTTACTTCTGTGCAAGAGATTACAATATTAATAAAGAATGTCAGTCACCTACTGAGGATATTACCAATGATGTTAGGAATTGTGAAGATGAGATCCCTGATTCCCATCTAGGGATAGAGGAAATTTCAAATGTTATATGAATATTTTGTCACATTTCTCTTAACAATATTGCAGAAAGTCATGAAATATTGAAACTATCACCTTATTACACATTTGAATTTTTCTGTTTTAACTTCTATTAGCTCTAATCTTGGGGTTTAAGCTACAGGAAAACATTTCTGTCAGCAGTTAGAAATGTCTTGCAGGCCAGGAGTGAATAAGCTTCTAGGCTTCTACCAGAAAAGTTAACCAAACTCTCCAAGTTTCTCAAGAGCTCTCAACAGGGAAAGTATTTTCAAGATCTCAAATAATTTATGTCTCTCTTCTCAGCATCTTCTTAAATGTTTTTGTTGTGTTTTGGTATTTAAGTGACCTTACTCTTTTTCAACGTTCCCTTTCTTGTACCTCCAAGAATCTCATTTAGACACAGACTTTTTTAAACCGATTTTAAATCTGATTTGTAGAGACTACACGGATTTTTTGATTGCACTGATTTCTGGACTACACAGATTTTTGTAAGGAAGCAATTTGGTGTCAAATCACTCACAAAATTTTAATTCTTCCAGAGCAATTGCTTTTACCTGTTGAGAGTTGATTTAAATTCTAAAATCTTAATTACATAATAACTCAATTCTGATAGTGTTATGGTTTTGGTTGAATCTGAAACTAGTTCACAAGTTACAGTCTTTTTCACACATTACAACTCCTCCTCCAGATTACACAACGATGCAAAGATATATTCCAATAATAACAGTATAGACATGGTTTCATATATGCCAAAAATATAGAGATCCTATATATAGAGGGCCTATATTTAGCCTCTACTTCCATCACCCTGTGAATGTAGTGCCAGAGGGAATAATTAAGGGGCAAGACTGGTTGACCTAGACAGTGGTTGACCTGCCCGACAGGCTTTCAGACTGAATTCTCTGGTCTGCTAAAGAAGAAAGCCTCACAAAGTGTCTTTAAAGCAGCCATGGAAGACAAGAAGACGGCTCCCTAGTGACTCTGTGATGATGTAAGTCTGTCAGAGATGGCTCAGCTATTTGCCATCACAAGGCATTTCCTGCCCCCAGCATAAGAGGACAGTCACAAAGTCATATATGGAAGGCAGAGTGGGAACTGAATGTGGTGAACTTCGCTACATTAGATCCTTTGTCAGCAGAAGTAGGCTTCCCCCTTTGTAACCATAACCATGTGAACCTGAATCTCCAGACCCCTGTGGTTTCCCACTTTGTTCTGTGGCTTTGACACACCAGGAAAATGTGGCTGATGGTCGTCTTATCCAAACAAGAAATCCATCTCAAGCAACAACCTGTCAGAGTTTTATGAAATCTGAGTTAGGCATTACCAACCTGCTTTCAAAATGGTCACCTGCTACAACCCACTCCAAACGAGAGGACTTTCACCAGCAAAACCTATTTGGTGTCCCCAACTCATCTGTTCCTTAGTCCCTATGCTGAAGCTGTGGCAAAAATACTGCTCAGGGTGGCACTGGGGTTTGACCATAAGGATTTTATGGGGACTCATTATTTCACACTACCACTTCTACAGACAAGTCATCAAACTTCAGTTTACTGATTGAAACAGTCTGAAGGAAATCTCCAAATTTACGCAGAGATGAAAGTCCCTGCATCAATTCATTGGTCAACTTTGGTTTATCACTAGGAAATGTAAAACAGTACATTTGCAGGAGAGATATTCCTTACTAGATCCAGCTGGAGCCTTTCAAGATCGAAGATTAAAAAGCACATAAACTCAATCCTTCCAATTAGGTAAAAATGTCTTTTTCTCCTCTCTTCCTCAGCAACCATAGGACTTGCACTGAATGTAGCTAAAATGGTATATTTTTGCCAACTACCTGACAACATTTCTGATCACAGAACTAACAGATTCAGTTTATCAATTTCTGTCATGAGTTAAACCCAGTTATGCCCCCCCAAAAGGCTTCTACAATACTCCTTTCCCAGAACATGCCATACCCTTTAGAGCGTAACTTTTTCCTGAACTCTCTAGCAATTCCCAGCTCAGGGAAGAATGTAGGACATGAAGCAGAAGTCAGTCTGACCTGAAAAAAAACTCCAAAAGCCAGAATATCCACAAGCCCAGTTGCCTTGTAATGAAAATTGAAGTTTCCAAGTTTTCCACAGCAATCTCCAAATGATATTGAAGAAAATGCATTAGATTTCAGGCATTAATGGTACAAAAACATTTTCCCATTCTCACCATATTTTTTATTATTTCTCTTACTGTATCCTAAGTGTTTGGAGGTTTTCTCCCAGTTCAAAGGTACATGGCTTATACGGTCCAACACTCTCTAGAGAAGGCTATCATATTTCAAAGGCACAGTTTTTGAGGCTGCTTAAAAGCCTGTTAAGGAAACTACCTGCCAAATTCTGCCTTATGACTAAAGCTGAATTCCAATGTATACTCACTCATGATCGCCGTAGAGCCAATGACACTTCTGGTCCCTGATCATCAAGTTCCAATCCTTTGTATATTGTAATTATTTTTTCCAGTAGGTTTTTTTAAAGGCAATTTTCAAATAAAGGATGAGGTTCAAAAGGAAATATTAATGCTTTTATTTCTTGACTGTCTGATCAGACTGGCTGGGAAGAAGGAATGGGTATACAGTTTTGTTCCTGTTAATTTTGTTAATAGTCTTGTTCTGCAACTTGTCTGGATGCTTTGAGACTAGTGCTGGTCTTTTCTCCTTTTTTCCCACTGACATGCTCTTGCCAAGGATATCATTATGACATTCTGTAGTAACAAGCATTCTTCTGTTCAAATTTATATCAATTAGTTTGGGACAGTAATTCAATCGGACGGCCCACTGGATTTTGAAAGACTTGCAACCATGTCAAAGTGGCGACCTTTTTCCTCCACTCTCAGCCAAAAGCCATTTTTTAACAAGGAGCTCTTGAAAAGAAATGCCACTTTGATAATTAGTTATTGATCACGGACAATGCGGTGACGAATACCATCGGATTAGCCAGACGCCAGTGGGTCGCGACACGAGGGTTTCCTTATCGCAATAATCTGTGGAAAGAAATATAGAATAAAGGTCATTAAGGCTTCTGTTTTGGGGACATAACCCAGATAGCTTAGCTTCCATATTAAAAATAAAAACACCAGTTCTGGATGCACTTAGTTTTGTCATGAACACGTTAAAGAAGCGTCTGGCTAGGCAAAATTTGTGAAGTTATGCTCTTTAAGCAACTACATTTAAAATTATTTTGATAAATTAACCCTGCTGTGTCCAGCAGTGTTACCTCACTAAAACACCATTATCTCTCCTGCCCTAAAATGTCCATTAGAAACTATTTTGGATCTATGCATAAAAACACCGTAACAATTATAGACTTAAAATATAATGGACTTTTCTTTCATCTAATTTAAAAAGCATTTCAGGGCCTGCCTGAAATTGCTTCATGTAAGTTATTTAATAGAGAAAAAATGGCAAAGAACAATTTTACTGCACTTAAAGAGCAGAAAGGAGGAAGGAATCCATTAGTTTTAGGGTTTCTTTCCAGAATATTAATGAAACATAGCTTTGCTGAAGTGTGCAAGAATATACAACTACCTGTGCTATAATTTTGGCTGACTTGAGAGACTATTAGATTGGTACTGAAGTAATACAACTGTTTTTGAGGTAGGTAGGATAGAGTCCCATTGTAATTGAACTCTTATAATATCATAGGTAATACCCCTACATGACTGGACTATTTAGTACTTCACATAAATAAATATATTAATTATAGATCATCATTTCAAATTCAGTACAGGTCTTTATTGCTTTGTAGACTTGTCTAGAATAGATATAATTTCAGTGTGACAATGAGATAAAGAAAAAACATTACACTCAGAGAACAACAAAAAAAAGTCCAGAACAATTGTCTTAAAAATAATGTCACATAGGATATCAGAAATCTGCAAATCTAAAAGTCAAACTCAGATTACTTTATTTCTCATCATATAAAATTATTTTCTTATAAATTGATAATTAATGGCATTTTAAACAGTGTGACTAATCTAATGCTCATCAACACTGCCCAAATTGAAGTGATATTATGTCCACTTACCATTGCATAATTCCTGTTTCAGCACACAGCACTATAAAATGGACACCAAGACAAGAAGAACCTCTCAAACCTGAAAGTTTTTTCGTAGAGATTTGGATTTATATTGATGGGGAAGCACAACATACTCATTTCCTGGGTAAAAGGCATCCTTTCTTTCCAGGGAGAAAGAACCTAATTTAGGGTTTTTTTAGACTGATGAACCTATCATGACCACATTATTAATTTCTTCTTGTATCCAATATTATTTTCTAAAGTTCATTATTAATTCAATGTCATTTTATTGTTATTAAATTACTATTATTTTAATTTATGACAAATTAGCTTTTCAAAGAGCTTCCAGAGATTAATTTTTATACCACAGTGTGTATGAAAACATTCTAAAACTGTGTGCAAGGTAACAATTAGAACAGTTACTCATTAGCTTCATAAAGGTAACCTGTTCTAACTTCCGTGATCTGAAGGTTCAGATTTCAGTTTATTGTTGTGACTGCATGAAACAGTCATAAGGAGGAAACTACAATTTCTGTACTGTGTGCTCACAACAGAGGTAACATGGTTCAGAAGTTAGAATTCTCTTATGGATAATTCTGCAAGCGAGATGTTTGTGACCCTTTTCTTTCTGATGTTTCTGGTCATGGAGACTTTGGCAACTTAACTCACCTTTAAAAAGGCTTGGGTTTCTGTCTATTGTGGACTGTTATTTTATGGGTCAGATTAAGAGCATTAAAAGAATAATTCTAACACTGTTCCTAGCTGCTAAGAGGGAAACTTGAAGCACTCCAACCGACAGCATGCAGATGGTTTCTGGTGCTTCCAGTCTTCTTTTTATAAGCAGGAAAAACCTCTTTACCTCTCTCAGTAACAGTATGATACAGATGAACACATTAGTATCTCTTATTTAACCACTACAGCTTATGCCTAATTGTATTCACTGCGTAATATTAAAAAGATCCATAGATCCAAGATGCGCATGCAGAATCACTTGTGGACACAGAGCAAGGATAAACAATTCCAGTGCAGTGTACTTATCTAGGTGCACTGTAATCTTTCTCTGTTTTTTAGTATCTGGACTCTGGATATTTCAGAAACATTTTCTTCCCTGATATGCAGACAGGGCCATTTCTATGAGGAAAGATCACAAACACATGGGACATCTCTCCTTCCTGAATCACCAGCCACAAGGTCTGAAAATCTTTCAAAAAGGATAATGCTGTTAATATAGATATGATCATTATTCAGCAAAACAGAATATAGATCTCTCCAGATGACTTTACACTTTGCAATCTCACCTCTGTGCATCATAAGGCAATGGAAATACTGTCTGCCAGACACTTGTTTGTGTAGATACCATGGTGATGGGTGTGTGATAAGATACGGATTATTTTTACAACAAGGCAATAATTCTTACTTACCTATTGTATCAGGATGTTTGGAGGACTAATCAGTTAATGTTTACTCAAATCTGTGAAAGGCCATATAAGTAGCAAGCATAGTAGTAGCTTATTATGATATTGACTTTACCACATCAAACTGCAGTACTTTACTTAGGTGTAAGATTACCATGACGTGTTTATATTCCCATAATGTGTTTCCTTTTGAAGGTGAGTTGAACAGCTTATTGTTACATGTGACCCACAGTATAATTTATTTACATGAGCCAGGAGACTCTAGAAACATATTCCAGGGACTTTTCCAGTTACACTTAACACTTTTACATTCTCAGTTTGTCCTGAGCAGTGTTTGTTGACGTGCATTTCCGAAAACCTGTTTGGCCAATCCATACAGCCCTCTAGGGCCCTGTGTTTTGCTGCACCAGTAGGCATGCTGTCATTACTCTGGCACTGAAACACAGCTGACTGGAAAAGCTGCTA
Organism: Peucedramus taeniatus; assembly: GCA_013400575.1. Classification (NCBI taxonomy): domain Eukaryota; kingdom Metazoa; phylum Chordata; class Aves; order Passeriformes; family Fringillidae; genus Peucedramus; species Peucedramus taeniatus. Next base: position 137,882 of record WBNO01030486.1, read on the forward strand.
CTTCCACTGCTGAATTCACCACGTCTGGAAATGCCTTGTCCTGAGAGCAAAGGCTGGACAACTGTACAAAGTCTGCGGTCCAGATCAACACTTAAACCAAGAGCCAGCCCGCCCTCCCTCTCCTCAAAAAAACCCACAAAGCCACCTGATCTGTCAAGTTTGCTCTTAGTATCCATATTCCAGGCTGACAGATATTTACTCTCCTCCCCCCCCAGCCCTTACATCTGGATCAATGGGGACAGGCTTTCCACCCCTCAGAAGATTCACTTACATTAAGTGGCGAGGTGGAAGCAGTGAATGAACAATAGATGGCTGTCAGGCTCGACAGCAGGGCATGGATGTATGAGCGTGGAGCTGACAGCAAGGGCCTCAGAGGGTAAACTGCTTTGCTGGAACTAATTAAACAGATGAAATTATTACATGAATATGCAGATGTTGTTTACATTTTACCATATGGTATTATTTCAGGTAATAACTCGCAGGAGGATCCCTTCCTCTCATCAAGAGGAAATGAGTTGAAAAGGAGGCTCCACGTGTCACCTTTCAGTTGCTAGGCAGACATTGATATGGCAGGCTTCTCTCAGAGTCCTGGGGAAACTCTGCTCCTTGTAGCTATGTGACACCAGAGAGGATTTGCATTCCTCCTACTATGTCATGTTGGAAGAGATTCTCTTTTATTAATCGTGTGTGCAAAATTTTTACCATTACGCAAAGAAGGCAAGCACTTTTCCAAATGTTAATTCCCAATGTGTGCCTTAGCGCTGAGATGCTGCCAATCCATACTCCAGAGGTAAGAACTGACAAGTCTGTCCCAGTCTGTGGAAGCTGGAAGGACATTTCTGCACTGGCTGATTACCAATGGTACAAAAATTTACTAATTCTATGATTTAGGGTGGGTAGTCAGCTAGAATCTGACACAACAAAACTGCTGTACAACCTAGGCAAAGATACATGCTGAGAGCAAGCAACACTGAAAACCTTTTTGGAAAGTGTTAACTGTGGAAGCAGGACACTGAGGGACCATAGGCAACCATGGGCTGCTTTGGGAGCTGCTTGCTACTAGATACATTCAGGGAGGATAACTGCAGAAATGTAGCCATGCTCACACTGTCTGCACCCAGTCTTTAATGAAAAAATCCATAAATCTTGAACAAATCAAGACAATTGTCAAACAAGTCTCACCATCCTACTCATAAACTGATCGAAGTCTTCTACTTAAAGACAAACATGCAACTGTCCTGTCCTTTTACTACTATTCAAAACTCCCATCCTAAACCAATTCAATATTAATGTAAGTGATAGCTCTTTTGGGCTGATTCAGCATCTCATTTCTACAATGACCATTTTTATACTCTCCAAGGGATAAATGGCACCACCTTTTTCATCATATGCACAAAATATCTTTATATTACTCTCTTTATTGCTTCTTCTAAATGTTCCTGGCTGATATGTGGGCTGACCATATTGATCTTTCCCCAAAGACTCAAGTACCAGATATGTTTCTGCAGCTCATTGATAGGGGATAATGCCAAGTTACATCACCACTGCACTGACAGATTGGTTGCACATTGCCACTGATACATTTGGCTTTCAAATATCTTTCTTAGGTACATCATTTTAATAGATCACTGGGGTCACTGGTGACCCATATCATTTAAGATGCAAAGACATGATGTCAGTGGTGCAAAATGTGGTTTTGGTCAAACTATCACACTGTATTTTTGAAATTTAAAAGAAATGTTTTCTCTTTACCACTCTTTCCCCTGTTAAAAAAAAATCCAAATTAATAGCCAGTATAAGTTCCTCTGGCCATTCTGAGTGCATGGAGAAGAGAAGAAAACCACCAGGTCTCCAAGACTTAGAGGTAGCTTTATAGAGAGTCAGTTCTCTAAGTTCAGAAAGAATTTCTCTAACTTACTCTTCTGACATAAACATTTAGCAGTGTAACATATATATCAAAACAAACCAGAACAGTTCACTTTATGTACACTCCCTTTGGAGAGGAGGTGAGAAAACAAACACAGAACAGATGTTAGTCATGCTTAATGTACTACTGGAGGGTACTTGGATAGTAAGGTGATGAATATGGTAAAAGAAATGAGTATTCTCTTCTGCAGCTGCTATTCCTAACTGAAAAAAAAGCAATGAGAAGTGCTTCATTCCTCTGCTCATCAATGCACCACCTAACAACAAAACACTGAAGAAAAACACTCTGGATTTTCCTCAGGAAACCAGCACACACAGCAAATATTGCTACTAATTACTGACTGATATCCACCTTTTCATCCTCATGTGGTATTGTAGAAAGTTAGCTTTGATCATACAAAAATCCACATTCTTCTTTAATAAAATAAATCACTTCAGCAGTTAGGAGAAGTTTCTGTAAATTCCGACAGATTATTTTGTCAAAGTCTTTGTCTTCCTTGTTTTATTCATAACATCACTTATTAAACTACACAAAGAAATTTTGTTTCAGAAAACTATTAATTTTTCACTAGAAATGAGTCCCCTGGGTCACGGGGCAAGCCACAGGTTTTGCTGGGCACACAGGGGGTTCATTTATCTCATCCCTGCCCAAGACCTGCCACTGTACATTTTTGTCTAACCACAACCCCATCTTTCCTGCTGCAAAGACACTGGATTGTGGAGCAGTTTTGATCTCTTCTTATGAAGTTTTCTGTCTGCTCACAACATGCACTGGTCCTACTGAAAAAAAGCCTGGGGAGAAAAGCAACAGCACGGAAATAAATTCAAGAACTTCAGTATCAGGATAAGAGAAGACCTTGCTGCGAGTGATCAGAGGTGTGGACAAGGGAACAAATGAAACAAGAGAGGAGCTGAGAACGTCCTGGTGTTGGCATCCAGGGAGGTGGAGAGTGGCTGCTCACAGATCACTGAGCAGGCACTGCCTAAGGCTGTTACTGCTGAGCAGAAATCATGATACAGCTATTATTAATAACAGTATCATAGTGCACAGAGGTCTTTCAATGGTGTTAGAAGCAGCAAATGAGATGTCAGATGAGGCCTGGAGAATAAGGTCCTGCTTTATGGCTCCCATCTTTTCCCATTTACCTGTCAGTCTTTGTCCAAGTCTGCATTACTTCAGAACCCAATCCGTTCTATCACCTGAACACAGACTGTGCAAGTAATGTGTAAATGCAAGAATAAACACAACAATCATCTATCTATCTATCTAGCTATCTATCTAGCTATCTATCTAATATCCCTAAAATTCACCTCTCCTCTCTTCTCCCCTCACCTCTCCTCCCTTTTTTTCTTTTCCCTTTCTTTCTATTTCCTTCTATTTAGTACAACAATGGATCACTACTGCTCACTCACTGGACTTCTTTTCCCTGCTCACTAACATGTCTAAAATTCCCCATCTCTGTCTTCTGGCTGTCACACTGTTCCTTTAATGTTATTGTACTGTGCTCCCCTGCTCTCACTGTCTGGGTCTTGTGGACTCATGTGGACACAACTGTGCTTTCTTCGTGTTTGGAAAATATCCAGCACATTAGTGTTACTGCAAAAATAAAAAGTAGGTAAACTTTGTTTTCATTTCTCCTTACTCGTCTTTTGTTCTTCTTCCAAGAAACCAACTCCACTTGGCAGGCACTACCTGTGTAAGATAAGTTACTAACACTGTAAGACATACAATTAAAAGTAGCATGTTCATCAAACACACATAATTCATCATGCAGATTGAGCTAAACTATTGCTCCTTACCTCCACTAGAAAGTCCCAGTGAGCAAAGGGCAGAGAACATTCATTCATTTTCCTCATACCAGATTCTGTTTCAGAGTTTCATACTTTAGTACTTTGCCACCTGAGGTTTAAACTTTCTCTAGTGCATGGAAAATGAAATAAATCAAGCCATAGCAAAGATCTGACCCAACGTCTCCTGGATGAAGGCCCAAACCTAAGAGATTAAATAATTCAGAATACTTTTCATTCAAAATAAAGGAATATAAAGGAATTTATGTGTGTTCCTGATATGGAAAAGCCACAATTGTGTAACATTTCTCTTGTCCTGGTTTGTACTAAAGAGGAAAAACTAATGCCAGATCCAGAGCTGTGTTGATTTCAGTACAGTATTTCACTTTAATGGGAGCAAGATATCAACCTGTAACTGTGGGACTGTAGGTCATGAGTCCCTTAAACTCACACCATCCACACCCTCCTCCTTACCAGCATTTTTCAAAAAACCTTCAAAGAGAAACTCTAACTCTCTAATGGAATGAAAGAAAAGATGGAGATATCATCACCTTTGTTAAATTTCTATCCCTGTACAGTCACATATACAAAAAAAAAAAAAAAAAACCACATACTTCTGGAAGCATTTTACATAGTGACTAATGCAAAATATTTCAGCTGTGTCAGCATCCATCCAATTCCAGATTACATTTTGGCATTTCAGACAAAAGACATCCTGGCAAAAAATTAAACTGAGGAACGGGTAATATGATTATGACAATTTATATCTGTAACAGTTGTGAATGGCAGCATCAGTGCTTGCTAATCCTTTGATAAATTCTTGTTACCTTTCAGTTCCCAAATGCATCTATGCAAGTATAAAGCATATTGGAGGCAGATGCTGCAGCAGATGAATGTACTTGCCAAGCAATGCTTTGTTTGTTGCTTTTTTTTTTTCCATCTAGGTATTCTTAACTGTCATGTTACATGCACCAAATAGTTCCTACTTCTGGCACACTTCATGCACTGTTCTGGGACATGAATAATACAGCTGGTATTTTTTCCCTCTCACTCTTCTCCTTATTCATTTTTATACATCTTCATATAAGGCCTCATCTTGCAGCTTTTACTTAAATGAACAAAACCATTTACTCCAGTGGCACTAACCTGAGTTAGCTGAATGGACTGCACAGTAATTCATATTTTAGTCAATCCAATAAAGCTTTTTTTTTCACCTCCTTTCTTAACCTTGAAACATTATAATGGAATATAATAAAACAGAAGAAAAACTGATTTTAGGACAACCAAGTTTAAAATTGTGTTTCTCTTACAACAGCTCACATGAACAGGAGCACCCCATCTGCTTTTAGATCTTATAGACAAGAGTGGGAAAAAAAAAAACATAAGCTGGGAAATCTTTTCTTACTGTTATTACCTTAATTTGGAAAAAGTTTGTCCACAAAGATACAACTTATTAAAAAATAGCATATTTTACAACTTACTAACAAAGTTGTATCTTTTTACAATTTTACGCTGTCTCCCGTCATTGAAAAATCAGAACATTTTTAACTTAAATTTCACAGGATGGGGCTTGCTGGTGTCTTTAGTATTCACCTGCTTTGCACCTTAAATGCCTGCAGGGATTTGAGTCTGGGTTTTTTAACATATTTTGGAATTCACTCTCTTATTGCTGTTATCTTCTGAAATTAAAGAGGGGTTGGTTGGCTGCATAGTGAACATAGAAAGGGCATCAACCTCATGGATTACTCTGCAGACTGTGCCTGGTTTTGCAGGTGAGTGTACACACGTGCACGCAGGTATGTCTAAGAGAGCACGCATGGATGCAAACCATATTGTCACAGAAAAAGGCTGGAAAGGTTTGGGAGCTCAAGAGAAATATCTTTCCCCTCTAAACTGCTTTATTACTGGCATTCCCTCCCTCTTGGGCATGTGTTCAGCTGAGACTAGGCCAAATTGGCAGTCATTTCCAAAGCGCTTGGCAGCCCCGTGATCCCTGGGAGTTTTCAGCTGACATCTCTCTCCCCACCAGTCTATGCAAGGGTCAGTGGGAGACCTGACTCCCAGGCCCGGGCTTGCTCTGGCTGTGTCATGAGTCAGGACCAATATAAATTAAAACCTTAAAGCCATACTGTGAAGGCATTCTTTACCCCCTGAGGTATTTTTTTTTCCCTGTGACAGATTGCCTTTCTACTAGTTTCCTATTTTTTCTTTCTTGGATAATACAGTAGCAAGTATGCTCCTTTGAGCTGAAGAAAAGGGGAACATCTGGCAAATAGAGGGTTAAACTTCCACCAAATTTTTAATATTTTTGGTAGATTTGTTGATGCTCAACAAGCAGGAGTGAAATACTAATAATACTAGGGGCTGCTTATCACTTACAAACAATAGTCCAATGACAATGTTCACACTGACGGAAAAAATGGGAGTAGAAATTAATAGTGACAGTCCTGCAGGAAACAAGGGAGAAATTGGATACCAAGTTATAAAATACAGACTAATCCAATAGGCACATGCTGCTGTTATTATATTAATATTGTTAAAAATATCAAAGCACTTTAAAAATGGAATTGAACTGTAGGTAGATAGACAGTATTATTTCCACATTTTTTTAAATAGAAATTTTCACTCCTTGTTTGGCTTGGAGGCATGGATGTAATTTGTTGCTCAAAAACCAGTAGCTGAATGCTGTGAAAAATAAGACTCAGGATTAAAGCCTCCCATCCGAAGGACAGAATCAGGCTGCACTGAGAGCTCTCTGTTATTAACAAAACCATCTGAGTCACTGCAGATATGAATTTCACTGATGCTGTTCAGAAGTGGGGTGGGCTGTGTTTATTTAGTTAGTTAGATGAACAGGGAAAGATTGTTTTACCTCCATGCAAAAACAAACAGCGAGAAACCCAACCAAACTCACGTAAACAAAGAAGTAAACATGAACCTTGACACATCTCACCTGCTGATGAACCTAATCCCACAGCCCAGGCTCAGATAGGTAAAATCCCTCTTAAAAAAAAAAATATCACTGGGCTTCATCACATAGATAAAGTGTATAACATTCCTGGAGGAAATGACCACAGCATTGGCAGCAGGGACTCGGGGTGTTGCTGCAGCTGCTGCACCTTGCACGGCAGGGCTGACTCCTGATGCACACACCAGAGCCTGGGTAACAATGATGCTTCACAGGAGCATAATTTCAGCTGAAATGGGGGCATTAGGGAATCTATGGGGCTTCAGATAATGCCTCGAGAGGGATGGGGCTGCCTGGGATGATGCAAGGGAATGCTACAAGAGGCTTCTCCAGGTGGAGGTGGAGGATGAGTGCTGCCTTGGCAGCTCCCCCTGTCAGAGGTGCTGAAAGGAGCCATGAGAAGCAGCATTGGTACCCCAGGCTGGGTGACAAAGGCAGTACAAACAACAGCTGGGAGCAGCCCAGGGTGGGCAGGTGGCTCCATGCTGCCTAAAAGACTCAACCAAAACCCACAAAGCAAATGCTCTACATTGCCTTAAAGCTTGTTCTCTTTTTCAGCGGATCGTGAATAAAAATATCTGTTCCCCTACAGTGACTTCAAGCCAAGCCCAGGACCTGCTTGCTTTCAAAGAGGCTTCTCCATGCAAATCATCTGCCTGCCTGCTTTTAGCAAGGATGTGCTTCCTTCCCCTCCTGGTGCTCTGTCAGATAGACCTTCCCTTCCCACCAGACACCGAGACTTGACTTAATAAGCAAGGGGGGTAAAATATCTACTCTTTACACGTAGGGTGTCCTGAGGTACATACAAGCGTCACTCTAAGATGTGATAAAGTAATCCAATGCTGGGCTCAGCCTGCCAGTTCAGGCCTAAAGGGATTTGATTCAGTGTCAAAACCTTTGGCTCGGGAGGTCACTCTCTCCTCTTGCTTTTCTCATAACAAAGGCAGAGGGGTTGGGGGGGGGGATGGGGAGGGTTTCCTCCTCTTCTTCTTCTTCTTTTTTTTTTTTCCTTTTTTTTTTTTTTTTTTTTTTTTTTTTTTTATTTTTTTTCTTCTTTTTTTTTTTTTTGTTTTTTGGTGGGGTTTTTTTTGTTGGTTTTATTGTTTGGTTTTAANTTTTTGTTTTTTTTCTTTTTTTTTTTTTTTTTTTTTTTTGGTCTTGTGAATTCATCAGCTGCTGTTTGTTGAGCAGCGGGCCTTTATTCCGCCTGCTGAAACATTTTCATTAGATGGAGGCCTCTGAAGTGCGCTGGCGGCTGGGACCGCGCGAGGACAAAATCTTAGGCCTCTCCAGAAGCCGGCTGATTGAAATCAGCACTGTGTCAGGGGCTGTCATATCTCAGAAAAGACATAAAACACACGGAAACATCAATAAGCAACAAGCCTCTGACAGCTCTGAGACATTCCAGATGACAAGAAGAGAAAAGGGGTAAGGTTAGGGCTCATGGGGGATATTTAAAATGCCTAACAGCCAGCCGAAGTGTTGGCAGGCTTCAGGGAGGCCCAGAAAAGACAAGATAAAGTCTATCAGGTTATCACCTGGTTCGAGACGGATCCCTCACAGCAAGGCCACAGGGATGAGACAATGACACGACAGCTTTTTTCATTTTTTTTTTTTTTGCTATTATTATTATTCTTTTATTATTTATTTTTTAAATGTATCAGAGAAACAGACTGCATTTACGCTGAGGTTACCCAGACAACGTTTGTGCTGGAGAAGATTAAAAAAAAAAAAAAAAAGAAAAAAAAAGGAAAAAAAAAAAGAAGAAATGTAAAAGAGGGAGGACAAAAAGAGAATCCTGCGAGTTAAAGAATTCTGCTTCCAGCTACCATGTACAGAAATCAAAAAGGATTAACAAGTTTTTTTTTCATTTAATTTCCTGTACACCAGACGCTTTTGTTAAGAGATCAGAGATATTGCTATTTATTGAATTTTTAATATGATCTTTATTAAAAGGCAGCACACATGTTTAGTTTTCCTTTTTTTCTTTTTTTTAAACATGCATGGGTATAAAAATCAAAGCACAGGAATGAACCATGGTTGTTTGATTTTGGTCTCTTTATATTATGGTGATTCAGACTCTTATTTAAATTTTAAAATAATAAAAACCCAGCCCACATAGAAATAGCCCCTCATCCTCCTTTTAACTCACATCTATTCTGCTAAGTAAGCAATGGGCCCAGAGCAGCACTTTGACCAATCAGATAATGAATTCTGCCTTTGGAGTCAGTGTAAGACCAAGGAATGAGGTGTGTAGCTGAGTAGAAAGGGCTATGTGTAATTAAATCACCATTGTATGTGCTCATTTATTACATGCAATACCCCCAGGTTAGTCTGCAGCATGAACTGTATCACTAATGAAAGGAGTAAAAATCAAACTTATATGACCCCCACATACAACCCACAGTTCTGGGTGCTAAGGGACTGGGACAGTTTGGTCCTGGAAGAACCAAGATTGCTGGAGCAGAACCTGCTTTACTCAGTCATTTACAAAACACGTCAAACCATCCTCTCCCAGTGACAGTCAACAGCAATTCCAGCCTCTCCTTCCTTAAATATTTAGCATGACATAAATATGGTGATTTCTTAAGGTTAATTTTGTGCTAAAATCTAAACAAATATCCTGACCAAAAGAGAAATAACTCCTTCTCTATCTGCAGCTCTATAGATTTTCTTTAGAACCTTTACAAACTGCAACCGTTTAAAAACCAGACTAGACTAAGATTTCATTAAACACACTACTTGTTTGTTTGTTGTGCTGCTCATATTGAATCCATGGGATTCAACCTTGTTTTCCTGTGTATAAATATTATTATACTGCTCTGAAGCTTGGAAACTCTTCTGCCAGAGTTCAGTTCAATATGGCCTGTGAATTTGCTTGTTCTTTCTGACAAAACACACTGTAACCTGAGCCAGTGAACCTCAAGAGTGAAGATGGACATGATCTACCACCTCATGTTTAGTTTCTTTTTCAGGCAAGCTTTTCTCTTTTGAAAATGCCAGCTGGATTTCATAGTGCCTGTAATTCCATATATATCTGTGGACAACTGTGTTGGGAAACTTTACAACAGCAGCCTTGTGGGTTTTGCTGATCATAAGATCATAGCAGGACATTCAAATCAGGGGGAAACTGCTGGTGCAGCCCTACAGAGCCAGAAGTGCAAAGAAAGCTCTGAGGAAGCTCCAAAACCTAACCACTATGGACAGGCCTTTCTTCCTCTTATCTACAGGTTGGTGTTGTACAGCAGTGTAAATGCAGCATCTGGGCTCCACTTTCCACAATGTGATTTGGTAGTGATTTTCCCCTATGGCACTCACTTGTTCTTAAAACAAATTACTCATGAAGTTTGAAATCTCTGGACAGCGTGGGTCACATATTTAGGAGGATATAGTGCCTGGGGTTCTCTAAACTGCCTCACACAATGAAGGAAAAGTTCAGGATTGGCTTAAAGACCTACTCCAGTATACAGCAAGTAGTCAGCCTTATACAGAATCAAGGGTAAACACAGCACAATAAAACATATTTACATAAAACATTTCCACACAAGCACCAGGTTTATGAAAGAAAATGATTAAGAAGTCATCAATTCCTACTTAACAGAAGACAAATTGTGATTTTTCCCTTGTTTGTTGGAAGGGTGTATTCTGCTGACCAGCACAGCACAAAGTTACAAGCACCAGAGGATGCTTTTTATCAGCCTTTTAGATCAAAAGCACTCTCACAAAAGGTGTCCTGAGCCTGAAGTGAGGACAAGTCAAGCCTCTTGACTGAATGCAGCATGTGTCAACCTGGACACCTTCTGACCTGCCAGGTTACTTCTACTTCTGGCACCAAGAATTCCAGAGAGGATACCTCATCTGTGTCTTTTCTTTTTAATGGAAAGTTGGAGCTATATCTAACATCAGAAGTAATTACTCACTGTATCAATAATTGCAAAGGGTGGTATGCAGATCACAGATGGCCTGTGGGGAGCAGCAGGCATAGACAGAATGGGCCAGGTGCTGTTTGATGTTGGTAGAAGTTAGAGCCATCTTCCTGCTTGGAACAAGAGACTATTACAGGAGAGCAAAGGTGAGCTTTCAAATACTCCCACACCTCACCTGTGCTTTCTAAAAACCACCTGTATCTCAGGATCTAGTCAAAAATCTGAAGTGATATGGGCTTTTGTCTTTTTTTTTTTCCTTCCCCTACAGACTTTGACATGTATTTTTCCAAAGGTAAATGCTTTTAACTTTCCAGAAGAAAACTAGTTTTTCTACAGTTCAAAATAAATGTCCACTTTTTTCCCCAGTGTTTTGAGGAGGAACTTTTTTTTCAAGTGCAGTGGTCAAAACAGGATTCTCTTCTATCACTAAAGAAAAGAATACCACGTTTATTTTTTTTTCTGCTTTTGTCCTTTCTTATTCTTCTTTTGAAATCATTTTTTGAAGGAATAAAAATATCAAAAGGCTTTTTCCCCCTTGAGATTAAAAAAAAAAAGGTACCAGAACCCCTTACTTCTTGAAAGAAGTCCACAAGATGAACTTAAACATGAAGTTTTTGTTCCTCTGTGTGAAGACTCACTCTGTGGAAGCTGCACTGAAAACTTGCCAAAAAACCTTCTTAAGACTGAAAAATTGGGTTCAGTGGTCACTTCCTTTTAAGAGTGTTTGGCAACCAGCACTGTTTCTATGACTCAGGCAGAAAACTGATTTCTATGATTATCAGACATTTAAAACCCCCTAAAATGAGATAGGAGATACAGAGGGGCTTCTCACTGCAGTAATGAAAATCTGTTCTGAGCCACTGGATTCTTAGAACCTTGAGTAGATCAGCTTGAGACTGCAGCATCAGTGAGCTCTGGTTTGTTTCACACAAGGAATTTTACACAGAAGTTTTCAAAATGATGCACTGAAAACTTCAGTGGGTAACTAAAAGAATTACAAATAACAAGAGTAATGCATTAATAGCTCATTTGTGTCTCAGTGCATTAGAAGATAATAAAGAACTGTGCTGAAATTTTAGATTCTCATAAGAAGCCAGACTGAACCATCACTACAGGTGCCACAAATGGGATCCATGCCAGAGTGGAATTGGCCCCATTCCTCTTGCAGTAATGAAGTGGTGATTTCATTAGAGGCCAACATGATACATTAACATCAGTCACCATGTATTAATACAGGATAATATAGTCAGAACTGGGTTTTCTGCCTCTTTTCTCTAATGCATGTGAAAGTATGGTCTGAACTGTGATGACCATCTTGGTGATCAGAGCTTGGTCTGAATGCCAATATATTGTCAATCCCAGAACAGCCAGGTCAGCTTGTCAAGCCCCCTAGACTAGACAAAAAAAAAAAAAAATCCCATAAAGTGAGGTGAGAATAAGAAATAGGATATGAGGATCTTAGAGATAAAAATATTAGTAATTCTGATGAAGAAGACTATGCAGCTGCTGTAGCGACAACACATAGACATGTATGTGTGTGCCTCCTCCTGCAAAATGCTTTGACCAGCACCTTGCAGCTTGTTGCAATGTTGTCTTAGTTTTGGCTGCAAATACAGTAGCTCTTGGAGTGCCATCCCTAGTAAGGTGAGCAGGATTTACTATGCTTTAAAGTAATTACATGCAGCTTCAAATTCAATGAGTTCAGTGGCAATGAAAGTCCAACAAAGCATCCTGTTCACAGAACATGTGTGCCTGCAGTGCAACATTGCAGTCACAACTGTGAAAATACCTTTTTAATGTCTGCTGGGAATTAATTCTCATGAAATGGGAGTGTCATCCTGCTGAATTTCCCCACACAATCTCAGTGCATGCCATCAAGTACCACTTCTTGAAGAAACCTGTTAGGTTAGCTGCTGCCAAAAAAAAGCCACTCATCAAGCAGTGTGACTGTTGTAATTTGGGAGCTGTGCTCACTGTCCTTTATTTCTTGATTTAAGAGCATTATGAAACTATGTTTTGGTGTAGTCTCTTTATTCCCATGGTAATTTATGTCTGTGGGTAAGGATTTTATTTTATCTAAGCCATGGTGCCAGAGTTATTTTCCGAAGCTCTTGAGTTTCCCTTTGATGCCATTGAAATTAAAACCAGAGCTGCAGATAGTACCCATGCTGTTTGTCACAGAGTCAGAGGTTAGAATGCATTTGCTGCTATTTATTGTGGCTCATCGACTGCAATCATTGCTGCTGCTCTTCTCATCATTGATACAAAAATATTAATAACAGACAACAAGAGTGGCACATAACTGATTTTGTCTGGCACCATCAGCATTATAAAAAACACATTACACAAGTATCTGCAAATCTCTCCATGCTGCAGTAATCTTACTTGCCTTGGGAAAATTTTAATTAAAAAGATGAATTCCAACCTTAAATATTTTATTATTTATACAAACAATTTGCATCTTTAGTAAGTAAACACTAAAAGACACGTCCGTATTTCCTATGTATAGATTGTGTAAAATGTTATAAAGTTTAATTTCTTTCTAAATTACATCAAAAATTTCTATCTGTGCTTAAACAACTAATCATGTGAAGAGCTAGGCTATATATTCTTAACTACAACATAAAAATTCTGTCTAACTTATCTTCCTGTCTACTTGGCCCATCCTAGGTCTGAAGCGGCACTTTCTGAGCGTTTCCTCAGGAAAAACATTGGTAATTTTTACATGAATAGATCAATAATGGCCACTCACATGAACTCCCCTAAAGGCAGGTCTGTAACACAGCCCAAGGGGAAGCAGCTGTGAGTGATGACAGTCACCCAGAGGTAACAATGCCATGGCTTCATCACCTGCAAAGCTCTGGGAAGCATCTCAGCTTATCCTTGAGCGTAGAGCTGAGCAGAGCTACTCCTCCAGCTTCTTCCTTATGGCACAGGAAACTTTTCAGACATCTATAGGTGCAGGAGACCCTGCAGAATGCTAGATTGGGATTTTAGTTTGTTTTCACTCTATAATTTTAAACAAAAAGAAGCTCATCACGTTTCTGAGTCTGTATTGTGTTGCGTTGGTTTTCCCCAGTTGGGAACTTCCAGTCCTCGACATTTCTTGGAGCTTTACACGCAGGTTTTGGCAAAAAGGAAAAGAAAAAAGGGATTTTTTCTATTTCAGAGGATGTCTTTGGTGCTCTCTACCCAGAGAGAGGCACTAATGCTGTCACCCAGCAGGATCACATCTACACTTGGTGCAATGCCTGCAGAGCGTGGCCCCACGGACCAATAAAGGACCACAAACCAGGATGGACCATTAAAGGACCAAGAAAGAACCACAAACCACAGCCAGGAAGCTTCACTCTGGGACATAACTGTGAACATTTTCCAGGAAAGGAAATGTAATGCAGGGAGAGAGGATAGTCTACAATTTATGGAAGCAGCTTTTATAATCCCCATTTGCAGATGCCTCCAGCATCAAACCCCAGCCTTTCATCCCCAAAGGTAAGTCAGAGCAGAGAGTTTATGCAAAAAAACTGCAGACAGAAAAAAATAAAGCATGCACATCACAAAATTAATAACAAATGTACACTTTACAATAATACATAATTAGCCTGTCTTAATTACCACTTCACTACCATTTAGAAAAAGGTGATGGAAGTGCAATAAAATGAGGTGCTTTTATTCAACAGTAGTCAAATTAATTTATACACTCACATTCTCTTTAATAATTCCATGACAGTAGATTTCTTCTATCCAAATTTTGGAATATATCTATGCAATAGTTATCTCAGACTGCAAGTACTGTTGCAAAATACTGATAAATTCTGGAAGGAATATTATTAGAGGAGGAAAAGCCATTTCATTACTTGCCATGAGTCTGATTATGCATCCTACAATTCAGTTAGAAGATAGAAGTGCTCTTTCCTTTTAAAAGAGAGAAGAAAAAGGACCATCAGACCACTGTATGAGATATCCCATTTTTCTAGTAAGAATGTATTATCTATCTGCAGCAAATCTGCTTCCAACATAATCTTTTGTTGCTCTTAATTATCTAAAACATCCAAGCCAAAAGCTTCTGCCTCCTCTCCATCACTGCAGAGGCATGAATATTTTCAATACCTCATATATCTTTAACTCCACTAATATGCAATATCAGACCTGTCTGTTCCATCTGAGAATACTCTATCACATCCTTTGATGGTGAGTACCAGAGATGCTATTTACCTATTCTGTGTTGTCTTTACACCTAATCTTGACTGAGGTTTCAATAGCAGGATCTTGTAATAAATCTCTCGTCCTTGAAGGAAAAAAACCTGCACCTACAAGCATTCAAGTGAATGACTCTTGATACCAGTCATGAACTTAGAGATGTTGCTCTGAGACATAAAAAGCTGCTTCTAAGCCTAATAATTTGCCTGTGATCAGCTTAATGAAAACTTCACTTCAGCTCAATGTACAAATATATATTTACCATGCAGCTATCTGTGCATGATCATAGAATATTAATGCACCCAGTCAGAGGGCAGAATAAATGTTATATCTAAAAGAATTTAAATAAGATTTTTTTTTCTCACAGATTTATTGGGATGCTCAGTGTTTAGTGCTTCTAAGTGAAGATTCTGGAGAGGGAAAAGTCAATTCTCTGCACTGACTGCTACCTTTTGGCTTCTCATTAGGGCTTTCTACAACATAAAAACCAGGAATAGGTGCCAGCAGATCACTTGATTACAATAAGATTTGAATAATTTTTTTCCAGGAACTCCTAAGTTTCACATCTTTTTGATCCATCTTAATAGTTGCTATTTTGCTGATGACTCACATATAACTCTGATTTAAATAGAGCTAAAATGGAAAATATCATTAAAAGTTTTGTATTTTTTTTAATTTGCATTTAGTTTCTGAACTGTTTCTGACCTATGATATTTTCATAAAAATAGACTGAGACTGATAACTATAACACTCTTCACATTCCCAAGGATAAATGACAAAGAATTTCTTCATTTGGAAAATGCCTAAAACCAATCAGGCTAATTTTGCCTGTATTCTATCCAACATCATACGCCCAACTTGACAATACTATGCCATTTTACTACCACAGTTCCATTATGCTGCCAAATCTGCCAAAAACACTAATACTCAACTTTTTCCAAGGTTTCTGCAAAGACTTAATGCTATATTTCCACATGCACATGTGTATGGCTACCAACTGATAAGAAAACCAGTAGCATTCATTAAGTATTGCTATAAATCTCTCCACTGAAACAGCAATAATATTCCCTTCCAGCAACCACAATAAATGTAATGCTTAATCTCTCTCTGTGATATTGTATAACTCTAGCCTGCAGCTAGACTTCCACTGTAGGTGGTCCTGGAGAGGATAACTCTGCAGTGACAGCACATGATGTGTTCCTCTTGTCCACTATGTGGAAGTTATGGAGTTTGTGTCGCCCTGATTTTCTCAAGTTTTACTTAGCCTTCTGATGTTTGCATTCTTTGCACAAACTTTCTCATGCACTTTAGGTAAATAACTTATTGTTTTGCCTTCATTTATGGAGGACGAGCAACCTGACAGACAGTTAGGTTGCCCAGTGACATTGAGGAGGTGGCACTGTAACCCTCCAATGACACTGGGATTTTAGAAAGATATAAATATGGAGTCAGATGTTTTAATAAAAAAGTTTTTTCAGTTTGCTACCACCAGAGCTGCTCCGTGTCGTTTTTGTGTCACCTCCCGGGACGGGGGCGACAAGTTTGAAAGATTTTTTTTTTCCACTTCCAGAGAAAAGTCAGGTTTTAGACAGGGATAAGAAAAAAGAGAGAATCACAATGTTTAAAGAGGCACAATAATACTCTTAGTAGGAAGTATAAGTTTTTTTAGATCTCTTTTTTTCCTCTAAGGATGCAGACTTGATCTGTGTCCCTTAAATTTCACCATGCCCTCATCTTTGAGGCCCTCTGTAGATCTGTCTTTGTTTTACCTTTCTCGAGCACACTGAATGCTCTAACTACCAAAACAGGTTTTGTGGAAATCCACAATTTTTTTAAGAACATTCTGCAGTGTCCTGTTTTGACCAAGAAAATAACAAAGTCAAAATATCTTTTTCATTACAGTTTTGAATGCCAGACCACAGAAGTCCAGGCAGCTTCAAAACAATGTCCAGCACTTCTGGGAATGCTCATCTATAAAGAACCCCTTCCCTTTTCTTTATTGCCTGTCCATTTTCCATCAATACAGTCCCTGTTTCCCAAATGTTTCCATTTCTCACCATCAGCCAGGAAAGCAGGTGTTTGGTGCATCCTTGTGGCAGGTGGGACCATCCCATGGGCAGAGCTTCCAGCACCAACATCTAAACTGCACATCCAAATTCCACACCAGGCTAAGCCAGATGTCCCTGCTGTTTATCCCCTTAGGAAATTCTGACTCCTGCAGCATTTCCCTCCCGGGGTGGAAGGTGAGGAGGACAGGGAGAGAGGAGCAGCATGGAGCATCCTTGCAGGAGCAGGGCCACGGGTCAGGGCAGGACATTTCCTGCAGCACGGAATAAACGCTGCTCTGAGAACAGAGCCAGCCCTGGCTGCTGTGGCTGCACCGAGTGTGTGACAGCCAGCCCGGGAGCTGGCAGAGCCCTCCTGGGCAGGGACTGTCACAGCCACCGGCTCCCTGCAATGCCAGGTTGTAATCCTGCCCTGCTGTCTGCAGCCTCTGGAGGCAAAGTTTCCTCCCTCCTGCTCTGCTCTCACCATAGGTGTGTGGCACAGGGCTGGATTTGACCTAAATTTGATTTATTCATTTTTCCAATGCTTTACAGGGTACTTAAGCCCTAGGTCAGCAAAGCACTTAATCACATGCTTAACCTTAAGCACATGCTTAAGTGCTTAATCAGGGCCTTGTTGCTATATAAAGCACAAAGCTATGACTCAATTTGAAGCAACTGAGTTGAAGAATTGAGATTCCCCCCATTCTCATTTGCCTACCTTGACATACACATATGAGCCAAATTATTCACATTAAATCTGTTTAAATATATTCTAGTCTGAAGTCTAATTTAGCAGTTTACAATACAACCTGAATATTGGGGTCCCTATAGGATTTGTGTCTATTTACACTCCTGGATGCAGAAAGTGATGCCCTTCCACAATATAACTGTTGCCATATATTAACATTCCCCTAATTCTGATGATTGACCTAATAAAAAAAAATAAAGAATTTTTAAAAGGATTATCTTTAAAGGTAAACTCAAAGTGAGCCATTCATATGTAATACAAAGATACTACTTACAGCAAGATGCACCCATATGCACTCTACAGCTACATATGCAGTCTCAAGATTACTATTTTAAAATGTGTACTGCATCCTTATCTAACTTGTCCAGTAGGTGCAATTATTTGTAGAATTTGTTCTACAGTTTGGCAGGAAATTTTCCTTTTGCTCAAACAGCTCAGATTTGCCTCTGCTGTGATTTTCTTCTGACTAAACATCCTCTGAAACATTTTTTTTATGCTTCCTAGAATTACTGGCACTCCAACTACAATATCCTGTTGGATGGACACCATGAAAGCTGCTAGCTTTGGTAACTACATCTAAAATGTACAGAATGTCATATAAGGCAGTTTACCAAGGGGAGGGAGCCTGGAATTTAAATCAACAATAATTTTCTGTGAACTGGGAATGCTTTTCAGCATATTTGCTATTTGATATTATCTTCTTTCCTTCTGTTTAACAGGAACATTATACCATACATATTTGATACCATTATTAATTAGAAATTATTGTGATCCAAAAGTTTTAGATAGGACTGGTAAAAAACTTCTGTATTTATTTTTATTTATAAAACAGAATGCATTTAGATAAAACTTCAGCCACACAATGGAATTCTCAACTTCCCTGATGAAATGATATCAATTCAGCATGAACATGATAAACCACTTATAAAATATTTTCCACTACTCCATCAAAGGAGCATATTCCCAGCATCCTTTAGAAAACATGCAGTATCCTTTCTCTATGCAATTTCTACATGACATAACTTGTTCTTCTTCCCCTGACTTGTAAGAAAATAAGACAGTAGAATACTAAGTAGTCATTCACACTAGAAAAGTTGTCCCCTCCTGACCTCCTTTCACAAGTTTAACCACTTGTTCCAGGCTGAAATTAGCCTGTCCTAAATTTTGGTAAACTCTGTTCCACTGCAAAAGGATGATTACTTTGTCTCCCTAATCAAACAACATAGAACTATACAGGAAATAGGGACAAAATGGCCACGTCCTGCCTGCTATAGAGAGAAAAATCACATGGTCACTACACAGCCCAGCATTTCTTCTTTTCAGCTTCATGCTGCACCCACGAGTTAGGACTTCCCAAAAAGAACCATCACCCTTAACTGTCCTTGAATCCCTACATCTCAGCAGCTTTGGGACTTTTTAAGACAAACTGTTTGTTATCTGGACACAGGCAGAAGAACTGTATTCAGATGGAGCAGAAATTCATGGGAGACTGACATGGGAACATTTTCTTCTGACATGGACTGCTGCTGGGAAGTGGCTGAGGGAGCTTCTGAGGGACAGCAATGAGGCCCCTCCTTGGGTTCCAGCCCAGAGCCAAACCCTCAGGTTTCTAGTAGGGGATGAAGCTGGAGGGCTTTTATTGTCTACCCTGACATTTTGATACTCATATTTTATTTTAAAATCAGCCCTGAAAATTATTCAAAAAAACTCGCAGCAGTTTGACTCTTACCTTGCCACAGTCAGTTCTATGGAGATACCTGTGATGCATAAGAGTGTTAAATAAAATCATGCTTTACTCAGGGGCTGGTGAAATCAGTGTTTTCTATTACAGGATTGGTGATGGTTTATTTCCACCCATTGTATCCTCAGCACAGCAATAGCAGGCTCTCAGTAAGGAGATGAACCCCAACTACTTATTAGTTCATGGCTGGAAGCCATCAGCTCCACATTATACAAAAATCCCCAATTCATCACACTCTCTCCATCCTCACACCTTTCAACTCACCCATCTGAGGTAAATACAAAGTGAAGCAGTGGGAAATCATCACCAAAGTTTCTATGCTGAGTTTTACTGCGTTTCTCTGTTGCCTTTTCTTTTTTTTTTCCCAAAACCTTAAAAATAAAAAAGAGCTATTTTCTTGTGGAGTTTTTTCATTCAAAGATAATAGCAGAGGCTTCAACAATATCTTTGCCAAAAAGGAAAACTCCTTGAACCTTGACTTTCTGTCCTACTGCACATAATGAGACAACTACTTAAACTGCATTTAAAAAGTGCTGAGTAGATGAACTCAATGCCTAATGATGTTACTCAGCTTGTCGGCAGCTGATTGACACTAAAAGTAATAAATTAGAACAGAAAATGATTTTACAAGATCCCTGGGATGACAGACAGGCTAAGTGTAATATCCTCCATTACAGTTGTCACTAGATTTTATACAGTTCAGATCTGAACAGCCTCGGCAGAAAAGTGGAACAATTTCATGAGATAGATCTTCAGATGATATAGAGTAGCATAAATCCTCTGAAGTTAAAGAAGCTATCCTGATTTATGCAGACAGGGATCTGGCTCTATATCTTTATACACGCTTCTGCTCAAGTATTGGAATGAAATCATTTGTTTTCCCATGCAAATCTGGGCAGAGAAAAGCAGAAACCCTGTAAGAGAGGAATGCTGAGGGCTGATGTCTTGGCTGTGTTTGTTTCTATCCCCCCCCTTCTCCTTTTAAAAGGACAGAAAACAGTATTTAGAGCATGGCATCACTGATTTTGTTGGCTGCCTTCATTTCAGGGAATCCCACTATAAATCCACAGCTCTGCAGAAGCACCTTTTGAATCATTAGCATTCACTGTCAGAATCCTTTGTAACGTCTTGGGATGTGTAAAAGCAAGACAAAAGGCAAGCATGTGGATACTCCACCAAGCTCAAATAGCCATTATGCCATTATTGTTTGGGGTTAATGAAAAGAAAGAATAAAAATGTGTATCTGAGCCCTAGCTATCTGTAAAGTCTAAATGACTGGTCTGGTTTTGGGGTGGATTTTTTTGCCTTTTTTTTTTTATAAAGTTCCATTCATAAAACTTTTCTTGAAAGAAAGCATAGTCTCTTCATGTACAGTTTATTCCAAGCTCAGGGATGACTGTGGATAATTTTAATTCTGCTTCATTCAATGAGCTCTTCTAATGCAATGATTTTCTCCATGGAAGACCTTAACCACAGTGGCCATTTGCAGCTGATGAATTTTTTTTTTATAAATAATTTATTAAGCTATTGCAGACTTATACTTTTTGCACTGAGAGAAAGGAAAAAGAGGAGGGGGGAGGATTGCATCTTAAACTCTATTTACAAATTTACCTTGGCAGGCCCTCTTGCTGCCAATAGGAAGCCATGTTGCATATTTAATTTGCTCTTTTGTTACAATGGGGCTTAGGTTAGTTAATTTCAATTTTCGATTTCAAAAGCTATCAAATATGGCTCAGATGAGAAATCAATTTTTCTCAGCTGCCTCTGTTTTTGTCATGGGGAGGTTTCCCATTGGCGAGGGGACAGCCACGTGGCACAGCAAGAGATTAGTTCACTAGACCCCGTGTTTCAGCCACCTCAATTACTGGCTGCCTCTTGTAATTTAGCCTTATAACACCTAATTTCAAGATAGAACTCATATTTAATTCATGAAAGCTTCCACAAGAGTAATTGTGAAATAAATTGCCATAGAAAATATCCATTTGTGACTCGTTTTAATTTTGTATGCTACTAGCACGCTATTTGTTCTACTTGTTTAACACTTTAGCACAAACATATTTTATATTGAACTTTATGGACTGCTAATAGGTTATTATTTTTCACTGTTTCCCCTTCATGGACACACCACTGAATGTCCCTCTCCTTCGTGCAGCTCCGGGTCTGGCAACACTGAAATAGATGCACTAAAACACAGAAACTTGTAATCTCCTAATTATTGACTGGATTGTTATGATCTGTTCATAACTTTAAAAGTAGCAGATAAAATCACAAGTGATGGTTTGTAAATGGTAGTTAGATGACAAGGATCATTTAAAGGGCCAAGGAATAAATACAGTTTAATTTCTCTAATGTTTTAAACAAACCCATTCATTACACATATTGATGTTGCATGCTAACAGCAGTATATGTATTTTTAATTCTTTAACCAAAATAAATGTTTCCACTGTATACACACCATTTTGTCCTTTTCCTCCCTGTTGCTATGACAACAAGGTGGGTGAGGCCTCCTCAACTGCCAAACTCAGCTGTCATCCCTTCACCCTAAAAGCCTTATAATTGCTTTTATTTGCATACGACAATTAGGCAGGATGGCTCACAGCAAGAAAACCAACCTTTCTCTCCCCCAGTGCACACAACGCCAGCCTGTAATTTATAAAAGATACACGCCATGTGGTGGAGCACTAAAATAGAGTGATGAGTCCTTTCATCTGATTGTAAGCTATTAACAAAAGAAAACATCCCCTTTCAGGCTGTAAAAAATGCCTATCTGGTGTGAACCTGGAGAAAAAAAAAAAAGGGGGGGGGGGAAATAAAAAAAGTTTTGCCACCTCCATGCAAACCCTTCACATTCATTATCGTGTTGAACTCAGGGAAAGAGTTTGAAAGCAAGAGTTGCATTTTGGTGCTTTATGAACAATGGAGTGTCAGCAAAATTGATGATGTGGTAAAACTGGATGGGGATTTTTGTTCTTGGCTTACGTCACACTCAAAGATGCCAACGTGAGATGATAGTTCCTTGCTGAGAAGTGCTGCAAGGAAAGCATGAGATGGGTCAGGATGTCACATGAAGACAGTATAATGAGAAACTAGAAGTTCAATGCTTTTAATAGTTCTGTTTGTGGGAAATAGATTGTATTGCAAAAAGTACTTAAGGAAAAAAAACTTTCCATGCTTCAGGAAAAGCCCCTCTGCTTACATGTCAGGCTGATGTTGGGGCCTAAATGTCTGCACAGCTTATTCATATGAAGAGTCAGTGTCCAGGTAAATGTTTCTATTTAAGCTTTTTAATAGCATGCTGCTGGTTTTAACTTTCATAATTATGAAACTATCTTTCTTTAAGCAACTCCTCTATAACAGTCTCTCATCCTATCTACTCTCTTCTGGAAGCTCTTTATGCAATATTTATCACACTTGAGCTGATTGAGTATCTCCAATCCTCAAAAATCCCAAAAAAGACCCCCCCCTTTCCCTTGACAGACTGTACATCTACAGTTTCAATGATAAAAGCACAGTGCAGTTAGATTGATCTAAAAATAAACCAGCTAATACATTACAATACATTACAGCACACATATTTTTAAGCCTCTCTGACTTACCTTCCTGAGAAGGGCATCCCTGTTGAAACTGGGTGGGGTGGGGGGCTACAAAAAGCAGAACAGATCCAGCCCAGCTCAAGCACAGGACTGACCTGTTGTGTCCCTGCAGCCACTCCTGTGACCTGGTATTAATGATGGGGATGAGTCAGGAGCACAGCTTGCAGGTATCTCCTTCAACTTTGCCCACCTCACTGCTTCAAACTCCCCTTTAGCACACAAGATTTACCCAAACTGGTTCCAATGAGCTTGTGGAAGAGGAAGGCAAGTTTGGAGGCAGAGTGGAAAGGAAAACAGGGGGATGGATGCTCAGACATGGGACACGCAGTGCCAAGTCCTCTCCTGCCCTCCCTCCCTCATTAGCTCAGGCAGGTGCTCACAAACCACAGCACACAACTTCCAGCAGCACTTCCCAGCTTCCACCAAACACAGGGAGCAAGGAAAAGCCAAAAGAGCACAGATTTCTCAGCACAAAGCTTGAATAAACCAGCAATTTTGGCAGCACCCTGAACTGGCAGCAGGTTCAACTCACCCAGCTTTGACACCGACCCACAGCTGAATCCTGACAAGTCCCCAGCACAGGCTTCAGCTTCTGTGGCTGCTCATATGTGATGTTGGCACTTTTTTTGAAGTTGTGCTAAGGACATGAAGGTCAATTCAATCAGCAGAGGATTTTTTCCTAGTGCAATTTACTAATATTTTGTCCATTCTGGCTTTACAAGATCCAAGTAACACATTTCTCCATTAAGCAGTACATGTCTTACCATAACTGGATTTGATCTGTCTTAATTTTCAAGTTGTATGTATTCATCTTCTAACTCTGTGTTTCTCTAAGCATTTGCCTTACTGTTCTTAGTACACTGTTTCTACCCCTAGTGCTCAAAAAATATCTTGGAGTATCAAGGTAGATTCTCACAAAGTGCAATATATAATTTTATATTTTAAGTAATTTTCCTAAATGTGTCCTCTCTCATTCCCATCTCCCACTGCTATTACAAAGTCAGTTGAACTCATACACTGATTTCAAAAAGAGAATTTGTACCTCTATGTTGGACATTTTTTTCTCATTGCATATTTAATCTCAAAACTAGGATATTGCTGAGTTGATCCTGTTAAATGTCTGAAACCAAATTCTTCCCTGGGATAGGTGTTGAGGCTGCTAGACCTTTTGGTTTCAGAACTGAAATTGGCCCCCGAGTTTCACAAGAGATAAAAACTTGATTATAAAAATAAGTATGAAAGTATATAAGGAATATAATGCAGGGCTTCCCTGGGATCAGAGGGAAGATTTATTTCCTTCTCCATAACACACTTGCCTTTTACACAAGGAGGCTTGCTTTGAGCATACTAAGTTTCTTGCTCCATGCTCAATAAAACATAAGAATCTAAAGATAGTAAGATTTCTTAAAATGTAGAAGCAGGACAAGATGTAAATTTTGTTTTGGGAGGCTTTGCAGTTCTAATGTCTTTGCTCTCTGTTTTGGAATGCAGACATTTCTTCAAAGAAAAGCAAACCATGAACAGTTAGCGAAAGTTTACAAGATGAAGCTTTCTTGGGATGGTGTAAGATACACTCTGATCATTTACATGGATTTTATGCCATTATTGGCTGTTGCATTCAACAGAAACACAATCCAACAACACTAATGCAGCCCTGCTCATCACATTCACAGAAGAATTAAAGCTTAATATGCTTCTCTCTTAGCCCAAAACTTTTCCTACCTAGATGATAAAGCCTGCACTTTTGCTGAAGTTACTACAGCTTTCCATCAATATAAATTAGAGAGGAATTTGTTCCAAAGTGAATGCAATACATAAAATTCTGTTTGATTCTGAAGAACAGCCTTGTGCTATGGAATAATATCTCATTTTGATACAGTTATTGAGGAGATGACTTCTAAGGTATAGGAATAAAGTATAAGGATCAATGTTACTTTGAAGATCCGCATTTTAAAAATTAATTTTCCAATATTATCTGAAAAATTAGGTTAACTTTTTTTTGATGGCTCCTAAAAGCAAACTCCACCAGCTGGATTTTGTACTCACACCAAGGTACGCATCAATATGCACAAGACAGGAGGAAAAGGAAGATAAAAGCTGTGAAAATCAGTAACTGATATCTGAAATTTAAATAAATTTTAGAAAAAAAATTTGCCTATGTGCCTGCAGATATCAAATCAACCTTTAGTAAGGGAACAAGTAGGAAGTGAATGAGTTTTACTTCCCTTGTATGAGGAAGCTGAGATGCTTCTCTGGTTCCCCTTGCCTGGAAGGCAGGGACAAGTTTGCCAAGTTTTTACCTTTTTTTTTTTTCTATTGAGATAAACAATAAAAAGTTCCTCATTTAGTATATTGTGAAATAGACACAAAGCTGCTACTGAACTGAGAATGCCTTCAAATTTATATCCAAATTATTTATCAATCATCCAAATTTATTTTGCAGGCAAAAAGACCCAGGTAAATTTATAAGAAAAAAATTGTTATTCCCACAGACAAGAGGTGGGATCAAGCTCTCACTGATGTTTTGATTATCACAACAGAAAAATGCCACGAAGTAATCTTTGATGCAGATGTTATACAACAATTCACTGTACTTTAATCCATCTCCTTCTACCTTTTTTTTTTTTTCCAATAAAAGGAACAACGCACGCTCGACATGAACTCTAGGATTTAAATGAAGCTCCATGCGTGCTAATATTAGAGAGACATTAATAATAAATTGGGAAGCAGGCAAGTCGAAGATGATTTCTGACTCGGGTTTGTACCTCAGACACTAGAACTTGAACTGCAGAGTTTGACACTGACACTTTTTAGGGAACAAAGTCTCTCTCCTACTACCTCCTCCACCCCCCAATTCAAATCTCATCTGAGAAGTGCTGAAATGAAGCTGTCACTCAGGCCTGCTCAGGGACCTGTCAGCAAAACATTGAGCCTTTTCATTTTGATGGGTCAGCCTGCAATCCCCTTGAAAGAGAAGTCCGTGCCACTGTGGTTTTTCTTTCTGCAGGAATTCTGAATTCTAATGAAACTCCAAATCGCCCAATAAAGGCAGGGGCATGGGCAAGTAATCCAACCCAGATCGGAGTGAAATTTGTATTTTATCTTTTTTTTTTTTCCCCAAACCATTATTCTAGTAGCATTCAGAGAGCGTTGTAGGTTTTTTTCTCCCCCCACAAGTCCCCCCCCTTTTTTTTTTTTTTGCAGGGCAGGCGCAAACGGAATGATGTGTCCTTTGTCTTGATGCTACACTGAGATTAGGTAGCAGCTCTCTGAAAATGAAAGGGCATGGCTCAAATTTTCTTGGGTAAATATCCATCCACCTATTGCAGTCTGTAGCTCCACTGCTACAAATATCTCTAATGTATGACTGTGTTGAGAGAAAAAGAAAATTTCACATTAGCATTTCTAGCCCAGAAGAAACTGTCCTTCATTAAGACTGTACAAAGCTTTTTCTAGACAAGAAGGAAAACTGTATCTTTCCTTTCCCTTCTGTTCTCCTCAACTTTGCTTTCCAGATTAGTTGCTACCTATGACTTGTATCAGGACATAGGGGAGATGATGCAGAGAAGTGAGAAAATAATTTATATAATACGTTGATGTATTCTCTTTAAAGTGCCTTTATTAACACACGTTTTATGTTTCTAAAATATGTATGAATTCAGTAGCCCATTGAAGTCTGTTTATTTTAACAAGGAGATAATTGTATTTTGCTAACTGGTTAAAAATCAGATTCATTAGAGGAGGAATAGCGTGAAGAGACACAGAATTTATGACACAGTTAGTGCTAGAGCCTGGTGATCTTTATATATTTTTGGAGTTAAGGATAATCCCACTGGGGTTTTTTTTAACTGAGTTCTCTGTAGGGTGCACAATGATTTCAAGAACAATTAAGACAAACAGATTAAAAAGTCACATAACTTGGAAGTCAAAACCAAAAAAATCTGAGTATCACGCACAAAGGCGTTGTGTACAAAAAATACAAACACAGTATCATTAAAAAATATTTTATGGAACTAGAAAATAAAAAGGCAGATGGAAACCTGGCTAAAAACTTTGAAGCACAAACTAAGCAATGATGTAAAGGTATCAATTACACAATGTAACACTGCTAATGGCATAATGGTAAGTGTTCCCCAAGTCTGTTCATTGTCTGGTTAACCTGCAGTACCCATCAGGGATGTTCCAACTGCCACAGCAGCCCTCCCACCCTATAGTTATGTTTGTGTTATTCAGTCTTGCAGAATCACCATCTTCAGGCTCTCACCCTCTCTCTGCAAGACATGACCCAAACATCTCATCTTCTTTTGCTCTGCCTGTCCAAGGAGAACCCATTATAACCCCAGGTGCTGAAAACCCCAGGTATTATTATGTAGTACACAGCAAACCAATGCACATAGGTGTGTGTGCCCAGTACACATCTCTCCCTGCTATTTTCTTGAGCATTGTGATCAGACTTGGATGCCAGAAAAAGCATAGCATGTAATTTTCCTTGGTGATGACCTTCAGAGGTTCTTTTTCCCCTCTTGATTAGCACTCACCTCCATGGGAAATCATTATTACAGACCCTTATTTCTCTACCTACACTGTCAGGGGCTGCTAAAACTATACTTCCTTTACCCTGCTCTACCTCACTGCTGCACCATAGGCAGCGTGTACAATCACCCAGAGTTCTGCTGCTGTGTTACATCTGGACATCCAGAAAGCAATTTAAACAGTGATAGACACTGCTTCCTTCCTTCCTTCCTTCCTTAAGGACATTAATAGCACTTTCTCTGCTCTGTATTAAATCCTTTTCCCTCACCCTCTTGCTCAGCAGGTAAAGGGCAGAGACTTGGATAGTGCAAAGGTACTTAACTTTTGTCTTGGTTACATACATTTTATTTTAAAGATGAATTTCTAATGTGTGCAGTAAACAATCTCACATGCAGTTCAAAATTGGCATGTGTATGTTTATATAAACCTAATCACTCAACCAGATAAAAATATATACATATGTGTATATAAAGGACACATATATAATCATTTCTAAATGCCTAAATGCTTGCAAAACTCCTGTTCAGTAGGTGCTGCATTTCTTAAATGCAGGTGTCCCAAAGACAACCTTTGGCATCATCACAGCTATTTTGATGAATTTTGTGTATTTTACGTTTTCAGTATGTTCAATGTCTCAAAAAGCAAATGTTACTCTCATTTATTGTCTAGTACCTGATGATTGCTGACTGCAAAAACTTAATAATGAAAATTCTCCTTTCAGAGCATCAGCAACAGTTTGTATTTGCATAGCAAATAATTGAAGAATCCAGCTTTGAAGACTTAACACTGGTTACAACGTTCAGTGTAGAAGAGGGCATTGCTTTCCTGCTGTTTGGTAGTGCTCAGCCTTGAGTCTTCTAAAACAAGAAGGAAAACATATCCCTAACTCATCTGAGATCCTGATCCAATACCAAAGACAAGCTGAAAACTGCACTTCTACAAAGACAAGCAAATATTCTGGATGAAACTGAGCTAAATTAAGTTATTTTACCCAAAAATCCACCTAATTGCCACCTTCCTTTCACTGTTCCAGGTCCAATTCAATGTACCTTGTGTAGTTTCATCGACTTCAGCCAAATTCCCTCTGCTCCAAGCTGAATGTGTGGAGAACATCTAAACAGAGCACAGCTGCATCCTCTGGTAAGGGTGATACTCATCCTGTCTTAATGGGAGCCTGGGAATCATTTCCAGGAGGTGAGGCTGCCAATGCAGACACCCACAGTCTACATCTTCCCATGTTCTTTCTGTTCCAGCTCAACAGAAGTTGTCACAGTCCAGCTTTTCCTTCAAAGCTTGCAACCAGCCAGTTCCATATGCATCATCTCTTCCTGACTCAAACAGGCAGCCTGACCTCAGTTATTAGCAATCACAGAGCTTCTGTGGAGTGTTTTACCCTGGATCAGAAGACAGCAGGTTTTGTGACCAGAAACATCAGGATCTTGCTCTTTCCTCTGACCCCAGAAGGTTTGGGATGTGCAAAGGTTATGGATACAGTTTAAAGGGAAGCTACCACAAATTTTAAAATGTTACCTGATTATGTATCAAAAAATCCCTTCATAAATTTAGCACCCTTTCCTTCTCACCTTTCTCATGTTAATGACAAAATAACTTAAACTCACAAAGTTGTCCAACAACTTACAAACCAAATGCATCCAAAATACCCACAACCCACTGTGTACATTGCCTAAATGTGACCAGCTACTCACAACACAACTGTTTCCTTCACCTTTACTCACATTCAGTAACACTTACCCTAATGAGACCCCATGGAAAAGTCAATCTCCATGTGAGACTTGAAGGATCAGAGTCCAAGTACCAAAACATATTTAAATGGGCTAAGTTAATCTTCAGGTTAATTAATGCCATTCTAGGTTTATTCTAGCAATATTTCATTCTAGTTCATCCTAGTACTATTCTATTTCCCCTAAGAACCTTAATACTTTTAGGTTATTTTTATTACAAAATTTCAGTCTGCCTGTGGCCTGGTATTAATTACTTTGATAGAGTTAAGGCTTAATTTACACCAGTGGCTACTTTTTGTGAACATAAACATTAGAACATTTGATAAAATTAAAACTGTCATTGCCTTGTGAGCTGGTAAGATTTAACAAGTACAAACAATAGTGCCAAAGAGAATTAAAACCTTTTTTTTTTCTATTTCATTTAATGAAGTGATGCCTTTATCTGTAGGTTTATACTTATTTTTCTTTTTCTTTTAACTTTTAGCATATTTTTTACTGCAACTGCAGACCCTCCTAAGTGTTAAAAACCACAAGGATAAACCCAGGAAGCACTCCAGATACATCTTCAGTAGCACAAGACCTGTTCCTCCCACCCCAATCCCCTTATAATTGGTTTTGATGTTCAATATAAGGGATAAATGAGTGCCCCTCTCCTGCTTGCTCACAGTATGCCACAAAACCCTGAAAGGGTTAATTGGCATTTTAAGAAAAGGTAATTGTAAAGCATATCTGCTGGGGTTATCCCCAGAATTGGGGGGGTGGTGCATAGGTCTCCCACCCACTGGAGCATCTCACATCTTGAAGAGCATGCTGAAGACAAAAGCAGTCCTACTGCTGTTTCTTGATTTTCACTTTCAGCTCTAACTGCTAACCCCCAACGTGCTCTTTTGAGTTTGATATATCAAGCCAGTACTTACAGCAGAGTATATGTACTGTGTCTTGACTGTAAAATTATACTGACATTGT
The DNA here is from genome assembly GCA_013400575.1 of Peucedramus taeniatus. NCBI lineage: Eukaryota > Metazoa > Chordata > Aves > Passeriformes > Fringillidae > Peucedramus > Peucedramus taeniatus. Next base: position 168,061 of record WBNO01030486.1, read on the forward strand.
AAGCATAAATATAAATCTCTGTGTGTGTGTTTGAATCATACATAATTTACTGCTGGATTTATTCATTGCAGAGGAGCACGCTGACTGGAGTGGGTGCTCTAAGAAAAATTGGATGGTGAGACTGGCTATACTTCTATATTTTTTAAATAAACCAAACATTTCACTGAGTAAAATATATAACCTGACATATAAAAAGAAATGTGGTTTTAAGTAAGTGAGAAGTCGAACTGAATCGGAGCGAGGTCATGGGTGGTCATTTTCTTACTATATCAAACTCTCTGCCACTTGTTTGTAGATGCTTGTAACATTTTTATCCTCTGAAAATATATATTTCATTTCCACTTTTGCCAATTGGAACTTTTTCCAGGATGTTCTTCTAATGCATTCCAGTGAGTAAAGAAAAGTCATACACACTTGAGCACAAAGGAAACACTTCCAGCTTTGGGCTGACAAGTACCCAAGAGTTAACACCAATCTGGGGGTTTTAGTCAACAACTTTTTCGGGGTACAGAAGTTGATTTCCATATTACTTTTCTTTGGAGCTTGGCTTTGGGTATTCAGTTTACAAGAGGCAGAGTTATATGTGTGTTTTTTATAGTGTCCCCTGTCACAGTGTAAAGTAAGGGGTTGGTTCACCCCTTTAGCCTTAGATTCATCAAACTCTACCATCAGCAATTCTGCACCTCCTGCCCTGTTCCTGCTCAGATTACGCCCAAATGGTGCAAACTGTAAAAATGCTCACTATGAGGAGGATGGCAGAATATGATCCCATGTATTTTCTACTCATGTTTTGGATTAAATTCATCACCTTGAAGAAAACTTTCTATGAAATCCATGGAACTATTTGTATAGGCATATGGAAGTGAAGGAAGGTTGCATACCTATTCATTAGTATCTTAAATCTTTAGCATGAATTTCATTTAAAATATTCCCAAAACTATTCCAGCCCTCTCTTCTAATCTTTATCCTGTATCTTCCCTCTTTCTGAAACCTCTCCACCCCTCAGCAATAGCTCTAATTTAAAGAAATTAAAGCACCACAGCTGCTTTTTTTTTTTTAATCAGCTGTGCCGTTGATTGCATTGTATCACATCCTTCAACAACTTTACAGCTGGACAATTTTTAGTCCTGGTGTTTTTCAGTGTGAATTTAATGAAGCTCTACTCAGCTAACCAAGAGGTTGGTCTTCCTTGCTCCACATCATCATGTGAACATAGAGGAAAGCATGGCTATGGCTCTAACTTCTACATTACATAACAGAATCAAAAAACCTCATTTGCTTAAGCACTTAGCATTAGGATTTTCCTACATGCAGATGAGAGTGACAACTGACCCTCAAATTTCCTGGCCAGTGACATTTTTATTTGTATATATTGGGAGCAAAATACCTCTCCTGAGCAGGAAACTCGAGGAAATGCTGAGTCTGGCAGCTCTTGGACAGCATAAGCATTTGTTTTGTCACATGTTAAAGGCCAAGAGAATTTTTCAGAATATTGACCTTTTTTTTCCTAGATCAATGTTAATATTTAAGAGGAAGCTCATGCCTCTATATTTTCGAGGAGCAGCTGAGGGAGCTGGGGAGGCTTAACCTGGAGAAAAGGGGGAACTTTCTCACCCTACAACTCCCTGAAAGGAGGGTGGGGGTCAGGTTGTGCTCTCACATTACAAGTGACAGGATGAGAAGAAATGACCTCAAGTTGTGCTGGGTGAGGTTTAGATTAGATATTAGGAAAAATATCTTCCCAAAAAGGTTGTCAAGCACTGGCACAGGCTGCCCTGGGCAGTGGTGGAGTCAGAATCCCTAGTGGTGTTTAACAGATGTGTAGACATGGCACTTCAGGCCATGGTTTAGTGGTGGGTTTGGCAGTGCTGGTTAACAATTGGACTCAATTATCTTAGAGGTCTTTTCCAGCCTAAACAAATCCATGATTCTGCAACTCTAAGTACAAATTAGCTGCATGCACCTTCAGTAGATATTTCCTCCAATACACCTCTTTAATGGGGTTTTCACTCAAGAGTCCCAGTGAAATTCTTGTCATTGTTGAGCTCGTCTCTTGGATCCTTTCCTATTTGCTTTCTGCATTTTCACTTCTTCGTGAAGATGCTTAATGCAGTATAATTGAAACAATTTTATTGTCTCCAGCCATCCATTCTACTATTTCAGTGGCAGAAAATACTGGTCAATTTGACAAGTTAATATGACTTTAGTGGTCATTTGAACTCCTTTAAGCCACTGGGTGCTGAAATTACTTGTCAGATTCCTTTACCTGCAGACTGAATGTAACTTGTCCATGAGAAAAGGAGAGGGGAATTATTTTCCGCCAAAAACCTTTCCTGAAAGTAATAATTGCAATTTTTACTAATTGATAGGGCATTGACTCTTCCTACAGCAGTTCTGAACCACCTGAGAGCAATATTTGATACTCCTACATGGAACTCTTGATGATACCGTCAAACCACTTTCTATTTTTCCCACTGGGCTGGACCATTAAAGTCAGAACCATTTAAACTCTTCCTTTGGTATAGATAATTTTTGATAAACTAATATATCTACTAATTGAATGCATATTGTTTGACATCCAGTTCAAGTTTACACTTGAGCTTACTGTTCTGACCATAAAACTCCACGTAGATATGTGCAGTTAATATTGGAGCAACTGCCAAAAAAAAAGAAAACATTTCTTCCACCCTGCCTCTATTACCACACCTAATTTACTTCCCACTCAATAGCAGTAGGTACAATCAAACCAGAAGCTCAAGTCTGGCATTTGGTTTGGGTTTTTTTAATTTTGTTTCCGTGTATTTAAACAAGAGTGATATCTTTTCATGATCTCTCAAACTACCAGGCAAACAAATTATCAGGTAACTACAGGAATTATATGAAGGACTTGATCCCATATTCTTAGAATTCAATGTCATTCCCAATTAAATCAGCTAGACCCCACCATATTTTCACCTTAGCTCTATATTTTTTAGGCTGTACATTACTCTATATAGATTGGACCATACGCTCTCTTAACATCAATAATGGTTCCCATTGACCCAGCCAGGGCTACCAGAGAGGCACCACTGTGAGCTCCTGCCAAGAGGTCACCCTGGAAAGCTTCTGACAAATCAATGGGAGCTATATGGACTGGTTTTCATCCTTTCAGGAATAAATGCAAGCAGTGTCACTGCCTGGACACTTCTGCACCAAGACTAATTCATCAATGTGCTGAGAAATTCCTTTCTGGTCCATCCTATTGCAGTCATTCCCTTCAACTTCTTGCAGTTCAGTTCCTTTTCTTTAAAAAACTGTTCAGTGGGAGAGCACAGGTACTGGTAACCTAACACAGGTTTCTTTGTGTTGCTCACACTACAGTGCAAGTCGCTTTTCAAACCACATGAACTTGCTAATTTTAACAGGATTCACATAATAAAGCATCCCACTTTGGAAACTTCCCACCTTAGTGTCTCTAAATATAAACTTCAAGAACACATTTAGTAACACTATAATCTTGTTATAGGGATAATACTCTTTTTTTTTTTTTTTTTTAACAGTGATCAGCAGACTCTCCTAAATAACAGCAGCAATTTTTCCTTACAATGCCAACACAATTACTGCTCTGGAAAAAGGCTTGATGTCAGAAAAGGTAAGCTAGCTGCTCTCCCTAAGAAAGACACATCTAAATTCTTCTGCTGGCGCGGCTTCCTACAGATTTCTGTCCTTTAGCCCTTGCTCCTCTATCTCCTCACCATACGCTCCGTTCAGGAAGCACGAGGAGATGCTGCAGCCCTCCAGCTGTTCCCAAAGCCAGCGTGGAAGGGTTGAGTCCTGCCCACCTTTCCCACGGTGGGGGCAACTCCTTTGGCTTCCTCTCCTCCACCGATTTTAACCAAACTTATAAGAACTTAATTATCACCGGCATTTCTGCCCTTCTGTCAAGTTCAGTTGAGAAAAGCAACCACACTACGAGGGGACTGACAGGTAAAGCAAATGATTATGTAAAACCTTGTTTTTGTACATCTGCAGCCTAAAGGATGCCCTAAAAATCTGCAGAATGTCTGAAGCCCTGTGCTAGAAATACTGCGGGCTACATGATCTGAGTTAGAGCTTCATTTGTATACGGGTGTGTATTTAAAGATAATTAATATTAGCTGTGACTTTTGAGACTGGTATTAACACAGCCTCACTTTGTAGTGCCTACAGTTTTGTAAATGCAAATAATTTTTAGTTCAGTTTTGCATTTTTAATTATAAGCAGACAGAGTTTCTTTGGTATTTAACTGCCTAACCATGACTCAGGATAGGCACACACATCCATGACATTAATTGTGACTAGGATTTGCAGGTGTAATAAAATCAAAGTGCCTTTTTTTCTTCTTTAAATTAACCCTCAAGCGAATCTTGAGCAGAAGTACTTGAGATGCACAGGCCCAGATTTATTTTTTAAAGCTTTGACCAAGAGATTTCTCTTAGTTGAACTAGTGTATGTAATATTAATACGAGCTCACACTGCTGTGAACACTTACTGTATAGTATTGGATGGGAGGAGATATACTGTGATATTAAAAAAAACATTATTTCGAGGTAGGCATGCCAAAAGCAGTTCTGTGGAACAGAAGGTGGCCTAATTATTAAAAGAAATGGCTTCCATCTCTGTGATGGTCTGACTGTTTGTGGATAAAATCCTACAACTGTGAAAGGCCTCATGCACTGCAAAAAAAAAAAAAAAGGAGAGAGATAGGGGGGAAAAAAATCAAAGTGTTCAGCAGCCATACATCAGAGAGACTATACAAGAAGGGTATCGTATTTTTAGAGACCCCAGAATTCCTGAGCAAAGTAGTAGTTAGTACCAGGTCTACATCAAAAGAAAACAACATTCTGTGTCATCACTGGCCTCCTCTGTGATGTTTTGCCCTCAGCTTCATAATACTCAAAAAGTCATGGTTGAAAAAGACAGACTGTCCCTTTAAAATTAGATCATCCCTTTTATTAATATGCAGAATGAGTTGTCAATTGACCAAGCAACAAATGTACATCCTCATATCCTCATTTTCACTTCTATCTATGAATATTTTAAAACCCTAATGTGTGCTTGGCCATTTGGGTTTTAAGCAAAGACTTATCACAGTGTAAAACCCCTCATTTTTATCCCTTAGCTGAGGGCTTCTTTTTCCCTTTTCCAGGGTGTCATTAAAAATCTGATGCCAAGAGCTGGGACTTGGCAGGGTTTGCGATATAATTTGCAATCTGCAGTGTTTGCTGGCTAGCCCCCACCTGCCCCCCTCTTTTTTTTTTTTTTCCCTTTTTTTTTCCCTTTTTTTTTTTTTAACCAGCCTGCCTGCTAGAGTCAATAGGGGGCATCCCTCATCTGTCTAAAAGAAAAATAGCAGCATACTAATTAGAATTCTATTTGCCAGAAGCCTCGGAGTTGCTGTGCTTATAGATTTCAAGCTTCTTTTGTTTGAATTAAATTGCCAACTTTTCCCCCCCTCCCTCCCTTCCCTTCTTTGCACTAGGCATGAGAGAGCGGGTGCCTTATTTGATTGAAAGAGGGGTAGGGGGATGGGAAAAAGGAAAGCCTTAGCTATGGAAATGCTGAGGAAATGTCAGGGTTGTGTTTAAAAATGCCTGGTATGCTTTTCAATGCCTGACTCCTGTCTTTCTCGCAGGGTTGTGGAGGGAAGGAAAGGGGGCCTGGCATTAAGCACAGGCACTCTGCCCCTTCTCCCTGACACTGAAATTCTGGGGGAGAGCCTGACATGCTTTTCCCCAGCTCAAAGCCAGATGGTTCAAGCTTGGATAAAACCTTGGGATGAGATCACAAAGCTTGTTCATAACAGAACACACAACATCTCTGTTTTTCTGTTAATACCTCCTTTTGTACACGTTGTGTGGGGTGAGGGAGGGGCCAGGGCATATGTCATAAATCCAAAGGAAAATGTCATATTTAACATTAATTTGTTTTCATAACCCCGTGAAAGAATTCAAGCTCGCCCCATTAAAATGTCATAATTAACCGCCGAGAAGTTTTATTACAAATAATTTTTTAATTTCACGAACAACTAACCGAAAGGCACAGCCCAAAGTTTTTCACTGCCCTTAAGCATCTTAACATATACATAATTTTTTTTTTTAAATTTTTTACGTGCGAAGAAGAGTTTCACAGCTCTTTGCATTTATGCAACTTCCCAAGTTTAGGTGATTAAAGAATATGAAGCCTGAGCTGGGTTTGCATTGCCGGGAATTCTGCCCATGCACAATACAGCCATTGACTCCAGCCATTGACAGTCAAGTCTCATGCACTGATTCACAACCGGGGATAAGGGAATCGTGGGGACAGAATAATGCACTCGATGATCTTCATATTCCTCATAACAACGGAATGCTCGCCAAGGAATAAGAATTCCTTTCAAATGCATTAATCAGTCAAATTTACTTGGCATTTTCATGGATTTGCTTTCTCCCTACGAATTCTTAGCAGAGCTCACCTAGAGCTGTGATGGGCGCTCTCGGATGGCACTGCTGCTGTTCCCTACCCAGACAATGTTATATTCCTTACTTGACTTCTGGCACAAATACTGCATTAATGCTTGCAGTAAGGAATATTTCGAATTTTTGTACACATCAGCTTAAAGCTTCCTTTCCTTGCTGTTCATTCACCCCAATGCGATTTTGTTTCATAAACGTCCACAAAACAGCAACGTTATTTAAGCCAGGAGTATAAACATGGAGAAAAGAAATTAAGGCTAATTCCAAGTTGGCGTTGTTTGTCTGACAGTACTTAAAATTAGTAATTTATAATGCAAACTTCTTCTCTTCCTTAAAAATTTGACCCTCAAATTTGGTTTAAAAATAATACTGAGATATGCCATCGTGTCTGACATAAATACTGCTCTATTTTTTTTTTCTTTTAAACTGGGAAATCTTTAAGAATGAATCATGCTATAGTTTTTTGACTGAATTCAGTATCATGCCTGAAATACTAGTTTTTCCTTTTAAAAAAAGAATCATATATACTTTATCATAGTATATTTGATTTTGGCTTAGTAGATGCTGAGATTATTTTTGCACATTCTTTCAAAATAAATTTCCTGAAAAAACCCCACAGAACTAAAGTACCAGCTAACCATTGCATTTTTATGTATTCATTAAAGATAAGATCTTAAAGGAAAGAGGGAAAATACGGACATTAGTAACTCTTACATTTACTCCTCGGTGCTATTATATTTTAATTAGCACAGTTTGCAGGCTGTAACCTTTCCTAGGCCTACATGATGCATGAATATTTTATTTGCATTACTATAAAGTAAAAATAATTTGATTATCGTTCGTACTATTTATGATTACATGTTTCTAGACACGCACATAGTCTCTATTCATAGAGGACTTTAACATTCTTAAATAGCATAGAGTGCTGACAAGCAAAGTATTGATGTTTACAGTATCATGCAAACCCCGAAGCCAACCATGCTCACATCCCTTTGAATTACTTTTCCAATTCGAAGCCTCTAAGAACCCAGTCCTCCTTTATCTCTTCTCGTTATAAAAAGTGGCAGGAGGCAGAGTGGCAGAATGACCCACAAGATGGCACCTGTCACCAGTGGGATTTCTTCTGCCTTCTGCAGGCCAAATTTTGTTTGAACTCACTATGGCCTCTGTCATATCCTCATTTTCCCTTCCACTCCTGCCTCTCCTCCTTAATCCCCTTCGTGCAGGCTCAGGCTCTGTTTACCCAGCTTCCGAAACCTTTTTTCTGCAAGAAGCCAAAGTAAAACTTTATTGAAAGAGGGGGCTCAGGATTAAGAGGCAGAGCCCGGCGAGGAGGAAGCCGACCGCAGCACCTGCCGCCTTCGCCTAAAGACAGTTCCTGCTATCCACCATTACCAGGCTCATTCTTATAGATGTGCATCTGAAATACATGATTACTTTAGGTCTCAAAGGTGAGGGAGCTGATTAGCTCTCTAATGAAGCCTTTTGTTATTACTTACAGACAAAGTACATCACACAGATGGAACGTACCAGAAGACCGCTTCCTTATGTCGGGCTGGACATATTTTAACTGGTAAGATCATCCAGAGCAATGAGGTGAAGCGGTTGCTATAAATACAGAATCAGTGGAATTTTTTAAAAAACAGATTAAAGGCAGTGGCAGAAAACAACAAACAACCACCATAAGACCGTTATGCCTAAAGCCCCAAAGATGAAACTGGGAATTCATCTGCTGCATGAGTCATTCTGTACTTGGTCCAAAATTACATGGGGTAACATTAATTATCTGGCTAATAATAGAGTTATAGTTGCCCTATTAATAGAGCTACGGCCAGTCCATAAAGATGATGTTGATGGACATCCCTCTTCTCTTTGACTACAAAAAAGGGCCAAACCAAAATGCTCTTACAGAAACACAACACACAGAGAAAACCCCTCAAGCTGCAGGTCATTTCACCAACTGCAACAGAGAATTGTTCTTCCACACAAAATTACACAGCAGATCACAGGGACCTACACAGAGCCTGGAGCAGCAAGCAGCTCCTCCTTTGGGGAATGCCACACTGGCAATTGGTTTCTTCTTTTAATGACTTCATCACTTGGAAAGGGAAAATATCTTACAACCCTTCCTCATCATCCTCATTCCTCCTTTTATCAACTTCAAAAATTCACCTAATTACCCCAAAGCATAAACAGGGTCTGTGAGTAGCCACCAGCAAGGGCAGGAAGGGTTCACAGTTTTCCTTTCCCTAATGAAAGATGGCACAAGCCTTGAGTCTTACCTAGGGAAACATCTGAAGTCATTAAGAATTTCATAGTTTCATCAAACCCAGTGAAGAAAGTCTCGTCTACATTTAGACAAGACAAATATACCTTTATACCAAATATATCTTTATACCATGACAAAATTATTTAAAACAGTGCAGCTACATGTAGACAGTAGTTAATCATAGTGTTAAAAATAACTATTGCTATTAAGAAACCCTTAAAATATCAACATCACCCCAATGATTAAGGGTATCCTTTTGATAACTGTCTGCAATTAACACAAAGAGCAAATTGCATTTCTGTAGCCCATAAGTTTCTTTTGCTACAAACACCAGAAATAATTCTCACCTCTCAACACAAACAACCGGGCCATAAATACATGTTTTACTGAAATTCATCAAAACCTGGGTATCAATACAGTTCCCAAGATGCCACCCTCATTTCAGTGCCTCCTCCATAAGCAACTGAGGGATAATCTCAGAGCATTTGCAGAAAAACAAGGAAAAAAAAGCAAAACAAAACCCAAAAAACCCCCAAAACATGCATAGTCTCCATTCAAATTGGAGAACGTGGACTAATAAAACTGAAGTGGGTTTAGGAACCCTGCCAATTTACCTTGAGATTTTGGGGAGGGGGGGATTTGTTTTGACCTTTTTGATTTTTCATTTTGAAGTGACTTTTATTTCAGGCTTTTTCTGTTAAATTATGAAATCAAGCAAGTCCAACCCAGAATGAACCATTTTGATCAATCTGAAAGGCAGCTTTTTTTGAGACTTTTCTTCTGCCAAGAATTTGAAAATGTCACATTTCATTCCAGGATGAACAGAAGCCAGATTTCAAACTCTCCAAATCCTTTGCGAAACAAAATTTCTGTCTCTTTCACAGCTCCAAAATTAATTTTTCCCTCAAAGGCTGCGGGGTGGCTTAAGATAGTGGTCAGCAATTAGGGATAACACGTGGGTGGATTTTAATAGCATTAGCATGGTGGGGGCAAGGGTGGGATCGTGGAGTCAGAGCATCTTGAGGGAAGAGTGGAGCACCAGCACTCCCAGCTCCTGGCTCCAGTGAATCCCAAGCTCAGGCGAGCTCCAGTGCCTCTCCTCAAAGCAAGATATAGACGCCGGAGCGAACGCCAGCATTTCCTAGCTCCCACTGAGTTTCTATCAATATTCTTAAACTTTAAAAAAGAAAAATACAATCTGGTGTAACAGCCCTAGAAGACTGCTGACTACTGCTACAAGAAACTCTCTACAACTGGAACCTATAGAGGGATATAAATCCGAGGGCTGACCTGTAGCTTTTCACCCAGCCAAGGAAGCTATTAAATTCTTGCTGATTTAAGTTACTCTCCAGTAATGCGCCATTTCTTGAGAAGGAAAAAAAAATATATCTCCCAATGTCCCTTCAAAGGGCAATTACCTAAGGATTGTGATTTTTGCCTCAGAACTATTTAGGAAAACTTAGAAGTCGTGAGGCCAGGTCTGCAGTGGCATCAAGGCATCACACTTGTTCTTGCGGCTTTGCACAGGAACACCTCACCATGCCAGAGACCTCTGGAATCATTCTGGCATAGGCAACAGCACCTCTCAGGTGAAAATATTCTCATAAAGGTCACACAACCACCAAGTCAGGCATGTGAAAGCCATGGCTGCCATTTTTTACTGGATGTAACCCACAGACATCCAAGCAGGCCCAAACACCATTCTTTCTCCCTAGTGAACCAACACCACCCCATCATCTCCCACCATGGGACTGTCTCCTCCCCATCCACAGCACGGGTTCTGAGGCCTGCAGAGGGCACAGAGCTCCCTGCTGGGCTTTGCACAAATTGTCTGTACTTTACAGTAAAACAGGATAAATTCTTTGCATGTCAAGGACAGATATCATTCATGCTTTTTTTATCACTGTTGTTTCCCAGCTCTATTGCTTCTGCCACTTTTAACTTCCATCCTGCTCCCTGGGAGTCATATTTAAGGTCAACCAGTACACATTAGTCCTGCCCAGAGTAAAAATTTCCCCCTTACATTGAAAATGACAGGCCTGTAAAACAAAACATGAATAAAAAAAAGCCATTCATTATTTATAAAAAAGCAGAATGGCAGGGTTGTCTTTTCTTGCATTACACAAATCCAGTATGAAAACTCTAACCTGTATATTATTATAAAAGCTCTGTCGCCTGTAATATCTCTTTGTTTTTGTAATTATTTTAGGCTTTCTACTCAGGAGGAATAAAAAGAGCTTATATTTTCCCAGCACTCTGATGAAATAACTTTGAAATCATGCCTTGTAGTTTTCTTCAGTATAATTAATCTCAAGATGTCACTCCCCCCACCCGCTATGATAGTCTCACTGGAGTGGGTTGTGGGGGGACAGTCAGGAGAAGGATATTTTGGTTTTTTGGTTTTCAGCCCAGTTAACCACTCTTTCTCCACAACTAGATCATAAAAAAAAAATCAAACAAAACCTGCAAGAGATAATCCCCCACCAATAAATTTATCAAGAGTGAATTTTCTGCAGGCTTGCTAAACTGTCATAAAGGGGAGGAGGTAGAGATCAAATATACTGTTGAGTAAGGAAACAGAGAGCACAAACTTTGTCCTCAGCTCGGGGACAATGATGCTCCAAGATTAACCCACCCTCTCAATTAACACCTCACATGAAAATCCCAGCAAGGTCATGGGATCTGTGCTGCAACTCGGTCAATCAGCATTGCCTGCCTCCATACAAACCAAGATCGAATGCAGAATTAACACTGGTCCCCCAAGCCCTCGCTCACAGACTCACGTCAGATTAAGCCCTTGCATGGAGGAGATATGAAAAGCATTTCTAATTAGGGTCTGAGGTTACTGGTTAAAATGCAGTCGAGCAGTCTACCAACCATTCTTCTCCCTCTTTTTTTTTTATAATTTTAATTAAACTCAGATACTATTTAATTCCTACCTGCATATATTTAGTACTACTTGAATGCAAACCTGATAAAGAATACTCCTGATCCCCACTTAGCTGCCACAAGCACTTATTAAAAGGAGGGTGACTGTCTTCAAGATCTTCCATGGGTCCCTTTGCAATAATTACTTTTTATATCAAATGAAAAGCATAATATTTTCCTGTAAATAGATTTTTTTTCCTTGTGAAACCTTGACTTCCCTAGTCTTGTGACGAAATTATAATTATAACCTCAGTGTAGTGGTTAGTTACTGTCATTCCAGTCCATGAGGAGACTTTTTTTCTGTATATGCTGTGCTCTTCTTATTCCATTACTCATAGGATTCTTCAGATGTACACTTGAGGGCATTTTGCACCCCTTTACTATCACAGAAGCACTGCTGTACAACCTGTGCTTTGAGGAATGGGAGAGAGGGGATTTAGCACCAGTTGGATCCTGTTAAATTATTTGTAATTCTAGGCCACTCCACAACATTTCTGCCATTGTGTGATTAGCAATCTAGATCTCTCCATAACAATTTTTAATATCTACCATGACCCTGGAAGCCTGAGTGCTACATCTACAGCATACTAAAGCCTTGTGACTCCAAATTATAGCCCTGAATAATTCAGGAATTGTAACGGTAGCTCAGTACTTATTAAAGCACTGGGAAAACTTTGGGATTCTCATATCTACAGGCTCTTCATTATTATTCTGATTATAAAGATGTTTTAATATATGCTGTTGCTATTCTTACACATTACCACAATACCATTTGTGAGGAATCCATAAGTGATTCAACTCCTGTATTAAGCAGCTACACCTCAGACTATCAAGGGATGCAGTAAAATGAAGTTTTGTTTCTTTTCTGGGAAGATGGGAATTATCTAATAATCTATACATTAAATTTTAAAATCCCAAATTATGCCTTAGACATCATAACAAAAATCTGATACCAAACTTATTTAAGCAAAACAAAATCACGTACCTACAGAACAACTCAGGTTTTTCCCTGATAGACTCAATGCCACAAATAGGGACAAAATTAAGTCTAAATAGTTTAATAACATATTAAACACATTCTGTCTTCTGTGCTAATCCCAAATAAGCGGCTCTAATAAGCCTCAGTGACAAGGAGGATCTAATGAAGAGTTGAGTTTTTCACAGACGTTTTATTAGGTTCATCAGCCTCCTCCAAAGTCCAGGCCTTCAGTCATGACAGCTCTGAAATCTGGAAGAGATTATCTTCAAATTACTGAGAATAAACATCTCATTTCCACAAGGAAAATTCCATTTGATGACAAAATTTGTCCATGTCCTAAATTTTGAAACCCTGCCACTGGATGTCATACTTGAGTAGCTCTGGGTAAACGCAAAAATTATTGAATTTTAATAATATGAAAAAAATCCATGAGGCATTTTCAGTGCAAGAGTAATATAGAATGCAGAAAGCATCCAAAATAGCATTTTGGCAAGCTTTATTAATTTTCCCAAGCTGTTGAAAAAACTTCATTACTTTCTGGACAGTGAAGCACCCAGACTTTTGTATTGCCTGTCCTCATCTGACTGCCTCACACAGACTATGACTTGGCTAATGGTTTACAAGAGGAGATATCCCACACTATTAAAAGGAGCTCTCTAAATTAATTTATAACTCAAAGCATCCTCTTCCCAAAACCCTGTGAAATATCAGATGTGTTGAGGGAGAAAGTAGCTTTAGCCTGTCTCACTAAATAAAGCCAGTAAAGTGGGTCAAACCAAAAAATGAAATCCTAGTGTGATCACTGCTTGTGTTCTCAGGTTTGAAACAGGTGATAAGGTTTTATTTACAACCATACTCATAATATGTGGCGTGGAGCAGATTATAAGGTTTTATTATTGCTGCTTACTTCTGACAGAAATTACTTTCCATGTGTGTAAAGCTGTACATTAGAGGAGCCTTAGACTGGGTAGGAAATCTGACTTTCCAGGAAGAGGAGGGCAAAAAGTTCCACCATGTTAAAGCTTTAATGGGTGGGAGGTGAAAATTGGCTGCCTGAACTCCCCTTCATGGAAAAACAGACACTGGACTTGGCTGTGTGGGTGCCTCAGTGCTCTGCAGCACAGCAAGACAGGGGTCACGTCCCCATAAATTGTGCTCAGTCACCAGAATAGCAGAATTCTGACCTGAAATCTGTGTCAGGATGGCAGCCATGCACACACACAGCCTGGAAAATTAGTCTGGCATCTTTGGGTTTTCCTTCATTCCAGTTTATGAATAAGCAAATCAAAATGCCTGGTCTGTACAGCCATCAGCTGCTCCCAGGAAAGTGACACTGTCACTCTGCCCTACCACACCTTTGAACAAGCTTTTCAACATTGATAGGAATTGTAGAGAACTCTCTTTTGTCCATGCAAAACAATCTCATATTAAGGAAACATCTTTCACTATCCTCTACAGATATAACCTGGTTTGGTGGCTGGGGGCTGTCTTTTTTTACTTTTTTAAACGAAAGTTTAGTAACTACATTATTTAATTATCTTTTAAGCTTCAGAAGGTGTGGAGGTGTTTTGGAATAAAAGTACATTAAAGGTTCTTTGAGAAATTACTAAAAAAAAAACTGATTGGAAACTATTTTTTTTTTATACTGTTTAAATGCAAAAGCTAAAAGAAATACTGAAAATTTTGCAAAAACATCTTTAGAAAGAGGAAAAACAAAGTCTGGTCCATTCTCACAGAGAAATCATCTCCACCGATTTTCTGTTCCTGAAAGATACCACAAAACCCCCTGAATGTTGCAAAGCAAGGCAACAGGAGCAGACAGCACAACCAGCATCCTAGAGAACTCCTCAAAATCCTTCAGGATTAAGGATACAGGTGTCATAGTGGGATCTGTTTTAGTTCTAGAGCATTTACTTTTAGAAAAAGTATGTCCTGATCTGAAACAGATGGAAACAGTAGCTTACTACAGGAAAATGATGACTATTTTCAAATAATGGCAACAAACTCAAACCTGCAAAACTCTGTTAAAGACAGGCAAGGAGTAAATGGGCAATTAATCATGACAGAAACAAACAAAAAAAAACCCCTTCTGACAAAAGATTTTGCAAACCTAAATGCACCATCCTTTATAATAATATGTGCTTTGTCACTATTATCTGTCCTCAAATTACACCTGCCCCTTGCTCATACTAATTCCATTTAGCATGCAGAAGCACTGCTTGCCCCTCTGGACATTTGAAGATCTCCTGTTTAGGTTACCAGAAAAAAATCCTTGTAGCTAAAAGAGCAAAAAAATTTAGAACACATTGTTCTTTTCTAAAGCTCCTCTCTCCCATTCAGCTAACTAGTACTCTTTTCATTTAATCTACTCAGGTAAAAATAACCATTAAATATCACCTAAGTATCTCTTAAATTCTATTTTGGGGATTTATGACTAGGATTAGCTTGGTGTCAGCTTTGTGTCACCTCTTAGTACAGGGTTGAATGACAGAAATTCATTTAACCACAGTCTGAATCCCATTTCTTCCATACCTCTGGATTCATGTACATTTTTCTATCTAACATATATTGATCTCGGAAACCCAAAGCCACTTTTCAACACTTTATTAAACACAATATATACAAAGTAACATATTGAAAGTTTAATAATGAGGCCATTGGTAATACAATAATGATAGTCAAAGCTCTATCAAATATGTAATAAATATTTTAATTACATACCTCATGTATCTGCTCCCCACTGTGAAAAATAACCAGGCCTAGCAATTTTCATGGACGATGACAAGATTACTATTACTAATGGTCTGAGGTACAAGTGTTTATTTTTAACATTATTAACGGTACTAATTATGATGAATACGATTATTTAGAGTCATTATGTGGTAGAAGAGTTTGATGATTCACTCAGGTGCCTAGAATTTAACATTCTCCATCCACCATCTATGGAAATTAATGACATAGCTTAACTCTGTTGTTATCGTACTCACTGCCAAGAAAATTGCCTTTAAAGAAGAAAAAAGCAGAAGATCACCCAAGTGTGCTGCCCATTTCTTTATTACCCTGCAAACATTCGTGTTTGCAAATCAGTAAGAAAGCCTGATAATAAGATGTTTCACATTGGAAAAAATGAGACAGTGACTTTTACAGATGAAGGGACAGGTTCCACAAGCCTTCTATACAGAAGTATTATTTTCATTATTGTAGGGCTTGGAATCAGAGCCCTTGGGCTAGGTACCAGATATCCAAAAAAGCTTATATAGGCATGACAGACAATGGAATATTTTGTAAAGCCCATTTCACAGATGGAAGCTTACACCACAAAAACCCGAGGCCTAAAACCATCTAGTTTATATCACTCAGAGCATCTTCATGGCCTCTCACCTGTCAACAGGGCACGCTTCACCTCCTGCACAGTCTGTCCTCCCCAGCATCTTCACAGCTATTTCATACATGGTGACATGGCTGATGGATTTGGGCAGACAAGGTGCCACCCGAGCTCAAGGACATGCTGCAGCTGTGCTTGCAGCCTCACAGGTAGGGAAAAACTCATTTGGTGAGCAACCTTGGGCTTGTTGTTGGCAGAGAGTGCTGACAGAGGCACAAAGGCTGTGGCAGAGACACAGCACATGTTTCCTAAACCAGAGATGCAGGCTCAGCACGAGGCCACCACCAGCTCCCTGTGACAGGAATCTGTGTCACCCACCCCACACAGGGGCACAGCCTCACAGGGCTCAACCAAACCCTGTCTCCATGAGGAGAACACAGAAACCATTTTGCCATTGATTTTGATGCTTAACCCTTTGCAGGCCTCAGCCAAACCTCTCCCTCAGATCCCAGGGATTGCTGTGGCTTCATCTGCCCAGGGACAATAAACAGCTGGCACCTCTGCAGCGCGATTCCTCGCGCACGCCGGAGAGAGAGGGCAGAACCATTAACTAGTTAAATCTGATAAATACAGACTCTCAGCAAAAGGAGGAAGAAAATGGACCATTCTCACTTTGTAATGCATTTCCATCGGTGACTGGCACGCTATTAGGATCGGGATCAAAGGGGGTGGGATGCTGGTGTCTGTGGATTTGGGCCTTTCACACTGTCTGATTGATGGAACTGAAAGGCTTCTGCTTGTAAAGCAGTCACCCCAAACAGCTGTCTCCTGCTCCTGTCCTCCTCTCCATTGCAGCATATGCAGTTCAGATTTCATTTACCAGCCCCTTTGAATAGCAGAGCTCTCACCGTGGAAGTAAAGCCTTGCCTCAGAGAGGATGACTGGCAATTTGCATGCACAGTGCTGCTGAAAGCATTGTGTGGTGTTAGTTGCCAAAGGACATGCAGCAATGTGTATCTCCTATCTTCCCTACTTTTCTGGTTTCTTAAATTATCAGTGTTTTACTTCCCTTTCATGTTCAAAGCATAGCAAATTTATTTGATATATTCTGAATGCTGGAGCATGCCAATGACATCAATCAAACTACAGAACACTGGGAAAGCTGCTATAGAGTAATCAGAATTGGCCATAAGCTATAAATATCTACTGTCTCATGATTCTCTTGGCTGCTATGCAAACTTTGATCATTAGCACTGATCAAAGATCATGAGGGATAAAATGGTATTATGATATAATGCCATGTATGCTACAGCTGATACTAAGGGCTATAGATGACCTATGTTTGACTATTTTGTCTTTCTCTACACACCAGAAAGATTCATTAAAATGGCAGATCTCTTTTTGTAGTACCTTAGAGGATATGTAACAGAAAATCAGAGTGCAATCACAATTGGCATAACTATTCATCACCAGCCTGAGTGGTCTGTGTTTGTATTCTCTGCACCACAGCTCCTTATAACACTGCACAGGTGACTCTCAGACAACATCTAATTGTGCCTGAGAGGTCGCCAAACACAGCTAATGACTTTATTGTTTTATTGCCTTT
Source organism: Peucedramus taeniatus (assembly GCA_013400575.1). Lineage (NCBI taxonomy): Eukaryota > Metazoa > Chordata > Aves > Passeriformes > Fringillidae > Peucedramus > Peucedramus taeniatus. Next base: position 185,641 of record WBNO01030486.1, read on the forward strand.
AGATGGATTGGATGTTTCCTCTCTAATAGCAGGACATACTCAGCATTTCACTGGTAGATCTTGTGTGGTAAAGTTACACAAGTTTGGCTTCACATTTTTAATCTAATAATTACTCGTGTGAGAATGGTGTCTTGATAAACAGATTTTACTCATTTGTAATATACCCCCCAATGCCCAAATTAAGAAATACAATATGGAGTCTCCTCCCCTGCTTGCCAGCACTTTATTCTGTACTCTGAGTTTGGTATTTAAATATCTTAACCAGAGCTCCAAAGCTTTCAGGTAAACCAAACTCACAGCTGTCAAATAAAATTATATAGAATTGCTTTGCACAAAAGAAATGAAGTTAATACAGCCTTACTCATTAACTTATGAGTATTCTCACAGAAAATCCACCCAGAAAGAACTGTAACTGTTTAAAGTTCTCCTAATCATCTACTTTTTCTATGAAAATTAGAACTTCTTTCCTCAAAATTTAAGTTAGCTTACACAGTCAGGGACAAGGATGTCGTATGATTTGCATGGCCACATGCATTTCAGAGCTCTTATCAATAAAATCTGTATAGTTAATTTGCACAATTCATATTAAAAGTGCTGGATACACATACACAGGTCAAATTACACATCAACAACAAATCAAAGTGCACCTTTCAAATGGAAGGCTACAGTTTTCTCAGATGTGTTATTATTCACCATGCAGATCTCATTCTGCTTTGCTGATACCACAAGCTTTCTTGAGCCTGTAGCTCCAACATTTCCAAAAAACAACAAAGATTATTAAATTTTTCTCCACTTTACACAGCAGGAAAAAAATAAGGCACAGGAGAGAGAGGTGATATGCCCAAAGTCTTACAACAAGGCTGAAAAACCACCACTAGCATGGATCCCACCTCTCCCAAGTCCAACCCAAGTAATTTAAACATAAGATCCTCCTTCAGCTGAATTGGAGAAGGGAAATCAACCAGTGGGTGAACACATTCTCATTAACTGGTTCTGTGTAAACCGTGTTCTCCCAGCCCCCTCAGACTTGCTTGAATTAACAGGGAAAAAAATCATTCATACAAGTTCTTTTGGTGACATTTGTAAAACAGCTGATTCATATACAGGCTTCACACGCCGGGTCAGAACAAATTGTCCTCAAAAGCAACGCGGTTAAATTGAGTGGAACTAGCCTCCACCAACTTCCAAGGTACATAATAGATATTATAAACTTGTCTTACTTGGCACCAATTTGACAACCTCAGTTTGAGAGAACAGAGAGTGAAAATGAGTTTTAAGCATTCAGCTACAAAGAAGTACAACATTCATTATGTACAGTCCTTTAACAGATTGCCCAGATTGTGGACGCCTTCAGCAGACTTGAAATTTAATCTCCCTGGTGCAGTTTTAGTCACTCCATGTACCACTGATATATAGCTGCTACTACAGCATAGATTACTGTTTAATCCTGAGTTTTTCTTACATTGTCCATGTTGCTTAGCACATAAAGCCCACTCTAGTCCTCAATGGATCTACAAGGTAAGAAGCCAAATTCCACTCCATGTAACTGAACCTGACAAAAAGAGCTGAGGATCAGAACTTATCCCAAAACTGCCCAACAGTGGGGTATCAGCTACTTTGAACCCATCCTGAACTCTCGCATGAGGTCTCACTAACATCCATCAGGTCTGCCTTGGTGAAAAATTCTGTGTGTTCCAAAAAAGTGATTGAGAATCACCTGGCACTCATGCCATGCAAAAGTGAATTCAGCACTACAGCTGAATCCCTACACTGAACCCAAAATGGTTCAGTGTGCCATTTCTGATTTACATCTATGTAAAGGAGGGAAAAAACCCTGTCTCCTGAGGAAGCATCTTATTGTGCCTTTGATTCTTAAAAGAATTCTTTCTTTCTTTGTTTCTTTCCCCATTTTTGAGGGAGGAGACTATTTCATGTGGTTTCTTCTCCCTGTGCTTATTACTGATTCTCTTATCTTGCCTAAAAACAAAATAAAAGTCAGAAGTGTAATTCGACATTTTCTTTAGGTCATTCTCAAGGTCACTCTGGCAGCAGTCTGATAAAATAAGCAGCATAAACCAAGGGGAAACCTGAATTACAGAGTCTGTTCCAGTGCCTACCAAAGTCAATGCATGTCTGCACTGGTTAAACTGGGCATTTGATCAGGCTCAGGAGGGAATAGTTTGGCACTCAAAACCACTTTACCTTTTTTTTTTCTAATTGCCAGTATCTCAATCTCTCTAGCACATTCCAGCTTTGGGCTTACACTACATGCAAAGTCCCACTGTGTTGTCAGAGACAATAATCATGATGCTGCTGCAGTGCCTTGATTGCACCCCTGTGCTTTTATCCACTGCACTGGCTCCTGTGCTGGAAGACACCAGCATTTCCCACTGAGCTGTTGGTGTGACTTTCTTTTAAAGCCTTTCCCACCACCATCACTGTAAGCCTAATGCTCCATTCATAAAAACAAAAAAAGAGTCCTTGTGTTTGAATGGCAGATAATTCAAGTAATTTCTTTTATGCATTTCAAGTATACTTCACTTTGCAAAGTAAGTTTCAGTTTCACAACTCAGATGGTTCACAGGTTTCACTTTTGAAGCATACTTTTTATTCAGTCATGCATGAGACCATGTGTGCATTGTTACACACATACACCTGCATCTACCAAAACACAGAGAGCATTTCAAAGGCACTTGTGGAGTTTGGAGCTGAATTCTGCCACCTTGCCCCTAGTCAGAGAAAGGGAATATCCACAAGGATTCTAAAATCCCAACTTCCTTAATAAAGTTGCCACCTAAATCTTTACTGGATGCACTAATGGAGAAGAGAACCAAGTGATAACAGCTGCGATAAAAAGTTTCTTACTTTTGAAGCCTGCAAAGAGGAAACCTGTGTCAACTTATTTTTCTAAGCAAAAGATCTATGGTAAACCTGGAAGTATGCTGTAAACCTAATTACATCAGGTTTTCTCAAGCAATCATTTTAAATTGCTTTGAAGAGAAACTCCCATCAATACAAACATCCAGGAGTCATCTTTTAAGTTTGAAAATTGTCTTTTCATCTGCCAAACAGGAAAAATGATTGATTGCACTTTCACAAATTTGATCCCTCATTTTTAAACCAGACACAGGACTTATGAAAATGTTTCTGAGGTAAGGCACAGTTTCACTATTCTGTTTCTTTTCCAAATGTATATGTGCAAGGAATATCCTGACTGCTCCACTTGCCTCTTTTGTGGGCCACACTACAGCAGTCTTTTTTAAATGAATTTTTTGTTTTCCCCAAATTAGTTCTGTATAATCTTAGAAATTTTTTTACCTTGTGTAGAGCAAATATAGAGTCATGTTGTACTAATATCTTTGCACTTCTCCATAGATTTTAATGAGGTTAACAGCCTTCTGCCTCTCCCTTTGCTAACTAGGGATTACAACACTACTCCAGCTATCCTCATCATTCTAAGTCTCCAAACATCCCAGAAATTATCAACACTCACATTTTGATCACATTACATTCTCCACATCTGCCTAAGTATTAAAACCATACTCATCACCATAAAATCATGGAATGGTTTGGGTTGGAAGGGACCTTAAAGTCCATCTGATTCCACCCCTGCCATGGGCAGGGACACCTTCCACTATCCCACATTGCTCCAAGCCCCCTCCAACCTGGCCTTGGACACTTCCAGGGATCCAAGAGGAGCCACAGCTTCTCTGGGCAACCACTGCCAGGGCTTCCCCACCCTCACAGGGAAGAATTTCTTCATAATATCCAATCTAACCCTACCCTTTTTCAGTTTAAAGACATTCCCCATTGTCTTACCACTCCATGCCCTTGTCAAAAGTCCCTCCTCAGCTCTCCTGTAGCTCCTTCAGGCATTGAAAGCTGCTCTAATGGTATGAGAATCATGATATGTGGTTTTCCAAAACCAAAAGCAGCTTTTGTAATAACTCTGGCCCTTGATATGTAAGTACATTAAAACTGCCTTTCTTCTCTCCCTGTCCTAATAATTAGCCTTCACATGAACTGCTTGGAATGATCTCTTGCAATCACACTCACACTGCCCACCTGTACAGAAAGTTTCAAGTACTGAGACAGCATAATTTTCTGAAGATAAAATATAATGACCATGGCAGCGAAGAGGACATTTCATTCTTCTTCCTTGAAGAAGAAAAACCTTTGGCAGCAAAATTTTGAAAATCAACACTACAGACAGCTTTTTTTCCCATTTTTTGACAGTTCGTGGCAAAGTTAAACAGCACTAATGCATTCCATTTATTTCAGATAGATCAAAGAAAGAAAATGTATCATCAAGTAAAGTTTTCACACACTCTCCTGCTTTTCTAGAGGGCTTTTTAATAGAAATTATTGTCATTTAGCTCATAGATTACCTTGACTGAACAGGAAAGCAGCATTAGGTCATGCAACAGTGGTCATGCATGACCTTGGGATTTCTGCACATGCTCCTCTCACCCTTGCAGCCTCACCTGAAGTTCCTTATCAGCACCCAAGCCACAGCTCTTCTTTAAAATCTAAGTGTAATAATTCACAATGGATAATGAAGACAACTAAGCATCTGTTTGAATGCTTATTGAAACCTTGGTATTTACCTAGACTATGAAACACAGCAAAATATGTTCCTACTTATCTTGTACCAGCCAACATTAGCAGTTATTGTCAGTTTGAAACATTTTACAAGCCCTTAAAACATTCACTTCAGGGCAAAAGTGCTGGCCTTACTCTGGCCAGCAAACATACTGAAAATAAGCCTGGGCAAACAGTTTTGACAGAGATATTTTGGGCTTCAAGTTTTGTTGATAATGCACAGACACAATCAGTACGACATGATATTTTTATTAAAACTAATTGTGCATATGTTAAAGGGATTAAAAACTGGATGATGGCTCCCAACATGTTGTTAATAGGGAATCAGTCAAGAAACAGCCATTTCTGTGAAGATGTGCCTTACACAGCTTGTCTTGATCTACTGCTGCAGAGTGTACACATCAACAAAGCAGAAGCAAATAGAACAGAGATATATTCACAAATTTTCAAAGTAGATAAGAATATGCTGGATCACCAGCTGTGACTAAAATTTGCTTGTAATGCTTGAATGTATAAACAGGGATGAAAAACTAAGGAGAGGGAACAACCAACATATGCAGCAGTGATATTCAGTCATTAACAAATTACATGATATGGAAAACTAAGATTGTTCCCCCCGATTTTTTAAAAGACATAGTCAAAGTTTGGAAAAGCTGGAAGAGGAGAAAAGTGTTGAAAGAGATCTAATATATCAATCTAAATAGATTGTACACAGAACTTAAAGAGTTTGCCTGACTTTGAGGTAGAAACATCATATATCTGGTGAGCAAGATGCTTTTCTGTTCTCTGAAAAGAGTCATGATCCTTACAGATACATCACATGCTGCTGAATGAACATGTCTATGGCCTCCAGAGGAGAGACAGGAGCTATGACAGGAGACAGGATGAACCATATTTTCAATCTTCTCCCACAGCTCCACCACAGGAGGGGACAAACCTCATGTTCAGATCTAGTTGCAGGCCTTGACCAAATTTAATATATATGTTGGAGTGAAGAGTTCTGTCTGAAGAAGCAATGCTCTGGGTAAAATTCACCTCACTGAATTCAGCTTCCCAAAAGAGCCACTCATGTTTGCCTTGAGGATTGTTTCAGGGGAAGCTGTTGGTCATGGCAATATAATTCCCTTCACACAAAAGCACATTTCTGCACTGGATACTAACAATCTGTACAAAGTGATGTTATTACCAGAGTTACTATGTATATGTTGGCAATTACATATATTTTTCTTCTTACCACTGTATAAATTTCCTTTCCCTAATAAAGTGTGCAAGGCTTCCCAAAGAGTTTAATAACCCAGACTCACTGAAGTGTAGCTGTTAAAATAAGCTAAACTGGTTTAACTTCTGAGCTGTCAGACCTAATTTCAAATGACGAGATGTGGCCACTGTTTTCATGTGAATTGCTAAAATTAGGTAATTTCCAAACATATGCAATAAATACAAGGAAGAATGTCAAAGTTCAGGGTTTTTTGGTTGTGAATTTGCTTTCTTAAATGAAATATGTGGCCAAGAAAAAGCCATTAATTCATTAAAATAATCTAAAATACTTAAAACTGTTAACATACTAATAAGCTATGAAGAGTAGTGTTCCTGCAATCTAAAAAAGTTAATTTTCAAAAGGTATTTTAACTTTTTTTTTAAGCTATCTGGTTCAATCTTTTTTTTTTCCTTCAGGCAGTAAAAGCAAATGCATATGGCATGAAAATCTGTTAAAACATAGTACTTTACACCTTTGTTTGTACCTGCTCCAAATATATTTGTCTATAAATTAACTGCACATGGTGGTTTTCACATTGGCTTATTTTATCCATGTGTTCAAGAAATTTAATACATCACTTGTGTTCCCTCAATTACAGCTCAAGTCATCAGACAAAAAGAGGAGGAGTATAAACAGAGCTACGTATTTTTACATTTTTATATGCAATTTATGCCCAAGGCATCAACCATATGTAAAAAAGGTGAGAAAGTAACCCTGTATTTCTACTGCATCTCAAGAGCTGAACTCTCTTCAAATACCAATGTCTGAAGCAAGTGATGGATGCCAGATCCCTGGAAGCGTCCAAGTCCAGGCTGGACAGGGCTTGGAGCAACCTGGTCTGGTGGAACATGTCCCTGCCCATGGCAGGGGGTGGGAGGGGATGACCTCAAGGTCCTTTCCAACCCAAACCATTCTGATTCCATGATTTTACAGAAAGAAAAAGAACATCTAGTAGCAGTGGTCTGCAGGGCAGATCATCCAGCAGGATCCACACAGCAATCCCATCCCAACACCAACCACTCCTTCATGCTCTCCAGCAGCACTCATGTCAGCAGCTCAACTCTCTTACTGGGAGTTTTTCTGGAGGAAATCCATGGATCCCAGGTATTTCCTACATGTCCTGAAGACAGCCCAGGCCTGCCTCCTGCTCCTGAGAGCCAGGGTCCCTGTTTCAGCAAGGCTGTATCACAGAACGCCCCGGGCTCTCCGCCAACTCCCTCGGCACACACTTCCATGCGAAGCGGGACCGATGTTTGGTACATGTGGGCTGGGTCACCTCACCCTTCTCTTAATTTTAGCACATGTGAAATTTGCCATATGGGCAGCTCTGAAGAGTGAAGTCCTTCACTTTCTTGCAAGAGTAGTAGAGCACAATCTTTTCCATTACTGTTACCTTAATGCATCTCATCCCTTGACATAACTTTTTAGGAAAGCTGAGCTGGATCACCAAGTCTAGTTCCCAGCTCCTGCAGACCACAAGTTCCTTTCCACAGGCTTAACAAGAACTGTCTGGCTTGAGGGTTCACCTTCTCTGTTCCCACCATTGTTCCTATTCTCAGGTTGCTTTGAGATTCACTCTGAGAGCAGTTCAAAGATTTATTCTCACTTCCACCCTTTATTTAGCACTGTGTTATTGCACCAATAATATTCCTGGTGTTATGGGCAGGAAAGAGAATTAAGATTCTTCTTTCCATTCCTTCCTTGCAGTGGAAACCTCAACTTTCAGGTAGGTACAGCAATTCCATCTTTCTTGGTGGTTAGGCTGTGATCAGAAATCTCATTTCATATCACCTTTGCTATTAAATCAGCCTGCTCTGGATTCAGACAGAAAGTTGAAATTTGAACTCTGCACTGCTTCACCTGATGCAATGGTACACTTATTTAAAGAGGTTACATATGGAAAAGGTTAATGCCACAATCCTGCAAAAACTTGCCTAAATGCCTAATTTCAGGCGTATAAATAATTCCATTAAATTCAAATTACTCAAGCCTACTGAACTCAACGTGCCTATGCCCATGACTAAATTATAAGGCACAGGATTGTGGATGTAGAGATCGTTATCCATGACCCAATTTGGTGGGTCCTCACATAAATCAGATAAGCAAATCCCTTTTGCTCATGTTTGCACACTGCAAAATCCTTGCAATCCTGGAAGTCTTACAAGATGGAAACAGGGAAAAGCAGCCAAGTATCACAGGCACTATGGTGAGTTTTCAACAGTGGCCTCAACTATTTTGTTTGGTCACTTTTTAAGAAAAAAAAATATAGTGTAAGCAAAATTAAGCACAGTTTAATAGTGCTACTTATATGAAGAGATCCATGTTCCAAATTTTAACTAAGCACTGCCTAGAGGGTGGAAATACTGTCTTCAGGATCTTGCTTTAATTTTCTCTTCAAAGCCTAATTACATTACAGGAAATATTTGGCTAAGGTGTGGCTATTCATCATAGTATCTCTATTACCAGCATCATCAGAGAGGTTTCTGTCAATTTTTCATTTTAACCTGGCTTTTACTTTCATAATATAATTATAACCCCTCATTTCATTTATGTTATAAAGAGAAATTACATCTCTTAATTTTTTTTTACTAAAATAAAAGCTTTTTCTTTAAAAAAAACTATGCGGTAGTGTGCAACATATTTAGAGCTTACGATCAGCAATTTCTCTAAAGAAGAAGATTTCAGGAAAAAAGTGACTCTAAAAGTAATTTCAGCAGCAAAGTAGATTAAATATCCACCATATTAGTCACAGAGTATTAGATGGAATTGGATTGACTGGGAAGAGGTCAAAGAGTTGCTGAAGGTTTTAGCCCACCAGAGGAGCAATAAAATTCAACCATACTTAAAATCATTAGCTTTAAACCCTTTGATATTAGATCCAAACCTCCAGCACTCACAGAAGGAACCTCCAAGCACCATGCCAGGCCAAAAGGAAACCCTCCAAGACATCCACATTTCACGGAAACCTTTCAGTGAAACACAGCAGTGACAACAGAAAGAACCTGCACACGCAGGAAAGAACGAGCCACAAATGGAAGGGAAAGGAAAATGCAGCCTTCAAGGAAAGTTGATTTATAAAATAGCAAGATATTCACTTTAATAAGTACTAGTGGGGCCCAGGGGACTTTTTTAGGTGGTAAAAAAACCCACCCACCAGTTCCTGCACAGTTCCTCCACTTGAATTCCTCACTCCCAGTACCAGCCTTGTTTCTCCCTTTCTTTTCTCATGATGACAAGGCACATTCCTCCTCACAAAGGGCACGTTTGCCCAGCAAGTGTGGCACCAAAATGAGACAACTAGAGATCTGGATTGCATGACATGATAAAGGAAAGACACCATGTGCTGTCAGCAAGGCAAGGAGGAAATCTGAAAATGCAGAAGTCATCTAACACAGCAACAATCTGAAAGAAAGAGAAAAAGGCAGAGGAGTAATTAAAAACCCTGAAGACAGTGACGGGTCTCAAGTTTTTGAACTGACTTCCTATTTAATAGAAAGGATGGTTTCCACCCGAGAGAAGAGAGATAAAAGAGAGACTTTGCTGTAACTAATAACCAACTGACATATTTCTGTTGGTTTTGTACATTTCTTCACTCATTTTGAAAATGACAAGTATAATTAAAGTTGTTAAATACATCGAGAGACTTGTCAGTCAACTAAAATATCAACTCTTATAAATTCTCCACAATAAGCACTGCACACAGCACAATGCAGAAGAAATTAATCTCTCACCAGAAAGTTTAGTCATTTGATGATCCTAAAAAAAAAAAAAAAATCCCAGATTTTCTATTTCCTGGGGCAAAATGAACTTTTCTTCATGTGTTTGTGGATATAAAATGCATGTTTTTAATTTAACTTCTGCAGTATAGCAAAATGAAAATATCAAGAAGAGTTTTGGTGCCTATTCTGAAATATTTGGGGGTTTAACTTCAATTCACATCCTACAGGGGAGCACATTAGGGTTTTTTATTTTGCACAAGTATATTCTTTCACAAAGGATAAAACAAAGAATAGGATGTTCCAGAAACATGCCTTTCAGGGACAAGTTTCAGTGGAAAAAACCCATGGCTGTGCCCTGCCACAAGGCTCAAACTAAATTAAACACGACCCAGGCAATAATTAAGTCTTGTGTTAGCTGTGTATATGCAGGATGATTTTAACCCCCATAAAACCCTCTTAGAGCTATAGCTTTGCAAGCCACTCAGAAAGAAGCCAAACCCTCAAAGTGTGATTTCAGCACTCAGGTAATCCATGTGTGCAAACAGGTATGGGATGATCCAAAAGGCTAAAAGCCAATCAGGAGAGAAGAGCCCATGGAAACACATGAACTACTCCAGAAAAAATGCTGAAGGAAATAAACCACCCTGGAAAACATGCTTTTTCAGTGTTTGATAAGAAATAGTGCCTCAAAGCAGCCTGCATCAGTCTCCAGCATCTTATCACATTCTGATGGAACAGTGGATTCAGTTCAGATAAATTCACCAGAAACCTGTGCATGCACTGGAACTCTGCTCAGCCTCACTGCTGTGCACAACACAGACCCCACAGATGTCACCACATCCGTGGGAATGTCCCACTGTCCCAAGCCTGGGGGAAATGGGAGCTGAGCACTGTTCAGGGCTCATGTGGCTGCAGGGGGCAGTGCAAGGCCAAGAGGGCAGCAGGTCCTCCCCTCCCTCCTGAGTGTCCCTGTGGGGACAAACCCTCAGAGAGATGGGGGAAAAAAGGTCCCCAAGACAAACTAAAATTCTTCAGGGAAGTAAAACCCATGGGAACGTTAAGTGTATTTAAAATAATTCATGGAAAGGCATTCAAAAACTCATTTGAGTTTACTGCACTAGCTGTAGTTGCTGTATAATATAATCAGAGAGGAGCCAAAAAAAAAAACAAACAAAAAACAAACAGCAAAAAACCCTGAACAAACAAAAAAATAAAGCAGACAAAAAAGCTCAAACCAAACACCACAGGAAGATTTCACTTGGCCACTAAGACACATGGTCAAGAGCAAAGTCTGTCTGACAGGAGAACTTCCACCTTGTCAAAACCTTCAGTAAGTGATTCCCCTTCCAGGCTGAATTCCTTCTGGTACAATAACTATGAGCTCACTCTGGAGACTGGAATTGATGCTGTCTAAATTAGCACAACTGGTGCTATACCTGGATTCTCATGCTATAAATGAAGCAGCCCTGATTATAAAATAAATTTTAGTTCTTGTTTGAAACCAAACCCTTTTTTTTTTTCCTCTCCTTTTTAAAGGCTGATTTATGCTCTGGCATTTTAGCACCCTCACTAGTTATAGCAGAATTTTTGTTACAGGGTTTTAAAGATGATCAGATGGGAGCCAGACCAGCCTCTCCCCTCCTGCCAGTGGAAGGTCAATCCTCAAAGCAGCCCAGGCTTTGTTGTTGTTTAAACCTTGACAACACTGCTGGCATTGTCAGAAATAAGTGAAGGTTTATATACAGGGAATACCTGACCACTTGGAGCTGGATTGGGATCTCCTGTACAGAACAGATTATTGATGAATTATTTGATATATTATTACAAATGTGCTTTATAAAGCAGGATAGTTTCTTTTGCACTTCATAAAAGTAAACCTAGAGACATTATAAAATTTCTTTTCCCTGATGGAACTTATTGCTTTAAGCCATTTTGATGAGTAGGCACCAGTGTTGCAGTAGAGTAAAATGTGCACTCACAAATATTATCTTAGAATACTCTTAAAATATCTCCAAGGATTTTATATGTGAGGTAGAATACACTACCATATCAAAGCAATTCCTGTGTTTCATAATTTAAATCAGAGATGGAAGAATGAGGCTGGGGTGATCAATTTCTTTTCAGTGATAGTGACTGAAAGAATAGTTGACATTTCATAGGTTTTTTAGTGCCTGAAATAGTGTGTTTTCAATCTCTGAAGGCTTATTTTTCTTTCTAAAGATGGCGTGGGGCCTGGGGGACCCACTTAAAGTTTCTTGCCATACTTGGCCAAGAAACACAAAGTGTTGGTGAAGTATAAACACAGAGCCCTTTTTCTTTGACCCATTCTGCAGTGTGATGGGATAGTGTTGTTAGTTTATGTGAGAGAAAATAGCATAGGCTTTCTGAAAAAAAAAAAAAAAAAGTGGAATTGGATTAAGGCCTTTGTGCAAGCCTCAATGCTGAGGGGAATTAGCAATAGTTGTAGGCACTTAAAGGAGCTCTCATGCTGAAGCTTATCCCAGATTTTACACAATAAACATTTGAATATCAACAGTGTTTTGCAACTTGCAGCACTAATGTATAAACTTCTTCCTTTTGAAACTCCCAAATCCCTCCAAACGTTCGCAATACCCTCTACATAAACATGTAGGGCCTATAGTGGAAAACACCCAGTCAGGGATGTAAGTCTGATTTTTTTATTTCTTTCTTTTTCATCCCTGGAATCTAAAATGAGATCTAGTACCATTAGCTGGTTTAAGCACTTCAGAAGTTCTGTATTTTAAGCAACTTTTTCCCCTCCAGCCTCACTTTCCATTTAAAAGACAAAGATGTCAATGAGACATGAGCTTGACTTGGGTATCCTAATATTACATATTTCATGCTACAATAAAAAAGCACTACAAAACCTTTGAAGTGATTCATTAAAATACTGATCTATCCCTCTTATCAGTATGTTCATAGCATATTTTTTTAGCTCAGCTAACGAGCTTAAACCACGCTACAACATGAACATGTGGGACAAGCATTTAATTCCTCTCCTTTAACTCATCTGCAGGTGAGCAGGACTCAGAGCAATGAGGAAAAGCTGGACTTGCTGCTGGAGCTCTCCTAACATCCATGGAGCTGCTGTCATTGGCCTAAAGTCAAGCTTGGCAGTTAATGACAGGCTGAGAGCTTATAACATTAGGTGTATAAATCCACACTGACTAGAGCTGGGAAAAAGGTCTGTCTTCTCTGATAGTGATCAGCCAGATTTGCAGTTGACATGCCATTCCTACTGGCTTTTTTGGATGCCACTTAATTTTGGTATCCTGTGTAAAGGGTGACAGCTGATTCAGGAACAAATTACTTCCACGCTCTTGGTGTGAGCCCAAAGTAAATCTTCTCAATACAGTATTTAATTATAAAAGATTCCCCCCCCCCAATTCCCTTTTTAACTCCTGTTAGGTAGGTATGCATGTAATCAATTTTACATCTTTGTAGCTGTAGCTGTCCACTAAAAGATGGAACAAAGAAATAAGCCCATGGTGAAATAGCAGGGTGGGAAAAACTTGGAGATCATTTTTTGTTACAGTGTTTGTTTTGTGCTTGAAAGGACTGTGATAAGAAACTCATTGCATTAAGAAAAAATGAAGACATTACTGCCCTGTCCAGCTCTGAAGCATGTTGAAGCAGTTTGCCTATTGAATTTGATACAATGATGTATAGATGAATAAAGTTATCTCTAGTATTGAATGGGACGGTGTCAGTGGGAGGGTAAAAAGGGAGGAACTTGGAATCTGAAAAGAATACTTTTCCCCCCCTCTTTTTAAGAACTTGAAGGTCAGGGTCCAGCTGCCGTAAAAGGCTAGAGGACAAACAAAATGCTGCACAGGCCCAAATAAAGACAACTATAGACACATAGCAGAGGTTTCCTGCTTCAAGTAGCTATTATATTAACCTACACTTTAGGCAAAGAGCATTTTAGGTTTCACACTGATGAAAACATAGGATGAGCAGAAGCATCAATAAAAGTTGCACCTTTAATGAAACAGATGAAACAGGCCAGCAAAGGTAGGAAATAATTTTTTAAAAGAGGAAATTATATTGGTTCTAGTTTTCTTGAAACTAATTATTTTGATTGAGATAAGGCAGTAAACTTGCTTTTCTCCTCTTTACATCTAGCCAGGAACAATTCTAACAGATCTGTTGCCTAGCTCCTTGCAAGGCCTATATCATAAACAGCAAGAAATACAGAGTCTTGAAATTTCAGGTAGTATATGAAAAATATATACTTGAACTCATTGTTCATTCATCCATGTTTATAAACTGTTAATATTCTGATAAGCTGGCTTTCATATTATGGTCTGGGAAATAAGGGTAAGAATCTTCAGTGAAGCAGTCAGAAGGGTTAATATCCCTGATGAGAGGGGAAAACTGCATTAAAACATCAAGTTGAGCTGCATTTTGTCATTCATGCTCAGTGCTGCTTTTGTTGTCTTGTAATTACTCGAAATTTAAATGTCTCCCCATAAGATGAAAGAATGGCTAGTATTTTTTTCTTTAAGAATAAAAACTACTAGCCTGTGCTGTTCAGCAGGGGGGAGGAGGGGGCTGGATAGCTTTGACCGAGTTTGCTTGGCTTTTTTTTAAAACAAAAAAGAAACAGTGAAGGTAGAATTGCCTCATGATGTCAGGATTTTAATGTACATAGGAATAAATTTAGTAGCGTCAGATGACCATTATAAAAACCAACCCAATTCACTGAATTACTGTTTTTTTCAGCACTGGTTGGTTTTAATTGTTTGGGGGTTTTTGCTGCTTTTTTACATCAGTGACATAAAATTCTAAAAAAATGTTCAAATTAATTTAACTGATTGATTTAGCATATATATTTTGCAATAAAGAGATGTACTGATGCCACATAATCAAATAAGCTCTTTCCAAGTTAACTTCTAGACTAGATATTTAATCATGTAAATTGGCAGAAAGGCAAAGGGAGAAACTAAAAAAACCCTTCAGTTAAAAAAAAAATATTTTCACCTTCTGATAAAAATGTTTTAAGAAATAAAAGCTGGAAATGAAGGTTGAAGTATAACATGAAAAGAAAAAAAGATGCAACAGTTAAGCCTTAAAACCACTGTTTCCAGGCTAATGTGTGTTGTAGATCATTAGCCGCATGCATTGTCTAATGGGCATAAATGAGAGCCTTCGTTTTGAAGTTCCTCTTTCATCTGCAGTCAAACTTTGAGTTTGATCCAATCTATAAAGATAAATCTAGGGATTAATCTGGAGGTTTAAATGGTTTAGCCAAAGGTTGGTCCAGCTTTATAATAATGACAGCTGATTTGTGTTACTTTCCACTGAGATTTCTTTTTTTTTTTTTTTTTTTTGGTTNTGACCCCCCTACATATTGCATCTTGCAATTAGGCTGTTGACAACTCTATTATGCTGACAGCAGAGGTAGAGCTACGTGGGGAATTCTACAGCATGTTGTGCTGTAAATGTTACTCACAGATGTCTTAAGAGACTGCAGCTTGTCCCATGTGTTCCTATCTCTGCTGCAGCACATCTCGAGTTGCAGTTGTTCCAGTCAGAATTGGTGGCATGCTGAGCCTAATGCAACTCTTACCAACAACTTTCTGAGATTAGGAGCCTGTCAGGATGATGTCAATGGAGGTTTAAGAAGTGCTTTCTGAAGTTGTTCTGAGTTAATAATTAATGGGTTGATTATTTTACTCCCTTTGATAGTTCTTTTATATTTGGATGCAGCTGGCTGGAAATAACCACAAAGGGAAACTGATTTTATTCGCCATTAATTTTGACTTTACTTAGCAAATTATGCCGTGTCCCACCATCACATCTTTGCTAATCTGGCTGTGCTGTAATGTGAAGATGAAATCTTTGATTAACAAAACAGATTAATCAGTTTCTAGAGTGTTTTGGGGTAAGATGCATGCACATACATCTCCTCCCAAGTAGTTTTCCAGTACAAGCTTAGAGATGTGTTAAGTACTGAAAGCTGTCGAGCAATCAGAATGTTTTTGATGTAGGCTGCATCTTTCTCTTGTAGAAATAAGTGTTTTGCCAACTAAAGCAGAAGCATTTTGTCTGCACAAGGTGAAGATTTGGCAGTGCATACTGAAAAATACAAGTTTAGGGCTCAAACCCTGTATTTTGCACTCAAAAAATCAGCTTTACAAGTGAAATTAATCCAAGCTAATTTCCAATATTACTTTTTTGCTATGATAATGCCCACAGATGCTAAATGCTTCCTAGATATATGTCAAGACTATGCCCTACCTTAAATAATTGCTATTTTACATTGATTTATTTTCCAGTACTTGAAATATGTGCATATGTATCCTACCTACGCATTCCAACTCTGGCACAAGAGCAAATTCACACATATATGACCTTACTTTCCTTACAAGGAAAAATGCTGGAAGATTCAGCCCTTTATGAGATCTCTGTACTGCCACAAAAATATAGTTAATTTACTTTGCAAAATACTTTTGTCAGACTGACCTAGTCTATTAAAATGACTCCATAAAAGAAATTAGGGAAACTGAACCAGAAGGAGAAAAAATGCCTCATTCTGGATATTCAGAGATTTTTTCACTGTTTGAATATTTCCATCTACAAATTATAATAGATTAAACTTATATCCTTAAATTAAAAGCAACATCTTTACAACTTAGGTGAGGAAAAAATCTATGCATTTGTGCTGTTTTCATGAGAGAAAACTAATAGTTAAGCATAGTTTGTAATTACTCACAAATTAAGAATCAAAGCAAGATGTAGTAGTTAACTAAGAGGTCTGTTTCTCTCCTGGGTGACCTACCCAGTGTAAATGAAATCCTATTGAGACAGAACACTTTACTAGTCAGATAATGAACAAGCAAGTTTATTGTATTGATTTTTAGAGAGCACACATCTCTAAGTGGCATGACTAGACCATACTACCAATTTTCTAGCTGTTAGATATTTGCCATTCTGTGAAATAAGTTTGGAGTTCGTAACAAGCACATACTACAAACTTCTGCAGTAAGATCAAGAAATAAAACCAGAAACTGTTGCTATCTATGAGGACACTGCAGCAGGATCCTGTAGATGCAATAAATCTACATTTTGGTCCCCAGTTTGTAATGCAGTGTGTGGATCCAGCTATAGAAATGGGTATCACCTGTTAGCAACTCTAAAAAACTTCAATACCAGCAGAGATATGACCCCCCCCTACCACCAGTGCACATCTCAAACAAATTTGAGTGTTTGAACATATTTGTGAACTATGAAGGACACCCTTAAGAGTTAAGAGAAGCTTGACCATCATGTCACAGTTCTCACTGATCATCTGTAATTGAAAGGAGCTTTTACTCTCTCCCTGCCTTCCAACCCCAGCTTAAAAACTGTTTTAAAAAGTTGACAGGCATCAGCAGGAAAGCCGAAGGGACAGTGAGGTTTTAGATTTTTTTTGTTAAATACATCCATACCTGTTTAGACAGATTAAGTCA
Organism: Peucedramus taeniatus; assembly: GCA_013400575.1. NCBI lineage: Eukaryota > Metazoa > Chordata > Aves > Passeriformes > Fringillidae > Peucedramus > Peucedramus taeniatus. The sequence continues at coordinate 202,695 of WBNO01030486.1, forward strand.
GGAAAAGATGCTGTTTCAGTCACCCTGAGAATTTGATTATTATTTGAGCTGGATTTGATATTTATCAGTAATGTGCAAGTAGGACAAACTTGCTAAATCTTGGTGAGGGAACTGTAAGAGCTTTTTTTAACTTAATAACAAATAAACACATACCTGTGCCTGGTTTTATATATATAGATGTGTATTTTTATCAATAAAACACATTGAACTGCATTCAAGCATAAGTCATTATCCTCTGCATTCTCTCTCCCATTTAGAAAAGGACAAAGATAACAGGGAATTGTAAGGATTTTTGTTAATGTGCACTCTATAAAACTATCTGATTGAAACAGTATATTCTCCTGAGAAACTTTAAATCTGGTGTTCTGGAAAGCACTCAAATTTTAAGATAACTACAGATAACTGATTTTGAAAGGCAGCATTATGAAAGCAGAGCTTATAATATTTCAGTGCCAGCCACTGGACCTCACAGCAGCAATTTCTCCATGACTTGTTACTACTTTAAAATTAAAGTTTGATATTAAAGGAAGACTTTAGTGTTTAGTTTACCAGAATGTTAAATTTTAGCTCAGTGTTGTGTTTTTAAATGCAGAGAAAAATGACTGAAGAAATATTTCTGAACAAATAACTGCATCAGTTCCAAATGCCTGCACAAAAATCACGCATTGAGGGTGTCTTTACCTGCGCTTCAGACTTCTCCAATATAAATAACAAATATTTTGTGCACATTTTAAGATAATCTATTTTTAAACTGCAAATAAACATTTCAGATAAATGCACAGCTCACAAAGCACGTAACTAAATATAGAACTTTTCTAGTGTTTTTTCTAGGAACATAAAATATCCACAACAGCAAAATATTTTAAATTATTTAAATCAGTAACCACTTAAAAACAAATAGTCATGTCCTAGGTAGAAAATTCTGATCCTCAGCTCCACATAGAAAATATTTGGTTTCTAATATGAGCAAATATCTTGACAAGTGATTTTATATTAAAAAAAAAAAAAAAAAGACAAAGGAATATTTCCTGCTGTGTTAGCTCTGTTTCACTGATGTGGCTAAATAGATTTTTAGCATTCAGCACTTCTTAAAGGTACATATAACCAGGGTGATGACAAGATATCTGTGTCATGGTAAATTGGGAAATAATTATTCTGTTCCTTGATTTATTACATCAGTTGTAAAGTATCTAACTCGAACTGGGCACTGCAACCTCTGCACATGTGAATTCCTCTCCTGATGTTATTTGTCTCACTCTATTCATTTTGAGTTTAATTACTCACCGGCGTAAAGACGGACAAAATTTGGACCTCAACTCACCACTTTTCCCCTAAATCTTTATTAGCCTCTGTCTAAAAGTCTCTACCTGTGTAGCAAAGAAAGGAGCAAATTACACAGTTGCTCCAGTGTAATTGTTTTAGATGTTTGGAGCTTGAAATAAAAGCTGTGTTAATAAGTGCACAGCTGAAAGCTTCGCTTTCTATAGCGCCCAGACGCTTGTTTGCATTTGATGAAAATTATTAATACTAACACCAAAATGGTTTGGAAACCATTTATATGGAATACATACCTACCTCTTTGCTTAAAATCAGTGATCCATTAAGGCTTTTCTTGCTTTTTTCCAAGCTGTGAGCATACTGCGTATTTAAGTGTGTGTAAGAGGGAAGGTGGGGGGTAGGTTTAGCTGAATAAAAGATTGCTTGATATCTTGAAGTCCTTTGAAGAGTTTTATAGGCTTATAAAGCCCAGTGTGAATGAATGACATTTTTCCCCCCTTTACTTTTTACATATGGAAGTTTGTTAACCTGCGTTTCAATTAGGGAATAATTATTAATTATACTAATTACAGGTTTAAGGAAAACCACATACTTTGCAAAAAAANAAAAAAAGTTAAGCTTAGGGCTGAAATTGTAGCTGCAGACAGTGATGCTCCAATAAAGGCTGAAGCAACACTTTCTTGTAGAGGGTTTTACATAAATGTATACATTTCTTTAACAAAACAATAAAGCACCAAGGCAATCTTTTATAAGAAAAATGCACTGAGAACATATATCCAATAAATTATTTCAGATAACCCTGGGCTTTTTTTCATCAAGATTAATAACCATTTACTTTGTTTTAAAACTAAAACTCCACTGAATTCATTACAATTCTTATACAAAAAAACCAAAGCTGTCTTATTTGCTTATTTAACTATCTACTCCAAAAAAAAAAGTACAAATTGTTAGCTACCAAGTGCTAGAAATTATAATAATTTGTTCTGACAAAAGAAAGCACTGCCTACATTATTTAAGCTCACAATCATACACTTACACTGAAAAGTCAGAAAACTTAGATCTAATGCTGTAATTTTGTCCTGAACAACCCCCTTAATTATATTTCTCCTGACAATCTTTAAATTCCAAGCAGAAGAATCCTTAAAATGAAGCCTTTCTATTTTTGAATGTCAATTTTTTTTAATATGCTTTGTCAATTATACTTCCAAATAAACTTTTCAGAATCTTCTTACACTGGATATCGCTTCTCCCTGGGAAAAGATACCCTCGATGTTTTAAGAAATTTACGTGAATGAGAAGCTGTTTTTTTACATTTCTTGCAAATATACAAAGTAACAAAACCTGTCACTTACTAGAAATCAGTTAGATTTTAATCTCGTGTCATTTTTAACTAAGGATAGAAAGTAGCATGACTAAAGATCATTATTTTAAAAGCTTAAACTGCAAGTACTGTTAATTCACGTTTACATAGTTTACTGAATTTTCAGGTGATTTCAAAATATAAAATATTAAAGATATAAAAACACTGTTGCTATTAAAAAATAAAATCTCTGCCCGATTTTTTTCTGGTTTTCACACCAGTTTTTCGTTTTCTTCTGTATTTAGTTAAGCAAGTGTTTTAAAGCACTGCAAACTGTTTCCATCACATTATTACACAGCAATTGAGACATATTTGCATAATGAAAAATAATTAGGTAGATAATATCAATAAGTATGATTAAAATCATCTATTTATGGGGGGGCTTAGTGGGAAGATGTAACGAATATTTATAAATTACCATTGTAAAATTAATAATGTTAAACATTTTTTTTAAATAGCATGCAAAGCAGACAGCAATTGTTTTATTTTAAACCTCTTTTTATAATGTTGTTGCATTTTCCACAATTAACTGGAAACTTAATCCATCAAAAGTACATACAATTAAATCAACTATACAGCGATGAAATTACTTTTCATATTTCTCTTCCCATGCAGAGACAGAATTCCAAAATTAAAGTAAATTAACTAGATTATTGAAATTCACTTGCAATCCTGATTTTAGACTTAAACAATATTTTAGCAAATACTTAGACAATTACTATTTATATGGGAAACAGAAAACTGCCTGTAGTTTTACATGAACCCAATTCCAGTAAATAATTGGAGCTGGAATCATACTTAATTACTGTAGTCAACAACATTCATTATTGAAGGCAGCATACAGCTTATATTAAAGTATACCATTATATATTTACATATTTGTTATTTGCCCATTTTTCCAAATAAGATAAATTAGAAAAGATGAAAAATGTATAGGATGCTTAATATGCTGGTGCTAGAAAATGCAAGTATTAATCAATTTGGAAAACTAAGATGCAAAAATCCTTTCCAACAAAACAAAAATATTCATTAGGTCCCTGTCCTGCAATTTGACCCAAATTGTTCTAACAGTGCTCCTGAATTCAGCAGGGCTCAGACCAGGATCCTCAACAGGGTCACAGAATTTCTTTCCTTTAATTTGAGCTACTCTCAAACTGGAGAACTACAGCAGCTTAACATTCTGCCACAATTACTTGAATTTTCAGACAGCAGCTTCATTTTTTTTTCTTTTATAATCAATTTTAGGATTAATAATAATAATTGCTATCACTGCCTGAGCATCACTGACATTAAACAGCATGAGAAGATGTGCCTGTTCCCAGGGTTAGAATCCTACTTTTCATTGTGCATTAAGGCTCTGTAGGGAGCAATGTCTGGGAGGCTGCCCTTATAGAAACACCCTTTTGAGTAGTTTTGGGCACATTGTGGCTTCATTCCTCCTTGTCCCTCTGCAGAAATATTGGTGCCCAGGGAGCTTTCCCCAAATACACAACATCCACCTGCACAGAGGGGTCCCTGCTGGCTTTAGCCCAGGGTGCAGCTCCCTCCTACTCAACAGCAGCACAGAAATAGTTGCAGCCCGAAAAAAAAAAAAAACCACAAAATGTGACAGGTCTGGACAAGCAGCTGGTGCACACATCACACCAGGGCTGTGACATGCAGTAGCTCTCAGGGCAGCAAGGCAGACTGCAATAAAAGCAGACAGCTGAAAAACAGCCAGCAGCAACTTTGGGCACGGACCTGTCAAAGACTCGCTTGCTGAGGTTCCTTGGTGAGTCCCAGAAATGTTGTGGCTTCTGTGTTGGAGGGTCTGCAAAACCTCCTGTGGGCATTAGGAAGTGCAGAGGACCCACAAGGTGTCCAATGGCACAAAGCAGTCATGTTTTCTTATTAAATGTAACTTCACATGCCACAGGAAGGAAGAAATGGCCCAAGTCTCCAGAAAACACTTCACACCTCTAATTTCCATTTCAAGCCCTTTAACAACTTTCAAACCTTTTTTGCATTAAGCCTGTTCTGTAGCAATTCCCAGAAAATTCAGGCTTTACCTCTAACATAGAAAACACTTCTAGATCCTCTAGCTATAAAATTTCCCACATTCAGTGGATCACTCAACCCTGGGCAAAAAGCTTGAATAGCCCTAAATTCTACCTGCCTAAGCAAGGATCTGCTTTCTACCTTTGCAAAGAGAAAAAATAATACAGAGACACTGCTCAGAGACACTAAAAGCAAATCAACTGTGGCCCCACTAGCTGCTCTCAGGTTTGGGAGGTAGATTTTCCTTTCCAGTTGTCTTATATGAATAATGTGGATTTTACCACACAAAGGGAACTGACAGTGATCAATATATCCAAATTATTGTACTAATAACACAACAATTCACAACCACTATGGGCTGGAGGAGAAACACAACAGAAGCAGGTCACACCAAGGCTTACTCAAGCCCTGCACTTCTCTGTGTGCAGGCATAACTCCTCTGAAATCAATGGGAATTTGCTTGAGTAAGGATGATAACCCTGGAGTTAAAATATCCACTGCTTCACTACAGACCATTTCAAGGACTAGGTCTGATTATTCTTTCTCAGCAATGGGGAAAGCTATGCTCTCACATTTCAAAATCAGGGGTGGGCTGAGAGGGCTGCCAAGTCTCCTCCAGCATCATGGCACCTCATTGTTAATAGTCTTCAGAAGCCCCTTATTTCCATTTACATGAGTTCATTAGGATTACACAGGTGACTGATGTTCTATGCTAAGTGTCTCCATGATTGCACAAAGTGCCATATTAACAAAAATCAAAATAAAAATGGTTTGTCAAACACCACACAAAATGCTGCCGAGCGCTTCACGGGCAACTGTTTTAGCCTCCATATGCCTGCACACTATGAGTCAATCTTTAATTACATGATCATATAGAAAACTCCAGCCTCGGTGGCAGGGGCTCTGCAACATTACAAGCAACAAAACCCAAGGGAAGGAGCACACAGGGCTGCTGCTTCCCACTGCTTCCACACCGCTAACGCTGCACCAGCACCTCCCTGATCTCAATTCTTGTTATTCTCAAGTTTCCACTCAAAGAAAGGGTTTGTTTCAAGATTTCTGAATGCAAAAGCAGCTAAAAAATTTATCTTTACATCACCAAAGCCCAGCTACCTTTGAATTTAGAGTCAGGCCCATCCTGAACGTTTTCTAGCTGGATTACTGCTGTCCTCCTTTCCCCTTTTCTCCCATCCACATGAGGAACATGAAGTCTGCCTCTATAAACAGTGTCCACTTGCAGTTTGTCCTATAGACCCCCCAATTTTCTAAAATCCAGAGGCAAAATACTCAAGGAAAATAGTAATAGCAGTAGAAACCAGAAATATAAAGAGTAGATGAAAACCATGGGGTTGGGTAAATGTCAAGAACATTTTTCTCCAGCATTTCACAGCCCTGACAAGCATCACGTGCCAAGGCAGTCCCAGGCTGGAGCCAGGACCCCCAATCCTGGGAACAGAGCAGCCCTAGGGGGACCAAGAGGGTCCCAGCAGGCAGAGGAGGCTCATCACAAGCAGCTTGTGACTACAGCTCCCCAAAAAACTTCATGTCAGGGCTACAGGCCCTTTCCCTTCCCTCCTGTGACTCTTCAGGCCTGAAGCCTGCTGCCCTTTTCCCAAGGCAATGACCAAAGCATCCCAGGTAACCAATTTTACCAGGAAAACAGATCAGAGAAGTTAAAGCAGTCTGTACATTGCATTCCATACACTTTATTATACATTGCATTCCATACACTTTATTTATAACACTCTGTGTTCAATACACACAGAGCCAGGCAAAACACCAATTCAACAGATTCATCCCTGATCCTAACACATAAGCCTCAACTCATCTTTAGTCCTAGAAGCAGTCCTACCTACTCCAAAAAAATTTATAAATCAGGAAAATTAGGTCATATTAAGCTTTAAACTTTGTCATTTTTTTTTCCTTCACGTAATTTGCTGATTGAGTCCCGAGTTGGGGTCTTTGAGAATTTTGCACACTAGGCACTTGTGTGGCAGGCAGAGTGTCAGTGAGCCTCAGGTGGATTTCTGGACAAGGGAATAATATAATATGCTGGAGTCTGCTCGGTGCCCTCTCCATGCACAATAGCCCTGAGTGGCAGCGCGTGGTAAGCGGATGAAGCAGGAAGACGTGCATGATCTGATGAGCTTGGCTAAGCTGGGGGAGTCTCCTCTACTCTGCTAAATTAAAAACCTCCCTGCAATTTCAGTCCTAATCACCCCCTCTGATGCTGTAATTGATGATGGTCAGTTAACTCCTTCACTCCCGGGGCCGTTTATCAGAACCCAGAGAGCCGCGCATCAGCCAGCGCTTGGTGACTTAAATCAGTTCAGTTTACTGGGGGTTTCTGGAAATGTTAGGGATTTGTAAGTGATATGAAGAATATGGGAAGTTGCAGCATAAATATTTCGTGGCAGGCCTTTGGATACTTCAGATCCATAATGCCCCACTCCCAAGTGGTACAAGCTGTCTTTAAGCCTGGTTTGTGGCACTGAGACATACATTGGCTTCTCTGCCACACTCCTCCCTGTGGCTGGCACAGGCAAGGAGCCAGCAGCATTATTACACCCTTGCACCTCCCAGCTGGCAAAATGGCCCTTTGCAGCCTTTACCAGTTGGTGCAAGCTGCTCTAACTTGTGTTGAGAAACCAAACCAGAAAAGAAAGTCCTATTTGCATTTTCAGCCTGATTCCAGACACAGCCCCTGTATGCTCCACACACAGGCTTACTGTTGGCTCCTACACAATGTGATCCAAACTTAATAACAAAGGTGTGACTGGAGCTGTTAAAATGATCCTGGAGATAAATTATATCTTTCCAGTCCACCTCCTATTTATGAAAGTTTTTAGGGAATTGTCTGTACAGTGCATTGTTCTCTGGCAGAATTCTTTTAAGTCTGTTTCATGCCAAGAAGGATGGAAAAAAATCTATAAGATGTGATATATGTTTATACACTGCTGAATAAGAGGCTTTGCAGCATTGGGAAATCTATAGCATGAATTATTCTAACTGATTTATAATAGACAGTGATGCCTTAAGGACTCTATTCTGACTATTGTGCTTTCATGACAGGGTTGATGTACTACCTGCACTGTGTTCTGTAACTAGAGCATCCAAAGTGGATGCCCATATACCTGCTTTAGAATTACTGCCTATTACTGCACTTTAGAAAAGGGCAAGAAGCTTGCCCTTGTTATATTTTTAAGGTTATAATTTTTAAGGTTGTGTCTTGAAAGACTCAGATCTCAATACAACTGATATTTAATATAGTTCCAGGATCAACATCCACTCATCAACCCTGGATTTTTAAACCTCTCCTTTTGTATTAAAAAGGCAGCAACTGCTGGAGTCTGTTATTTTATTTCTGTTGTGTTGCTTTGGTTTTTTTCTGCATAGAGAATAGGCTACAGATTCTGGATAGTCAGAAACTACTTAGTTTGCACACCCCAGCACTGCAATTCTGTGATTAGGAAACCAACTGGCTCAGAAGACAACTGGGTATCAAGAGTTGAGCCAGCTCCAAGGAGGCCAAGGCAGAAACCCCCCTTTGTGATCCAAGCAGCAGCAGTTCAAAGCTGCCCTCAGAAGATTTCAAGGCTACTTTACCCAATGATTAACACCTGACAGGTGGTTGATGGGAAGAAAACGTGGTGAACTGATAGACCTTTCCACCCAAGGCATTCCTTGTTACCTGCCTGCAGAGGAGGACTGTTGTTTTCTAGATACTTTGACAGATCAAAGCATTGATTCTAGACAACCATTCCTCAGATACTTAGATCACTGATCCATCTTGTGAAGAGTGCAATATTCTCATAACACTTCACCAGTGACCAACATCAAAAAGAAAAAAACATGACTTCTCACTTTTCTGGATGCGTGAGGACAGAGTCCTGGCTGGTTTCCAGCAGCCTTCGGTCTGATGACAAAGCCAGAGGCAAGAAAATAGTTTTATTAGAGTCCATTTTGAAGAAATAATTTCTCAGGCCCCCAAAGTAACCACATCATCCCTCTTCCAGTAGTGCCTGCACTGTTTGACTAATGCAGCACAATACCAAAGTTCATATTTAATGAGGACAAAACAATTCAGCCTTTAACACACAAAACTAACAAAACAACTGGCCCTGAAGTTCTTCCAGCACAACCAGGATCCTCATGGCACTGAAAGGTGGAGTGTCTGCCAGCCAGTAAATGAATTTAATTAGGCACTGGAGTGCTGGTCTCATATGGCTGGAGCTGTTGAGTGTAGGTGTGTGTGCATGTGCACTCTCGACATATTAGCACAACTCAGCCCAACTGCAAGAGAATCCATCGATTTCTCCTGCAGCAATTAAGCCAAACAGACCACCCTGACCATGCCAATAGGACATCTACTGGACTGGACTTGTGGAGAAACTACTGTAAAGCTGAATGGAAACACATGGAAAGACACACCTGTGGGAAAACACTGGAGTTCCAATTTCTATATGGCCTGGATACATAAGTCTACAACTCCTACACGACTTAAATGTTCTCTTCACTTGGAAGCCATTAAAGACAGAAGAGAATTGAGCCTGCAAATGAAAAAAATAAGTGAAAGAGCATCTAAAACATCTGAAGATTAGACTGTTCCTTTTACAGGGCAGATTTGATAGCTTTGCTCAGAGAAAAAGCATGAAAGGAAACACACCAAAGACATTTAGGAAACTATTTTGTTTACTGGGTCAGATACCTAGGTGCATCTGTGCTTCCATATCCAAATGACATGCAAACTACTACAACTCCATGCAATGTGAGAGGTAATTCAGTCACTTCTTTTAATATGTGCTTTAATATAGTATATATATATTACTGACAATTAACATATATATAAAATATTATATATATAAGNTATATATATTGTATATATATATTACTGACAAGCTCTCTGCACCTATTCAGGCACTAATACCAATACAGCCAACACCAGAACTGTTTCCTTCTGCAGCTTGGGGCAAGGGAGGCAGGGGCCACAAACCACATTAATTGGCCAGTGGGGATTTCCCTTAGAGGAGCAAGCAGTCCTAGGGAACACAGGGCTGACACCTTTCTCCATTCCCTTTTTGCAGCCTGTGACAGGAATGAGTCTTTAGGTGACAGGCAGGACACAGGGGCCAGATGGATACAACACTCTTTGTTACAGCTTCCAAGGGCCAGCACACGTCCTAAAAGGACAACTGGAAGCCACCATAATCTGGTGCAGCCCATCATCACACACCTGAGGTTTCCCCCAAGAGTTTTACAAGATGGAGAGACAGCCCCATGTTATCTTTGACCTCATTCCCAGGCAGCACCTGGGGGGAGCACCAAATGAGGGGCTCCATCTATTCTGCTGGCCTTTGCTGGCCTTCTATTCCCACTTTCTTATTTTTAACAGTTTCACTGTAAATGAGTAAAGCATTAGAACATTAGCTTATATTGTACTGCAAAGCCTATTCCAGTAAACCTGTCAAAATTGGCATCATTAATAATAATACTTAGCACTTACATACTGCTTTACATTTTCAGAGTACCGTAGACATTAACTTAATTAACAAGTGACAGTTTCACAAGTGGAAGCTCTCCTTGCAGCAGCAGCCTGTGTGCCTGAATTTCTCACAAAATCTCAAACTCTGCATTAATCCACTTGTCTTTCATCCTTCTGAAAAGATTATCTTCCTTTTTATTCGCCTACTTTGGATATATACACACATGCTCTTAAAAACCAAGCTATTAAAAATATTCAGGTGGAAGAACACTGACTTAACACAAGCTAATTAGAAAATCCACATTACGCTACTTTGCAGCCTAAATTACTCAAAAATCAGAGCTCTATAAAGCACATGTCTGAACAGAATAGGGCTCTAAATTGGTGTAAAGTGTACTTAATATTGATTGCTCTGCAATTTCCAAAACTGTTCAGAAATAGAGAGACATCATTAGGTTTTATTTGAATTTTTCCTTCAGGTTTAAAAAGGAAGATGGCAAAAAAATCAATACAGCTACAGAAGTAAAGTAAGTGAAACCCTGTCTCTAGCAATTTGCAGGGCAAATTCACTGGGGAGATCAGTGTTCCCTTCTTAGGGCCACATTTCAGAGGTCTGCAGATGATTTCCAAAGCTGAAGTTTAGGCATGATTGTGTCACATCTGCCTTGTTTTCTACTTGTAGCCCACCAAGGAAACCCAGCACCCAAAGGACACCTTTGTACCAGACAGGAATCCCTGCTTGGCCCACTAACCAGGGGAGGTCCCTACTCACTCTGCCCTTCATCACAAAGCTCCAGTTTACAAAGGCAAATTAAGAACTTGATCATCTTCCCCAAAAAACCTTTTTCTGAGGCACTTATGAACACGATACCTAAAAACCTGCACTCCCACCCACATGGCAGCTGTGGGAGCAGGAAGGGGGTGTTCCCAATTAGTGTTGGGGAGGAGATATCCACCACACTACAGCATCTTGATGTGGACATTTCCAGCTCCTGGAGTCAAGAGATTTTTGTGTTTATAATCCAGTTCATGCCCTTGGTGGTTGCTTGAAAAAACATTTCTCTCCAAAACCACACAGGTGCTACCAGAGAGGGAAAAAAACCCCAAAACATTACACCATTGTAAGTGCATTTTCATTTTTTACACACCCAAACCCCAATGTGGGATCATTTCCCCTTCCCACTAAGTCCCCAGGCTGTGCCCCCACATCACTAAAAAGCAGCTTCTCCTGACAGCACAACTGCTCTGTGGAATTAGCCATGACTGGGACGTTAATTTACAGCATGATAGTCATATTGGGAAGTGATGTTGCTTTTCAGCCTCCTCTTGTGCAAAAGGTGGCACTGTCCTGCATCTGCTCCAAGTGTGACAGGCAGGAACTCAACAGCACCAGGGAAATTGCTGTGAGCTTTTACCAGTGGTACTTCCCACTGGACAAACTCTCAGCTGATGAAAATCAGCACTGCTCCATAAAAAGTGATGGAAGGAGCAATACAGGCTGCTTCTTCAAACAAATCCTTTGCTTAACGAGTGTGTTATGATATCTAAATGTTTGCTAAATTAATTGTTCTAGATCCAAAGGCAGCTAATTCTGTTGTTTGGCTGCAGTATGTTTATGCACAAATGTACAAACAGAAAAACAAACTTATTCAGCTGGGACAAGGGATTCCAAACCAACCTGAACTACCAAACCAGTGCACAGTGCTAACAATAATCCAGAATTTCCCTTCCTCTCATAGCTCAAACACTGGCGATGCTCCTATCAGAGCATTAAATATCTGCTGTAAGCCTCTGTTTAGCAGGAAGATTACATCCCCCAGATTTCACAGTTCAAAAGTTTATACTGTCCTGAGCTATTTATAGACTGCTGACACTGCCTCTTCTTCAGTGCAGATATCCTGGGGAAAAAATAATAATAATAAGTTTGAGCCAGTTTGAAAAAGATTTTCAAAGAGTTGTTTTCTGATTAACTCTCACTCCTGCATCAGAAACTTGTCTTTGATGGCTTGGGGTTTATAATTAAGTATTCTTCTGACCTTCCATTAAACTTGACACTTTGAAAAGAAAGTTAGAATTTAGAACTGGATAATCAATACTAAAATCAACATATCCTTTGCTTCTAGTTAATCATTTAATCATTCTCAGAAGGAACAGGAATGGCTTTTGGGAAAGAAAAAACAAATTAAGGAATTCACAGGTTAAAAATTATTTTTGCCATAACAGAGCCATCATTAATAGAATGACCACTTCATCATGTGCATCCTTCATCCACATCTTTAGTTTTCACTTCCCATTGTACACCTTTTCTCTAGGTCTTTCAGCACATAAATCCCTCAAACTCTCTCTTGATGCAGGACTGCTTTCAAAACCAAAAATAGATATTTTTATGTCATCTCCATATATTCCAGAGAGATAAGACTCAGGCCTTGGTCTAATCCCATTTACACAGATCAAAATCAGAACTCATTCCACTGGAGTGAGAAGTGTGGCACTGCTGAAAACCTGCCCTGCCTCTTACTTTTGGCAGTTTTGTGTGTGATGCTTTTAACACATCTCTGAGCCAACTGATCTGAATGTGTTCTTTAATTAGAGCTCTATTTTAAAAATCAGGTGGCAGTCGTGCTTGTGAGGATCTCTGCCCTGGCAGTGCTCTCAGGTCAATGTCCTTCACACACAGCCTCCCCCCAGCCTGACCCTGCCCTGGTCTGGGGCTGGCAGTATCACAAGGATTTGCCTTTTCATTCCCCAGTGCAAATGATCACATTCCTATTTTATGGTTGTACTGAAAAGAGAAGAGATAGAGAGAAGGAGAAGTTTTGGAACCAATCAGATGCTTCCAGGGATGGTGATCCCACCACTTCCCTGGGCAGCCTATTCCAGTGCTTAACAACTCTCAGGGAAGAAATTTTTCCGAATATCCAACTTAAACCTCCCCTGGTGTGACTTGAGACCATTTTCTCTTGTCCTGTCAGTTCTTACTTGGGAGATGAGACCAACTCCCACCTGGCTACACCTTCCTGTAGGATTATTGTGTGATTTCTTCTGTGCATACCTCAAAGCATTTCTCAATATCAATACTTGCTCTAGTTACTTATAACCATCTTTCAACTTCCAGAAATATATTCAGGAGTGATATTAAATATTTCATAAAACTGTAGCAAAGAGCTGTTTGTGGACTTTGGGTGACCTGCTGCTTATTGTGAGGTGATAGGAAGTGCTTCAAGGGTGTATTAATTTCAAAATAATTTCGAAGAAGTCTTGTGTTTGTTGGATATCTGCTTTGCCCAGCTGAAAATCAAGGCCAGGATGACTCAGTCATTATACTATAACTTGAATTCACCATCCTGCCTGCATACAACACAGCATGATTCAAGGTTAAGCACAGAATACCAAAAGACTCAGAGCATGGACATTTTTAATGGTAAAGGAACCTTGACTTTTACTGATTATATTAGTTCAACTAAAATTGACCTTCAATATATGAAGATTTCATTTTCACAAATACATGGTATGACTGATGCCTTTTATTAGGCTTACAAAAAATTAATCAGAACTGAAGCTTTCAAGGCCACAATCTCTTTTTTCAGTCCAAGTTACAGATAACGGAAGGAGGGACATAGTTATGAGATCTTAAAAGCTAAACTGATCTTTTTTGTTTGTTTGTTCCATAATAAAAGGCAATACCATTGCTATTTATCAGGTCCTGTGAGCTGGCATTGCTGCTAAATAACAACAGGCCACTTCCCAGCATTATCTCCAGGGCTGTTGCTTGTGCATATTTATCCAGTTAATGGGATGGATTTATTACAAGTGTTGGATAATTTGGACCCAGCCTACACTGATGTATTTTATGGCATGTGGTCAACCCAGCTATTATGGCCTGGGTCTGCAACTGCTCTGTAAACTGGAGCATACAGTCATTAAAATGAATGAGCATAAGTGTTTGCTATGCTGGTTTTAATTATATGTTTATCTCTTTTCTCTTTTAAACTTCCATTTTATTTATACCACATGTGGTCACATATGGGCTGTAGATGTCATCTTAGGGGGTTTAGGAAAACCATAGGCAAGCAGCTTCCCTTATTTAGGAGGGTTTAACTCACCTCCTTAACAGCAATTATAGGGTTATATATCTTAATTTAGATACATATTCCTGATTTTTAGTGAAGTCCAGTATCCAGAGATGAGGGGAAAAGAGCAAATCTTCATCATGTGGAACATTGTTTTTGAGAGGGAATGTTTTAATGCTTATAGAATCATAGAATTCTTTGGGTTGGAAAAGACCTCTAAGATCATCAAGTTCAATCATTATCACAGGTTAAACACAGGTTTATTATAGATGTTTACATTATGACTTGGATATTTCATGAAGAAGTTTCCTTAGTACCCTCTATGGAACAAAAATCCTGGAGAATGAAACTCATCAAACTAAAAGTATGACATATAATAGTTTAAAATTGTAGTTTAAGACACCAATAAATCAATCTTTCATGGCTCAGAATTGTTTTCTGGAAGTTATGCCATGTGGATAAATATCATTCCCTTTTACATTCATGAAACTTAGTGTGAAAATGTAATACAGGTGTTGGAGGACATCTCTGATAGCACAGTTCCACCAAAGGAATGTGCTGAAAACACACAGATTCCGTGTTATGGTGCAAGAAATCCAGAGGAATGGACCTTCTCTGCAGGGCATTGACATCTTGTTAGGTCTGTGATTTATACCATGAAAATCTTTTGACTTACTAGTTGGCTTATGGGTTTACTCTTCATGTGATTTTATTGGTGGAAATAGGCCAGGAAAACCGAAAGGGGATGGAAATCTCACTTTCAGAGAGTTGTACAGCCTTGAAATTTGCTTCCTAGGAATGTTAATGTCAGAACACACAGTCATCTAAGCTCTTATAAAAATCAAAGACATTTAGACCTATAAGGTTTTAGACCTTATAGCTCCTTTGGACAATTAGGAGTCAAAGAGAGTAATGTCCAGACGTGTGAAAATTAGCAAACACATTACTTTCTTCATTGGGTGAGCTATCTATTCCCAACATTGGCTCAAGGCCTACATCTTTCACATGACAGAATGTGAACAATTTATGCATTTAGCTAAATCTGCTTAACCTGGGTCAAACTACACCCATGTTGGAACTCTGCCATCATAAGCAAAAAAGAATTATAGATCTGATGGTACATGTTCTGATGAAGGAGAAACAGTGACACTGGGCTGATCAACAGTTTAACTATGACACAAGAGGTTCCCTCTGAGGACAGGATCAGGTCTATTGAAACGATCAATTTAAGTTTTAAATTATACTTTTAATTATTTAAAATAGAACGTCAGCAGAGCTAGGAAAAAAAAATCCTTTTGTGTCGAACAGTAATTACATCTGACTTTTCCACCAAAAACTCTAAGTGCTGTAGAACTGCATTAAAACTGCTTAAATGCAGAAGGTTCTTTCTTTTGCATAGTTCAGATTGTGCACTGAACTAGATAGCTTTGTTAGCAGGGCACACAGCTCCTCTTTCCTGGAACCCTGCTTGAACTCTTTGCTTAAATGAATACACTGGTTTTGCTCAGTCATTAGTAGGCATTTACTCATATCGAAATGCACTGCATTTAATTCAGGACAGTTGGCAGCCTCTGCACGAGCGAGACTCCAAAATGAGCCAGCATATGAAGGAGGGGAATGTCTTTAGCTTAGAGCTGGGGTTACCTCTAGGGCAAGGAGGGGATTTTCTCACTCCAGCTGTCTGCTTCAGGACTGGTATTCAGTGCCTGGTACTCTGAGACCTGCAATCTTGGTGAGGGAAGGGGGGAAAAAATATAGAAAAAAGTAAATAACCTCTCAAATGCACACTAGGAGAAAAGAAAATTGTAAATAACACACACATAAAAAAAACCAGAAATATACCTGCTCATGCATCAATCACCTCCATTTCAGACGTGGTGCCAAACAGAGAGGATGAATGAGGGTTCAGCTCAGTTAGGGAGAGTGCAAATATCAACAGCACTAAAGCTACTTTTCAGGTTAGCATAATCTTCTGTCTGCAAACACTGTGTGGTTTATCTGATTTTTTTTTTTGTTGGACAGCTGTGATCTTCTCCTTTCAAAACCTTGTCACTGCCGTTCAGTAGAAATGTAAGTGATATGATTAAGGAACATGGCATCTTGTATAATCGGTCGTAATCATTATCTAGGGGTTTCAGTAACATGACACATGCACAGCAACAGCAGCATCTGCTATGGACTGACAGATATCTCAAGCTCAGGATGATGGAAGCGCACTGAGGGATTTGTAAACTTGTCTTGGCTAATGCCACTACCCTGATGTGAACCTGTTGTTGGCTATGCTGCTTAAAGGCCAAAGATTAAAAGTGTTTTATAAAGTTCATCCTGTGTCTCATGAACCTCTATCTCTGGCTGGTGTGGGATGTGTTGCCTTGGCAGACCTTTCCCACTTTCACTGATAGGATGGCACTTTTGGAAGTAGCTGCAAAGAGCAGAACTCTATTTTTGTAGCGTTTCCTCACCATGCACCAGGTTGGTCTTTTACAAACACTCAGCACTGGATTAACTGTGTTTCTAGAGTAGTCAACAGAGTTGAATTGTGTAGTATATGCTCTGTAGTTTATAAACATGAGGGGACAAATTCCCAACTGCAGACACACGTGACCGTGACTCGTGAGTACCACGGTGTCCTTGTGCTGGCTGAACAGCTCCAAGCCCTCCATCTGAGCTGAAGACCACAGACCATGGCCCTGGGCACAGCAGCCATATTCTGGAGGCTTCCAGAGGGAGATCTGAAGTCTGTTTCTTCCTGAGCCTGCAGAGACTAAAATCCAATCTCTCCCTTTCTGCATGTGTCCCCCAGCCACTGCGCTATTAAAGGTCTGGAAGAAGTGGAGATGAGAGATGTTTTCCATGCCTCCTTGTTGTAAGAGTCTCTGGAAGGCAAATGGCAGTGAGCCAGGAGGAGAACAAGCAAATGAGAATCCTGCCAGAAATGGGATACATGCCTTTTTTTTTTTTTTTTGCTTTTTTTTTCCATGTTTTTTGGTTTGGCGAAATTTAGAACAGCTGTAGACTGCATTAATTTGCTCTGAGGTCTGAGTGATTGCCAAGGCCGTGGTTGGGGACATCACTTTTGCACACCAACTGTGGAAATTCATCATTCCTCCATGTCAACATCAGAGGATTAAGACTTGGGCACTGTTCCTTTATTGTGACTCCAACATTTTGGTCACTTCTAGACAGTATCTTGTACTCAGCCTGCTCCATTCAACTTTTTGTAAACATTACTACAGCTGTACTCCTGGTACAGTTACAAGCTACCAGCCAGTGGGCAGCCTGAAGTCAGGTTTGTGCTGCAGTGAAGCAAAACCCATTTTTATGCAAACACAGCAGTTAATAAAGATAAGGTCCATCTAGACAGGCTGCTGTAATAGTATCATTTATTTGCATCTGCCATACATCTCAGTTCCAGGGGTCTCAGTATGCAACATTCACAATTTACAAATCCTGAATAACATTTAGGATTATTCACAGGTATCCAACAGTTAGAAATAATGGCTGTATTGGAAAAAATGGACAATCTTTAAACAGGTTAAATGCAAAAGTGTCAGCATATTATATATGTTATAAATTAATTTTACTCCTGAGCAGAACTGCAGACCATGTTCCATCAAACCACATTAACTAAGAATAACACAACTAATTTTTCCAAATGTATTTATTCCCACTTTACTTTCTTCAGGTTTTATGGATAAGGAGCTTTCCTAAAATTTCAGAACATTATGATTCTGATTTTGTTACTCTCATCATGTAGTACTTTATTCACCAGATTATCTCTTTAGGTCAGCTTTTTTGATTATGGGATGGGCTATGCTGATTTATACCATTTGAGAATCTGGACCATTGAGTTCAAGAGGATAACTAATGGAGTCAGGAGCTCATCAAGTTCAGCGATGGCATCAGAATCTGATTCTGCTTGTGTTCAGGAACAAAGGATTGATAACTGATGAAAGGAGAGGCAATTAGTTAACCACATTTATGAAGAAGACAAATACAGAATGCAAATGCACTTGCCTCTCTAAGGCTCCCTCTGCTATTGCCTCATGGAACAAAAAAAATTCATTTTCCTTTATTCTCAAATACAAACATATTGAATGATTATTGCCTAATTGCCAGATGACTCTTCCTTCTTGCTTTCTTGCAGGTCAAGGTTTGAAAGAAAAATGTGTGTATAGATAAAACAGGCACAGATCAGATGTAAAAATCCACCTGCTCCATTTATTAATGCAACTCTGCATTTGAAAATACAGTGTCAGGAATTAGGTAGCATATGAAAGTACAGCTAGATAAATTTTAAAAGAATTTTGAATAGAGATACATTTGGGAATTCAAAACAGGGTGAGATTAAACATAATGTAATGAAAGGTAGAGAAAACAATTTGACACAACATGGCAGTGATCAGAATTTCAGCTCTTAAAAATTGCATTTTTACTGAAGACTTTGCCACAGGTGAAGTCACGATGGCTTCTCCCACCTTGTGCACGGGCACGGGCAGGTGTTCCTGCCTCCTCTTTGCCTCTGAGACAAACACCTGCTAATATTAGCCACCTCCTCCCCGTCGCCACCAGAAGGAGCTTAGCAGATGATATTTTCATTGGATTGTACAATAATGTGAAGTCTTCTCTAATCTTATTTGGCACATTACCCATTGGATTTATGGAAATCCTCGGTGAGCTCTGACCCGGAGGTGTGGCGGCCGCATAAACTCTGCGCGTGAGCGGTGTCGCCGTGGTCACGAGGAGTGCCCTTGGCTTTACCTACTGCTGAAGTTTTTGGCTGGGCTGACAAGTAACCCTTAAATCCAAAGGGAATGGAGTATAAAAATCAGTCTTCCAAACACACAGTGCTTTGGCTGATTAGCATGGAGAAAAAGGAATTAATAATGAGGAGAAAAAAAAGATAGCCAGAAACTACAAACACCAGGGAGCCCATTTCAGTGTTGCTTGAAAATAAAGCAACAATAGCAAGACTAGTCGTCTCATTAAATAATAATTTGTTATTTCCCTTAATGCTGCACATGTTCTTTAATGGCTGTGACTTCTTAAGACAGTTTGACTATAATTCCCACGTATTTATCAATAGGAAACTTGTAAAACTTTTAATGAGTCCTTGAACTGACCACCTGTGAGCAAGGGGTATCATAAACCTTGTCTCTTCAAATATGAAAAATAATTTGAGCATACGTTTTCCTTGATGTGGCTGATCTAAAGTGGGTTGTGAAATTACTGGCAGACAGCTCAAGCCATTCTCCCTACAAAATTGAGACATGGCCACTCCTCTCCAATGGCAAGGAGCAGAAGTTGTTCTCATTTCATGCATTTGGAAAATTGCTGGCAATTAGAGAAGAAAAAAAAAAATAAACTGTTTATTAAAGAATGGTTCTTCCATTAGAAATATGTGTTGATACATTTCTTTGTGGTCAGAGTCAGGAAAAATTTCCAGTTGTTGAAACTAGTCTGATGGTTTTTCATGTCTTCATGTTTCATGACAAGAGATGAGTATGTGCTTTGAGCAGGATTCTGAACTCAGGGGAATTTAATTTTCATATGGAATTAAATTCATATAACTTCCTGCACAATTTCAGAAAAAAATTATGCGAAGAATGTCATTTCATTTCAGCTGAACCAGCTGAAGTTTATAAGTTTTACCAGCTCTATCTACACTGCTCATGACTGATTATAAAATGCAATCGTACTTCATTTTATTCTTATTTATGTATCATCTGTCAGATTTTCCTGTTTCACTTTGACTTCACCATTCTGATTAAATGTTAATATTTTGGTTTTAAATTACATATCCTCTGGCATATGATGCCACATGCAGGGATTTTTTTTTTCCTGTAGCACTTTAATGAGATGATGCCATTTCAATATATCTGCATAAAAATTTTCAATAATTAGGAAAGAAAAATGTTATGTTTTCAACCAGGAATTTTCAATTATATTCAATTAAAAGGATATTCTGTTCTAAACCAAAAAATATTCAGATGATGCTTTCAATTTGGAAAGTTTTGTTTCAGTATTTGTTGTGAGATAGTTATGTTGATGCCTTCAAAGGTAAATATTGGCATCCATATTTTTTAAGAGATTTGAAATTCTGCATTTTCATCCCAAATCAGGAAGAAACAAAATGGCATTTAAATTCCAGGTTTACACACAGTTTCTCAATTTTTAGTCCACAGGCACGGGACCATCCTGCTGGAAATAAATGCATGTACTGGAACTCTGGTTCCATTTTTGGGAAGACTGTGGATACACTGAAGGCATTCCCCAGCATGATCTGCATGTGAAAACGGTGACGAAGCCAGAAAAAGAGGGAAGCAAAACCACCACAAATGCGCCGAGTGTTTTTTGCAGAAATAGCAGTGTGGCCAAGGCACCTCCATCCCTTCATTCTGATGGCAATCACATCACAGGTAACACGATGTTTTCCTGCTTTGGGCAGCACTGCAGAGATAACCTCTCCATGACAAACAGATTTCCAGCAATTTTTTCCTGTCTGCTGGCCTGAACCTGAATTTTCTTTGATGTTAAACATAAATATCCGAACATTGCTCCTATTTTCTCCTTGCATAAATAAAGTGTCGAGGGGCAGAGGGGAGAGGTACTCGCTGTTGTCTTTCTGTTGTGACAACGTCAAACAAAAGCCATGCTCAGTGTTTTCCAGAGGGCCATCTTTGTCTTACAGAAAACATAATTGCACCCTTTTAAAATATCATCCTGGTGCCACAGAGCATTGGGTGGATGTGCTGAGTGATTTACTGCACCAGTGGCAGCATCCTTTGGTTTTTACTGCAGTTCTAATGGTGTGGAAAACTTGGGGCTCCACGGCTTTTCTGCTTTTCTTTTTGAGGCACTGGTCTCAACGTTGGTCTCAAAATGGTGTCTCATTTTTCCATTTCCCATATTAGAATGAATATACAGCAGGAGGAACTGCCTTAAATTTCCCATTCTTCATGTTAAACATAATCTCCCAGCCTAAGTGCTGAATCACATCTCCCAACTGTTTCCTCCTCCAGCTGTGTCTTCACTTGTGTTGCTTTTATTTACTGTGTCAGCCTGCACCTTTCTTAACAGTGTTGCTTTTCTTCCCCTTCAAACAAATATATCCTATTCTCTATGGCAATTTTTGAGCTGTGTGCTCAAGTCAGGGGTTAGACAAACCTTATCAGTATGCGTGTGTGTGTATGTGTGTGCACTTGTGTATGTAATTCAGGTATTTTCTCCTACTGAACAGGACAGTTGCATTGGGAAGCTGGTAAAAGCTAGAGTGGAACAACAGCACAATGCATCAAAGGGGGAACCGAGATTCTTTTTTTCCACAATTTTAGCTGCATGCAACACAAAGTGGCAATTATATGGCACATTTTTCTTCTAAAAAATTGGCCTCGTTGTGCCTCTAGACAACAAAACAGCATGAAGAAACCATACAGGCACAGCTTGGTTCCAAATAACCATGTTTACCTAATATACACAAATATGCCAGGCCTAACTGTATAAATATTGCTGTTCTGACTTATTTCTGGAAGTTTCTAAAACACATAACATGGTGAGTAGAAAAGAACATTCGCTATTTATTTTCATTGTAGGAAAAAGCACTAAGTCTCATGTATAAATATATTTGCAATGTGATAGGGAAAGATGACAGGAGTATCCATGGAGCATTTTATATCCACTCATATGGTGAAAAACACACAATGGAAAACTTGATTTGAGGTGTTTGAATTTATATAAGAGGCATTCTGATTCATCTAGAAAATGTTTTCTATGGTATTTAATTTAAATTGATTCATGCCATGGTTTTTCTTTCTTTTATGAAATATTCAAGAGATTCTCAGGGTGACATGAAGCACTTTTAAGAGAACTACCAGTTATCTCCTCTTTTCTTATCTCTTGGGCAGCTTTTTCCAGCATTCAGAACTAGTGCTTGAGTTTTAAAGCTCCCTTCCACGATTGCTGTCAGATGAGGTGTATTGACAGAGAGGTTTTGCTCTGGGGACCTAACGCAGTATTTGAATGCATCAGAAATTGCAAATGATGCAAAATTACTCAAAAAAATATTCCTAACAGAACTCAGAAAATTCCCAGCCCAGAAGCGTGACTGGTTTTAACAAACGACAGATTCAAAATGTAACAAAAGATAATTTCTGTCTGATTCCAGGGGAGTGGATGACAGATGACTCTTAGCCCGTGGCATGTGCACCTGGCAGTGCTGTCACAGCTTGCCCGTGCCAAGGGCACGGGGCTGAGATGCCAAACCTGGCTGATAATGGGATTAAAGTCTGTAAGAGGCACCCGCTACCTGTTAGGTTTGGATTTGAATTGTCCTGTTGGTGTCTTCCAGGTGGATTTGTACAGAACAGAGTCATGGCAGGCATTCCTCACACACTGAGAATTTTCCTCCTTTTCAGCTTCTGGGAAAAACAGGGATTTATGGAGTCTAACTCACCTCTCAGCTGGTGCAGAGGTCAGGGCTGAGATCTAGCAGATATGACTTCCACGTGATGCTGAGGCTGCCAAAAACTATTTCTGTCACTGGTGTCCAGCTTTGCCAATCTTTGGGATGACAATTGGGTGAATTACCAGGAGCTCCATCTCCATGTCACCTGTCCCAGTGCTCTCACAGGACGTGGTCTGTGATGGTGGCTGCCCCAGGACATGAAATGGTGGAGTCATGCTCCATGTCCCAGTACAAACTGGTTACCTGACCCTGTAAAACTGAACATGACTGTCATTAGAAGCAAAGCAAAAGAGGTGAAGGCAGAGAATGCTGGAGGGGAGGAAAAAAGTATTTAGGAAAAACGCAAAATGAGACCCCTGTTCATATCTTGACTTTTTTTCCCAAAATATTTGTCATCCCAGTTCAAGTCCTGCAATTTATTACTGTAAAAATACCCAAAAAAAGCTGTCCTCCCCTTTTTGGCATTTGTTTTCTTTTTAAAGCATCTGAAACAACATGATCTGTGGTTTGGCTTTTTTGTTCTGTTTTTATTTGGTGGGTTTGGTGTTGTTTATTTGAAAGGACAGAGGCTCCACTTTGTTACTTTCTTATTCACCTCTATTTGTCTACTCCATGAACTTCAATATATTCCCTCAGTTTGGAAAAAAAAAAAAAAAGATTCTGTCTAAACTAAAAGATATAAAGATCTGACTAAAAGATATCTTCCTCTTTCCTCTAGCCCCTTTCCAAGAGCCAGAACATACTTAAAAATTCTTAAGGAACAAAAAGAGATTTGGAGAAAAAAAAGTTTAAAATAAGGAAAAATAAATCACTAACATGCTTTTGCACTTTTTTTTTCCCCAAGCAAATTTAAAACTCTAGGATATTTTTAAAAATCACACTTTGAGAACATAATTTCAAAATTTCAGCTTCAAGTGATGGTTTTGTAGTTATATTCTACAGTTCTGTAGAAAAAGGAAGTATTTTTTGACTGCCAACCTATTCACTCATAAGTACATAGCCTCTATTAAAAATAATCCTCAAAACATACTTTAAGGAAAAAAAAGTGTCTAAAAAATCCAAATTATAATGTCTTAAATTATATACCACTTTGCTGAAGAGATGAATCTACTTTTTTAATGCACAGAGCTGAAAAACAATAGAATATTTTTTAAAAGAGAGCCCTTCCATGAAGGAACATGGAAAGACCTCATTGGATAACTATTCATTTAGGAGGAACAACAAATATACCAAGGGAGATATTTCAGGGGACTAAATTAAAAAATCTGATTTCTTAAAAAAGCAATATCTAGTGCAGGTCCCTCCCTGCTGACACTTTTTTGGTGTCAGTCTTCTGCTGTTGAGTCTCGAATTTTATGCTCCATTGAAACCCGTTCCATCATGGATGTAGTCCAATAGTAGCAAAATTTAAGAAGAAGAATTAGTGAATTATTTTAGGTTAATTGTTGGATATTTTAGAGGTCTTTTCCAACCTTAATGATTCTATTATTCCCTTTTTGCTTGTTTATTTTTGAATAATAAGAACAAACTTCTCCAGCTAGGATAATGGATGGCTTTAGATTTGTTCCACTTTTTAGACTTATTCTTTTATTTCTTTCCTACAAATCTTTGATGACGTGAATCCAATTGCCTCAAAACCACTACATAAACATTATATTTCCACCAATTTGATTTCACTTCTATTACTTTTTCCCAGAGTTCTGCTCCTTATTCAAATTAAAACCAACCAAACAAACCTAAACCATCTTTTCACTCCTTTCCCTCGTCCGGTTGCCTTGCAAAGCAAAGAGAAACGACAGCTTTGACCCGGGGAGAACGTGGATTTTCTTTCTTCTTTTAAGCAGGCAGAGGATATTTGTGCAAGGGAAGGATCAGGGTCAGGCCAGGCACAGCTTGTAAGAGACATCGTCTATCTCCAGGCCACACAACTCTGCTGCAAGTTTCCCTAATGCCTTGGCAGCACTCCATGGCCCAACCTGGAGACACTGAGCTCAGCTGAGGAAGCCAATTAGGTTATAACCTGCAGTTGGTTCAAGCCCAGGTCCTGGCCGTGAGCTCTGGCTGCCTTATCCACTAAGCTGCCCTGAACTGGCGTGAGGTTTAAATTGGAACATTTTGTTTTGGTGAAAAAAAAGAAAAAATCATAATTTCCATAGAAACCAGAAAAGGATAAAATACTGTGAGAAAAATACAATTGCAAAAGCTATTTTGTTGTAATTTGTCATCTTTGCTGTTCTCCTTGCTGTAGATTCTCTGAGAATATGCTTCTAATTGCATCATTTCATTAGTAATCTCCTGTTTTATTAAAAAGTCCATATGTAAATGAGAACAGTATTCAGGGGAAAAGAAAAAACATTCTGGTGCATTTGCATTTGTGGAAAGGGCCAAACCATGAATGAAGGCTACCACATTTGGAATTCCCTCTATCTTCCCCTTTTTCTCAGTACATTTGGCGGGGGAGCGGGGGCAAAATAAACAAAAAATTAAGACACGAGCACGGAACCTCAACT
The DNA here is from genome assembly GCA_013400575.1 of Peucedramus taeniatus. Lineage (NCBI taxonomy): Eukaryota > Metazoa > Chordata > Aves > Passeriformes > Fringillidae > Peucedramus > Peucedramus taeniatus. Next base: position 227,896 of record WBNO01030486.1, read on the forward strand.
TCCACAAACTGGCATGATTCCATCCAACTTGGTGGAGCTTCTCTGATTTATATCAGTCAAAGATCTGGGCTAAAGGTTTATGGGAATAATGGGAATGGGAGGATTTCAGCGGCGCTTCGCTGGCGGAGGAGAGAAGATGCTGCAGGGAGCTGCACATGCAGCGCGTGGCCATGACTGCTCGCACACTAATTAAACCAGTTTTATATTTTGGTACTGGAAAGATGGTTAAAACCATCTGTTTCTTTTTAGAAATCGATTTCTTTTCTACCAGCTAAGGAGAAAATGTGGACAAAATTAGATCTAGGTGATAAATAGTTGTTTGGGGTTTCTTTCTTCTGCATCTGAAGGTCAAGATGTAAATAGGATTTGCGTCAGTACTTAAGGACAGATGTAAAGGTTTATTGCAGTGCGACGAACAGCATGATCTTAGGTAAATCTCCAATGTTTTGTTTCAACCAAAGCAGTGATTTAATTTATTTTGTGTTCTATTTATGCTTCCCCCTTTCTGCATGTTTTAACCCTTGCAATGTGAAAGCGTTCAGTATAGTTTGAAACAAACGTTGAAAGAAATATTCCTGATTTTTTTTACTGAAACTAATTGTGGAATATGACCCAGTCTGAGGCCTCTTACACATCAGGCAATCAACAGGCTGATGCCTCAGTGGAGTGTTCCAGCAAATTACCTGGCACAGCCATTGCAGGGTAGCTGTGCTGGAGCACATCCCTGGAGCTGAATTAGAGGTTGTAAATTGCCTCCACAAATCCCTTCCCTCATAGTCACTTATTGTCCCACATAAGTAGCTATCATTTTAATTGACAGAGTCTTGTGTGAGGGATGCAAAATCATGAAAAATATGAAGTGCATCATACAGAGACAAAACACAGTTCCATTGAAATTATACCTTGTCAAGAGAGAAAATATTCTGGTTGGCTGAACATGAATCAAAGAATTTGGAAGACCAGAATGCTGGAATTACCTGGTCTCAAAAAGTAGGGATGGAAAAGGGCCTGGTTTGCTTATTTAGTCTTATCTTCATTTCCACTTATTTTTCTTTTCAGTTGGTCACAAAGAAAGGGTGAAACTTTGAAAAGGAAAAGCAGAGAAGAACTAAAATATAAATAATGACAACTTGTATTTGTGGAGTAGATAGTCCAGGTGACAGATAATGGCACAAAAGCAGTTCCCCTGGGAAAACAGCTTGAACCCAGCCGGAGTCAGGAGCGATGGCCATCACAGGCTGCCCAAGGGCACAGGGCTGGTGGGTCTGTGGGCTGTGTCCCTCCCATATCAGGGTTTCACTGGTTCACAGGCTCCGCACTGGCCCTACAAACAAAGATGAATTTCACTCTCTGAACACATCTGTCATGTTAGGGCTCTGACACTTTGCATGATGGTGCTTAGCAGTCGTGGTACTGTGCACACCGGGGATGTTGGTGCTGCCTTTTCTCCTCTAAAACTGGTACTTAATTAAAAAATAAGCACATGTGCATACCTGCAATCACAGTTCTGTCATCTAATGCTGCAAACCCACAAATGGAATATCTCATATCTTTCTTGTCTTTGTTTTCTGCTCCAATCTTTGCGTTGCCCTTTGAAACATGTGCATTAATAAAACAAAGATCAGGGCTATTTTCTCCCTTATTAAAAAATATTAAAGTTAAACATTCGTGACCAAAAGGCTGAAAATTGAACAAATCAAAACACGCTATCCCTCCGGAGTTCTGTTTGATTTTATGTCTTGATACCCTTTGCTGACAAGGGAGAAATATCTTACACCACAGTGGAAGTCAACAAAGCTATTTCTCTCTTAAAGACTATGGGTAGAGGAGTCTATGTCTTGGTTTTTTACTGAAAAGAGAGATTTTTTAAAAGATTATGTCCTTTATTGATTGATTTATTTATTTAATCCATTCACCGATAGCACAGAAGCTTCTGCTTTAGCACTTTACTGTTGCTGCTTGACTGAACTATGGAGCTTACTTTTTTTATGCAACCCTGAAATCAGCTTCAACATTGAAGCAAAGGCCATGACACTAGAGATTTTCAAGCTGATGGAGTAAAAGATATTGGGTTTGTGTGTATCAGTGCAATAGGTGTTGAAAATATTTTTAAAAAAAGAAGACCATTGATCAAAATAATAGATAGAAGCATTTTTTAATCTGCACTAGTCCATACATGTTTGTATCTCTAATTCTACACACATACACACACACACAAAGATGTGCAGAAGTGTGTCTCTAACTCCCAAAGTATTTGGCATTCTATATATATTTCAGCTTTTACCTTGATTTCATTGACAGTTCAGTCAGAATATCATTCTCCCTTCCCTTGTGAAAAACTAAACATGTTAAGCCTTTTTTTTTTTTTTTTAGCAGAGCTCTCATGTTGTTTTCTTTCTTTTGGTTGATATGTGTTTTGTTTTGCTCTTGAAGCAGAAAAACACAAGTTCTCAAATAGATTTTTGTTGCCAAAAATCAAGTGTGTTTAAAGTACAGCCAACTTGAGGAGGGTTTGCTTGGAAGGGAGAAGGAGCTTTCTCCTGCTACCCCAACAGCCCTCGTGTTGTCGATGGCCAATGGAAAAGCCAATCTCAGGGTGAGGACCAAGGAGTGCAAACCTGAAGGACCTTGACATCTATGATTTAATCATCAGGACGAGGTGCCTTGCTGAGGAACAACCTCAGGAGGAGGTCAGATTTCAAGGATAACACTTGCACCAACAGAATGGTGTAAAAGAGATTTATTTTCTCACTACAGATATTTATTCAATATGTTGTGAGTGCCACCAGTATATTTTCTGCCCTTGCATTCAAAGGACCTTAAAGGAGAACATGTATCACTGTAAACAGTTCATGGATGAGTAGACTGAGGCACAGCAAAAGCTAATGATCTGACAGTTCAAAATTAATAACTAAATCAGCAAAACAAGTTGCAGAGGAGCACAAGCAACTGGCTGCAGTGGCTTGTTTATTATTCTAAATACATTAACGTACCTCAGGCCTGACTCCCATTCCTGAAGGCAAAGCTTTTTGATGCAAAGCCTCCTAATATATCCAATTTTGCTCTGAATGCTCTGGGAAATAAGAGTTAACTTTAATGAAAGCCTGTTTGTGCTTTAAAATGTCATATATATATATAGCCTGATTAATGGAAAGAGGTTAGAAAGAAATATATTTTAATATGGAGAATGTAGTTACCAGTGCACTATCAGAGCACAACTGACATGGGACGCAGTCTAAACAAAAGTCAGCAGCTACTAATGAGGCTTGTTAGTGATGCTAATCTATGTAAATGTTATTAATTGAGAACATCTATCTTTTATCTCCAACATTTGGTAATCAGGCAATTAAAAAACAATGACATTCCCGGCGGTTGTTCTCCCAGTTAAAAAAAAGTGATCAAAGAGTCCTGAATAAGGAAAGGGAAAGTCCCTTATCAAGAGCTGGGCCTTGCCTTGGGCTACCAGGGCTCATTAAAGGCAGAAAAGCTCTGTTGATCACCAATTAACCTGATTTGTAGGAACTCTGATAAAGACCTCAAACAACATGAGTTTTCTTAACTATAATAAATGACACAGTTTATTGACAAAAATAAAAACGTTTGGTTTGAAAAAGAACATAAAGGAGCTATTCAAATTGGATAGCCCTACCACACACCAGGCCTGGAAGACGTGGGATGGGTTTAACTTCACCACACTGGTGGCATATTATCAATGCTAGATACAGTCAAACCTATTAACAGCCATATACACAACAACCAAATATATACATATTTGGTAGCTGTCACATAAATTTCTGTCATCTCTAGTCATAACAGACAGCAGATTGCATTAATTATGTATGTACTATGCTCATGAATGGAAATTCAGCGCTCTAGGGTGAACTCTGCATCTCGAAACACGAAAGTAAAAAAAAAAAGATATTTTCTTGAGGCTTAATTGGTGGACATTTTGTGATTATACTTTTTTTTTTTAATCTTAGCAGTTGCTTTAAATTATCCCTAGTGTAAATTTCCATATGGCTTTTTAACCCATTCTTTTCTTTCTGGAGAATTTAATTCTTCCTCTCAGGTATTGTTCGTAGTGTCACGACGAGGAAGTATAACACCACAGCATGACTGTCAACTATAACTGTAATTATTGCCAGTGATTCATTAATTCACATGGTGATGGCCTGTCCCTGTTTGTGTCTCTGGAGAAAGGGAATAATAACTAAATGTAAAACTTGGGCCTTGAGTTGAGTGGGAAAGTAGCACAAATGTGGTACCAAACTCAAGCATTCTCTGTATTTAAAGGCTAATCAGTTTTGGTTTAACACCACAGCTATTGCACCAAACCTCTCTGTTGTGAAATTATCTGTTACAAACAAATTGTCTGCATAGTGGGGATCTTGCCAGCATTAGCATGTCTTATCAAATTATACCCTGGGCTTGCATTGCTTTATATGCAACATTTTTAAAGTGTGCTTTAGGTCTTCAATGATAAAATGCATTTGAGACTGTGAGATTAAAGCTGCCTTATTAGGTCTATCGAGTAGCTGATGTCCATGATCTTTATGGGCTGGATGTGACTTTGATAAGAATCAGATTGGGTCATAAAGTGAAAAAATACCACTGTCACTTTTTCTGACATATCCATTTGACACATGCAGAACTGTATCTCAGGTTTATACATCAAAAATTCAGCTCGCTTTTCTTCCTGATGATGGACACCTTCATCATTTCCACAAAGATATTTTCCACTATAAAATATCTTTTCCTCCTCACATCTGCCTTCTTCATTCTCTATTTGTGTCTATTCAATGCAGAACAGAAGCAGTAAAGAAAATCATATGGGGAGGTCCAACGCCTTTAAATGAGCAATTTTTAAGAAACCTCAGCTCTCATACACAAATTGATGATATGTCGCGTTCAGCAGAGAATGTTTTTGGTGTCAGAGGACATGTCTGAGAAGAAACAAAAAAGAGACATAGCAGTCAGGGTAGCATGAAGTGTCAACAACCCCTTTGAAGCCCAGACCCCTTTTCATTAAGATGATAAAATGAAAGATCAGCTGCTTAACGGTGGAGCATGTGAATATTTTGATCTGAGATGACGTCTGTGGTTTTGCTTTTTTAACTAATGCATTAGTGCCTCTCTCCCTCAGAAAAGGTATCAGTTAGTGATATCATGGGTGAGCTTTTATCTTACCATATAGATCTGAGCGTGTTTTACAGCAAAGATAATTATCTCCAACCAGTGATTTTGGTTGGTCTTTGATTTAGCTGTTCAAGCAGATGCCACCATAGAGATTCTATTATGCACAAACAATTGTATTTCATTGGTAAGTGCCCCGCATGCCTACCTCATTATTAGAACCCAATTAATTTTTCTTTGTAATAAAATGGAAAGACTTAGAGCTAACAGGAAGGCTACTCTAAAGAAATTTGGACCAACCGCAAAGAGTACCTGGAAGGAGCAGAAAGAAAGAAGCGCGGTAATTACGTGACACATGCACACACACAAAAAAGAAAGAACATGAATTGAAGTTTCAGAAACAGGCCCAGGGAGCACAGATCGCAATCTGGCTAGATTGTGAAAGTACTACTAAGATGTTTTAATTATATGATTGATGTAAGCTTCAAAAGGAAACTCGGCGTTCACAATGGCTACGAGGTTAGGAGTGTTATCTAATGTATAAAGAAAACCACCTCCGAAGGCAAACAGTGCACGTGAAACTTGAGACCTTTCTCTTTCAGAACCAATCAATAACGTCTTATTTTTAATCTATATTATGTTTAAGAAAATGTGATGACATCCTTGATTGAAGATCACACAAATAATTATGCTAATAATGACTGACTTTGTAGGATCTGCAAGGAGTGGATCTACGAGCGCTGTCGTTTGAATTCCTGTGACACTGCATGTGAGGGGACCTGGTTCAATTACCTGATAGAAGTACACAGACTTCTTGTTTGAGACAAACTGGGGAAAGCACTGCTTGGGGACACTGATTAACACCTTCTAACACAGTTCTGATTACTTTAATCCAGTGACTTAGCTTACCAGCAAATTATCTCTTTTTAAGATAGTGGGGTTCACTGACACTGGGAATCTCATCTTGCAGGGAATTCTGGTATTTCAAACATTCTTTTGCTCCAAATCAGAGCAAAATCCCTTCAAATTTTATTGTTTTAGGAACATTTTTTTTTACTCTCAAGTTTCTGATTGGAATTTTTTTTAAATCACTTTTATCATTGCAATTGTTATTATTAACAGGAAATAAATAAAGAAAATTTATAATCCACCAAAAGGAAATATTTTTATAATTTGGGGTTAAAAATTCAATGAAGAAATCAAAACAAATCTTTTTCTCAATCATCAAATAATTGTATTCAGGAAGGATATTTCTTCATTTGAAAATTGTAACTGGAAGGTTGTTTCTGAGCTCACTAAAACTTTGCAAAGGTGACCAAATGCTCTGCATGTCTCTGGCTATCAGTGCCAGGCAATAAACTGCTTTTCTGCCATTCTTTTGGTGCTGAGCTATTTGTATCAGGAGATATGAGGAAATGTTAACTTTCCATACAAAATGCCTCTGTACACCCAACTGAGTTTATTCAAAGGAATTAACAAGCATTTGTGAGTACCCAAAATGACAGATGAGGCAGATGCACATGAAATAAGTCTTTATTCACAATGGGCAGAAGAATGAAATTAAAGCTATACATTCTCTATGGCAGAGCATATGTTTTTAATGCAAGCATCCACTTAAATATCTTCTTCTGAGATGAATTTGGGTAGTCCAGACTACCCACTCTTGACAGGGCTTGTTATTGAAGGGTAACTCATTTGCTTGGAGATACCCAAATGAAATCATAACACAGTTGGCCCAATTCTATTTAAAAGTCCTTTTATGAGTCTTGATTGACCAGGCATGATGGTAATAGAGTGAGAGTTAATGCTACAAGCATTACACAGAAGAGGCAAAAATAAAAGCTCTACTGTGCAGACAGGAGGGGTGAAGGGTCCATTGAAAAGCAGAGAGATTAGCAACTCATCACATTATATGTGGGTTATCAGGAGACAGAGGTAATGAAAGTGAGACCTATATCCTTGATCAATAAGAGTTTGACTGCATTTTGAGTTCATTTTCCCCTGCCGAGAGCGAGACAGCAAGCTTACTATTGATCACAGTGTTAATCCATAACTAGTCTGGGCCCTAGCCTAGTGGAACAAGGAGGAAAAATAAGATAATAAGCAGGAACTCTTGATCTTTTATTATGGTGTGCTAGATAAAGAGAGTGCAAGGTTCAAGGTGAAATACTTTATGGTTAACCCCTTCTTTGCTGCTTAACTCCAAGTGCATGAATGAAAGTAAATTAGCCGGGTCTCATGTTTTGATACATATTGACCTTGAATCCTGTTGACAAACCCTTTGCTATGAAACCCACACGTGTGTACAGGTTACCACTCCACACCTCTTCAAAGCCCAGGGGATGGAGCACTCACGTGGCATCTGAGTGATATTGGGGTCATATCCTCAGCTGGTGAAAGCCTTTGTCGTATCCCTGAAATAAGCAGGAGTGAGTTGCTGTAGCTGAGACGAGGAGATGCATCCCTAAACCTCACCTTAGCAGGGTTGTTTGAAAATTGAACTTGCTGGTCTGAACACAGCCAGTAGTTTCCATTGCTTGTGTATTTATTCCAGCCTTTTCTGTCCTTTTCTTTCCTCTGATGTTTTTAACTGACAACATGTGCAATTAAGACAACTTACTTTTTCCCATGGCAGCACCTGAATGATGTCAGATACTGCCACATTTTGAGGTGAGCAGCTGATGGGAAGTATGGCCATTACTTTTTAATAAATCCTGTGAAAAGGAAGAAAATTAGCATTGTTATTGCAAATAGGTTTTTAAACTATTAATATTCCATATACCACAGCTTCAGTAAAATTTTAAAATATCAGCATTTCCTTCAACACTAGAATGAGCTCTGCTTCTTGATTAAAGTTTCTATAAGGCATTCAAAATACAAGTTTTGAATTCCTTCCACTTGGAGGTGAGGAGCACACCAGAAGCTGAGTCATGTTGGAAACATCTCCTATGGCTCCTGTATAGGTGCAATAGAAATATTTGTATTTCTATAAGCATTCAGCCTTTCTGCCTCATGTGTGATCCCATCACAGCTCACCAGATAACAGCTCAGCACTGGCATTTCCAGCCTGAGTTAAGTGACTCATATTCCAGCAGAGCAGTGCCATTCTCAGTGCTGTTGGAAAGGTCTTTGGGATATGACAGAGAAAAGCTTTGTAAATGCAATTTATGAGGAACTTTTTTCATTCTCTTTACAATATAGAATAAAATTAACAGAACTTTTCTCTATACCTTGATTTTTGGGGGCCAAAAGTCACAAGTTTGGTCTGCCTAGGTAAAAATGACTTATCTTCTGCAGGCTTAATCAGTGCATATCATCCCTGGTGAATGGGGAACACAAAGATGCCAGCACACACATGGCACTGAAGCAGGACTCTTACTCATCTCAGTGTGAGTCTCACTTTAGTGTTATAATTTGATCCTGCAGCTCGGCCAAATCATAATTATGCTCTGCCTGCTAATGACACGTTGCTGCTTTGGCTGGTAATGTACTTTTCAGCTCTCCCAGGCTACACCTAACTCATTCAGATAGCCCATACAACTAATTTACAACCTCTCTGGAGCTACCTCACAGTTAGCTCCTCTTAGTAGTTGTTAAATTATCCCTATGTATCATTTACACATTGCATGATTTGGTTGGGATAATTAATACCTGCAAAGCACTCTGAGGTTTTGGGATGAAATGTACAGTAGAATTACAATGAATTGTTCTGGTGATGTGATGATAATTACATATGCTATTAAAAACACAAACCTGTAGCTGGAATGCTCTTTTCCAGCTGTGAGTGCCCTGTAGTCTCAGATACTCAAACAAAGAGAAGATTAATCTTCAAGTGTTAGATAGTCACTTATTCTTTAGTGTTCAGCATGTTTTACACAAGGGTGTGTAATTCAACTATTCACTGTAACATAAATCAATTTATGGACAAAACAAGAGGAGGAAAAAAAATCCCATTGTTCTTTGGCTTAATAACACACACAAAAAATAATAAAAGGGAAAATGATTTATAGGACTCCAAAGAAATTGCAAGGGTGTTTTTAAAAAATATCAAATGGTTAAAATATTGCTGTAGGCAGCACCCACAGGTTAAGCTGAGTGATCCTTCCTGCATGGAAGAAGAGAAGCAGAGGCTCCTGCAGATCAAAAGCAAGCATCTCTTTGCAGTTTTAGGGGCTGTGTTTACTGGACTTTTCTCCTTTATTTTATAGTATTTCAGTAGTTCAATGAATGTTATTAGTTTTACATTCTGAAAATACAGCTTTGACTGCAGAAGCTCAAGTAGTTGATGCCTTTAATTCAAGGTGTTGGTTTTCCCCGACAAGGAGGTTCCCCCAAACTCTCTCATCTCATTTTCGTCGTGCACTTGAAAGCACTCATTAAGTTTGCAATGAAAGGAGGTTGTTAGAGCAGAGGAAATTGTAAAGTGGACTCTTGCACAGGAGCTGCTTTTATAAGGCCATGATCTGGACTGGACACTGATGCCTCGAGTTCCTCAGACAGCTGTTTATAGATGTACATGAACAAGGCATAGATTTGTGTGCTTTGAACCACATCCCCTAAATCTTTATAGATTCTGTTTTCTGACTACAGACTCCATTTATGCACATGCCAATATTTAGTGCAATCCCTGCACAAATAAATGTTATTGTCTTCATCTAACCAAGGCAGCAACCTTAAAAATATCACTGATGACAGATGTGTGTACAGAGATTCAAAGATACAGATAAAGATGTCTGTGTTCATCTTGTGTAACGTGTGCCAAGCCAATAATGAAATGCAATGTAGCATTTATAGTCAGATCAGAGCTTTGTGGTTTTTCTCTCTTGAAAGTACCACAGTTCTCAGGCTGACATTTCTGCCCAAGCTGCCCCTGGGGAGGACTGCAGAGCCCTGCTAAATATTTGCAAATGAGTCTACCCCTTGTGAAAGTCTAATATGGAAAATTTTACCTTTAAACTGTGAACTGTAAATGTTCGTTAAGGAAGGAAGACCACGGTCTGGAGCTGGAAGTCTGCTTGAGTCTTTGTTAGGGAGATTTCACCATGTTTCCAGAAGTGAGAATTCAGAGTCAGCCTCTGGACACAGGGCGAGGTTGGGATTCTGCATATTGAGTTTTGTCCAGGGAGAAGGATGTATAGCAAAAGAAGGCAAAGGAAACCGTGATAAAAATAATTGAAGTGAGATGGATTTTAATCTATTTATGGTCTAGTTTTCACATATACAAAGTGTCCAGAGTGAAGACCTAAAGAGAGTCCCTAAAGTCTGCATCTGGTGCATTCTTAAGTTCCGTGCCCAGTTGTCAAATAAGTCAGGGTAGTTCATTAACTGTCTCACAAAGAGCTTTTTAAAATCAGAATTTACCCCTATGACACGTTTTTGACCGATTTGTCAAGTTACAGCTGAATTTCCTTAGGCAAAGTGAGACCCTCCATTCTACTGTGTTTGAGATGCTCCAAAAGGAACAAGATGGATGTGGCAGAGGCTGCCAGGTAGGATGGAAAAATGCAGCCTTAGAGGACAGCAACCAGATGCCAACACAAATCACAGAGTATTCAAAGAGCAGCAGACAACAGCAATAAAAAAAGGGTAGAAAATGTCAATTATTTTTTTATAGTTTGGAGCTCTTGGGTGACCTGTACAAAATGTGTAGCTCATAATTATGTCCCCAGTCCATTTTGTAAAAGCCAATGCCTGGACATGCTGGGATATCTGGCATAAAAATTTATTCTTCTGTAGACACAAATAAAGTGGCAGTGGGATATTTTACTGCAATCACTCTGAGGAATACTGGCATGAGACATTTCAGAGTGGCTTTCAGCTCCAGATTGTCGAAACTAACAATAATTTCTATAATTATTTTATATTAATTATAGGTCATCTACTAATATCTTTAATTAATTAATGTTCTGATGTGATTATGTAATTTATAGTTACTGTTGAAAAAGGTTAATTTGTCAAGAAAGACACAAGGTAAACAGAAATGTTATTAAAACCCTGTATAAACATTCAATATAAAACTTGAACTAAACTAAAAGCAGCAGTGTAAAGAAATAAATGCTTAAACATCTACATATATAAAGCCATCTATCCAGTGGAATTTCATAGAATGGTTGGATTTCTTTAAGGGGTCTTTTTCTCTCCTTAGAAATGAAAAATCAGCTGGGTTTTTTTTTTTTTCCAATGAGAATTTTATTCTAAAAAAAATAATTTCCTTGTATCTTTGAAGAAATCATTCCTTTTTCCAATATTTTAGCCTAAGAGTTTTAAAAAATATATTTTCAAGTTATTATTGTGATTTCATTTAGGACAAATATAAGTGAAAAGATAAGGAGTTTTGTAATCAGATCAGTCACATTTTTGTAAACAAAGTTTAATTTTAAAGTCTTTGAAATTTAAGCATTTTTTTCTCTCCATCATATAGATATTTTCAATGAGTTTGCAATTTACCTTATTATCAGCCTTAAAAAATTATATTTACCAATTTCTTGGCTGAATTTTCTAATGCCACAGATCTTAGGAAACCAGAATTACCTTGGGTAGGATTCAGAGATCATTCTCAGAGCTCCTTTTCCATGCTCCAGGTGGGCTTTTAGCCCTGAAACCTTCAGATCCCCTTTTCCCAGGGTATCTTAGAGCCACTGCCAGGTTTCTTACATCTCTATTTGCTGCTGGATCTCACAGAATATTTTATGCCTGAGTAACTTAGGTCAGCAGAGTATTTTTTTTCTGAACTCACTGGAATTGCTCTCATTTGATTAAAACATGGCAGCTGCTGAAATTCTTGGGAGTTCTTTGAGGGATGTTTCCTCTTCCTACAGGTTTGTGCAAAACCAAGGGTGGTTTGGGTTGGGATAGTGAAGGAAAAGAGGCAAACAACTGACAAGAATCAGAGCCACGATGTTAAACAGGTGTAGTGGGATCAGAAGCCATCCCTAGTGTTCATTACTGGCATATGCTATAATACCATCAAATTATTTCAGCAACCTGATGTGAGAATGGGGTGTGGGGTGGAAATTTGCAGATGGTAACAAGGGCAAAAAATGCCGAATGAATTTTAAATCTGCACAGCGTAACATTTTAGCATCAAAGTGAGCATTTAGTACCAAATACCATTAATTAACATTTCCATGGGCTTTTTATTAAATGCTTGCTCAGCAAGTCAAGTGTCTTTCAAGCTCTGAACAGCTGTGAATGTATAAAAATATATTGACACAGATACATCCATGCATGCAAATAAATGTATTTCTTTCGTTTGTTGTGAATGATTGTTATTGTATTATAGGGTTTTAACAAGTTAAAAACTAATTTGCATTATCAATCTGAGCAGCTGAAAGGGAGTTGTACATGAATACCTGTCTACCTGTCTGTAATCACTCTGTAGCATCTGGTCCCAGCTAATTCCCTGTTTCCTACTTGTTAGTAACTCATTCCAAGGCAAGGAGAATGGGCCCTTACCAGATTTCACTTCCAGTATCTCTTTTAAGGCTACTCAGGTACTCATTTAACAGCAGCTTTCAATCCAGAAAAGTTGGTCAATGCCATAAAAAGGGCATAAATTAAGTTTAAAGTAGTGCATTGCAATGAACAGTTCTCCAGTATGTGCAGTACTCACAGCTTAATCATCAGACCCAGTCAGCAGGCACCTGATAGCTTTTGTTTTTACCCTGTGATAGCAACTAAATTAATTTGTTTCCTAATAAAATATTTCAGGATGTTGAGAAAACACAGATAAGTAGACAGAATCCCTATTAGGATCATCAGTATTAACATAAAATCCTTTTGTGCTCATTAAGGAAAATACAGTCAATTTAATTAATGCACATTAATCCCCAGTTGACATTAAAAACAGCTAAAAAACAACACTGATATAGATTATTAAAATGAAAGTGTACAAGGTGGCCTCTACAGGAAGAAAATAATTCCTAAAGACCCAGGGTTCCCTTTTTTTTTTTTTTTTTTTTTTCCATATGGGGAATGAAATCTGGTTGCCTGTCCATTACTCTAAGGAAAGTTTGCAGCCACCAGTGTTTTTCCTGAGGGACTCAGGGGCAGAGAAAGAAAAGTGCTGGAGACAAACATCAGTCCCATGCTGGGGTGATGTGGAAGAACCCCCTGTCACCCTTCCACTGGTCCTTGCTGGAAGTGCAGTGCTGGTTTTGGCAGACCCTGAGCTGGGTTATTTTTAGGACTGTTGTAAGCCTGAGGAACTGCTGCTCACCTTCTTTATCCCATGTGTGCTTTTATGTACTTTGCTGCCCTGGCTGTGATCCAGCAGCGTGTTAAGGCAAGGCATGATCCCCCAGTGGGTGTGAGCTCATCCCTGCTCAGCAAAGCCCAAACATTTGAGGCATGAGGTGTCTCACTCAGGTCTGTGAGATCCTTCATGTGGCACCAGCTGAGCAGGTGCCTGAGAGCAGTATCAGAAAAAATACCTGAGTGACTCAGGTGTGTGTCAGACTGATCTGACAAAGCATTGTAGGTGTCCAGGCACCAAAATCTCCTCAGCCTTACATGTGTGTTCAAGCATATCCTGTGCTTGGCTGTGTGAGTGCCCATGCAATGCCCTGGCTGGGAACAATGCAGGTATTTGAGCCCCACCTGATTAGGAGCTGTTTGCTGGCTCAGTGGCAGTGCTCAGGGACCTCTCGACCCAGCACTGCACTGAGCTCCACGGGAAAGCTCTGCCAAGACCAGGCTGCTCTGGGTGAATTTTTGGGCTGTTCTCAGGGATTTTTCCCAACATGGAGTGGGAATCCAGGGGCTGTTCAACATCCAGTCCCATTCCTGTACGAGCTGGAATGATAACTGGGGAGTTGGAGGGCTGGGGTTTGCAGCAGTGGTGCTTTAGGTGCCTGAAAGCACAGGGGATTCCAGCTTCACCCAGGATCTACATTTCCTCTTCTCTTTCCCTGGTGCTGGCTCTGACCACTGAGACAGGGAGCCATCCTCCTGTTTGCATTGCCTCTGGCCCCGTTTTTCTGCAGAATGCAGCCATTTCAGGGGGAACTGATGAAAATGTGACCCATTTCTCTTCATTTCCCAGCAGGGATGGAGAAGGAGCTTATGTCCTCTCAGACAGAGGAGGACCTTGAGCGTAGATCACCATCTCTCTGGGGCTGGTCTAGCCCCTGGAGGACTGATGGAAGGGCAGGGAAATCACATCTTCCAGGAGGGAAAAGACAGCAGGTCAGTCCTCCTTCTTCACCCAGCTCATTTTCTCTTTTAAAGACCCGCTGGGCAAGAGCAGCAACGTCATTTGTGAAGGGCTCAGGGAAAAAGCAGAAAACACCAAACTGTTCAGCCCTGCCAAGGGACTGAGAGCCCTAGACCTGCCCAAAGGCAAATTCCAGGCACTTGCCAGGCTTCAAGGAAAAAAGCTGCAGTTCCTACAAATTCTGGTTTTATTTTGACCAGCAGCTGTACTGGCATTTTGAGAAGCCACATTTTGGACATGGGTGTGTAAGTGCCTCTGTACACTAGCATAAGTTGCCTTTGAAAATTGGTTTTAGATGGCTCTGCAAATATTATCTTACTAGTTTTTTTGTTGAATGGGGACTGAAATAATTTTCTGATAGAAGGTGGGTGTTGAGGAGAGATTGACCTTCAATATGTAGCTTAGATTTCAACTGAAGATGGCAGAAAAGTTTTCTGAAAGAGAAAATGCAGCAAGTTTCAGTTTAGAATTCTCACATATTTATCAAAAACCAATTCATTTCATAGAATATAGGGTCACTAATATGTAGCTGTCCTCCTGGACACCAGTAATGCTAAAATACCATTCAAGTCACAGTAGGTCTTATTTAAGGGAGTGAGTTTTGCCATTGATTGTTTGGTTACATTGCACTTTGTTTTTCTTCATCAGTACCTGGTGGTTTTATTTTGCACAGCTTTTAAATCCAGAGAGACATTTTTTTTTCCTTTTCCTCCAGGATTTTTGTCTCTGTTAGAACCTCATGCCCTCCCTTCCCTATTGATTACCCTCACAGACTCTTATCTTCAGCTTATAACTTATTTTATTAACTACTTTAGAAAGTGAAGATAAAACATGAAGGAGGAGAAAGGGAATTGTGTGGTTATCCCATGAACAGGGAGGTTTTATTTTTAGAGCATACCTAGGTGCTAACAAAATAGAAGAATTATTCTTTTTAGTGGCATGACATGTTCCAAACTATGATAAGATTTTGGGCTAATTAAATAAGAAGTGAGGTCTGTTAATGTACAGTTTTTATGATAGATGTTAGCATGTCGAGTCTTTCCTTCTTTTTGCTTCATATTTTAAAGTTTCCTTTTATGTGTGTGAAAAATGAGTAAAAGTGTCAAGTCTTATCACACCTGACCTTGCTTTTTGGCTAGCCTCTTTCCCTTATCTATCGAACACATTACTCTCCCCATCATAACGTGGTAGAGCAAACATCGCAGCTGCCCAGCAAACATGACCAAAGCTACCTTTAAACTACCTCTAGACTCTTTAAACTCAACTAAAAGGCTGATTAGGTTCCACCTCTTTGGTCATTATCTCATTCCGATAGCCACGCAATGAAAAAGCAATCTAGTAAAAAGCTCTCTCCTAGGAAAGCTAGTTAAAGTGTGTGCTTGCTTAGGACGGTGTACTTAAAGAAAACAATTTATTCGTTCGTCAAAACCAACTGTGTAAACTAGTTTAGCTGTTTGCCGAGGCTTGGAATGAACAAACCTTGTTGTTTTCCTCCCACAGCTCCTCGGGGAGGGGGACCGGGGGTTCGGGGCGGCTCCGGCCCCGGCGCTCCCGCAGCGCGGGGCGGGCAGGGCGCGGGTGCTGCGGCTCCTGCCCCGCATCCCGCCCGAGACAGCCGCCGTCCCCTGCCAAAGGCGACAGCCCTGCCCTGCCCCACAGCCCACGGAGGCTGCATCAGCCTTTTCCAGAGCAAGGAGAACCGGCACCCCCGCGGGAAAAGCGATGGGAACCCCCGGCCGCGCTCCATCTCCCGCTGGCTGATGCTCGCCCCGGGACTGCCGCGGAGGTGCATGACCCTCCCCGCGCTGTTTGATCCGTTCTCCTTCCCAACCTTCCCAGGAATTATCTTCTCTTTTTTTTTTTTTTNCCCTAAACAAATTTAGAAGGAAGAGATTAGCCAGGGGAGGGAGAGGCTGGCTGCGAGCCCGCAGCCGGCGGTGGAAGGGAAGCACAAGCCTTTCTCGGGCGGTGTTTGCTCGGGTTCCTTTAGCAAGCGCGGCACAATGGCAACTATTCAGGAATCAGTCAATATGACCTGGCACTAACAAGCCCTAAAAACATATATGCTTCATTCTCACCGAGACTAGGAATCATGTTTTTAAGTGGGATTTAGTTTACTTTGTCAACAGAACAGGTAATGCGGAAAGTCTCCGCTGTGGAGTAAAAGCGCTCCCCGTGCCCTTCTCCAAAAGAGGCATTTGGACCATAAAACCGCCTTTCCTGGAGAGGTCCCAGCACAGGTGGTCCCAAGTGACAGGATTTTCCCGGAGCAAAATGAAGCTGGGCAGGAGAAGCGCCCTGGGAAATCCATCTGCCTCTCCCGGGGGGATTCCCGAGGGGTGAGCGGGACGAGCTCACATCGGTACCGGGAACGTGGGCAGGGAGAAGGGCCCCGGCCACGGCCACAAAGGGTTACGAGCCCGGAGAGTGGAGCTATTTGTCACCGGCACCCACCAGAAGGAAAAAAAACAGAAAAAAAAAATTACTGATTAACGTGATCTGTCAATACGCCTCTGCCCCGCGGCACTGCGGGACTGGAGCCGATCCATTACCTGGCACCTCCTTTGCCATCTCCCTCACCTTGCCGAGCCCCTGCATCCCTCGCCTGGC
Source organism: Peucedramus taeniatus (assembly GCA_013400575.1). NCBI lineage: Eukaryota > Metazoa > Chordata > Aves > Passeriformes > Fringillidae > Peucedramus > Peucedramus taeniatus. Next base: position 244,853 of record WBNO01030486.1, read on the forward strand.
CCTGAGTCATGGGTAAACAGCGCCGGGTGCCAGGCTGCGCCCGGGGTACCCGCCCGGGCCGGGCGAGCTCCCGGCCCGCACCCAGCACGGGGGTCAGGCCGGGTCTGGGGCCTCCTGCGGGACGAGGGTGCAGCCTCCAGAGAGTGAATGAGGGAGATCCCCGCTTCTCCAAGGGGCACAGACAAGCCAGAGGGGAAAAAAGTCCCTCAAGAGTAGCGAGAGATGGATGGGAGGCGAAGACCTGCCCCGCAGCGCATCCCTGACCCGGCTGGAAGAAGGGGTTAAAATGGAAATAATTATTCTTTCTTTCTTTTATATATATATATATAAACTACCAACAATTGGAAAACGTTATTTTCCGTAGCAAAATAAAGGATAAACATGAAAAAANCTCCGGCCCCGCCGCTGCCCGGGCAGGGACCAGCAGCACCGCTGCGGGGAGCAGCCGCTGGGGTCCAGACCTCCCCGCGCAAATTAATTCATCACAGAGCTTGTTAAACAATTTGCAGGGCGGGCATGATGTGGACTGGGGGGGTGGAGGGGTTTGGGGTTGGTTATTTTTTTTTTTTTTTTTGGNGGGAGGTGATGGGTGTTTTGTTTTTATCTCCTCTCTGGGGCCAAACAGCAGCTGGCAGCCAAAAGACTTTCTGAACTGTTTCATTTGAGGAAAGTGAGGAGAAAACTGACGTCTGACTCTCTCCGCATTTTAAATATGCTGGAGTATAATTGACCGACTGCCGCTGCGGAGCGTTTGACGTGCGTGATGGTGCTGCACCCGGGTGCTCCGAAAGTCCCAGGAAATGCTCATTTGCAGGAAGAACTTGTTAAAAATGAAGGGCTTGGATTAAATGTAGAGGCTAAAGGCGTTTGCGTGTGCCACCGTTCGCATCACGATTCTGCAAGCGCTCCTCCACCTCTCCCCGTACATCAAATTTTTAGTTCAGAGAAGCCTGGTAGCTGCGCGGTACTGGCTCAGAGAAACCCCTCACTGCATTTCACGAAAACCTCCTCTGTGCTGTAGGACCTGCTGTGTTAAATTATGATCCAAAGGCTGTGGGGTGGGAACAATCAATCAGAATACCTGGGGTAGTGTGTAATGTGTGTGCTCTTGCCAGCGGGAGCAAGCGGCCCCTGAACACAGTCCCCCAGCAGGTTAAATAAATATGATACTATAGACAAACCGAGAGGATCACATGGCCGCATCAATCAGCTGTTGATAAAATACAATCTTCCTTTAATACACGCTGGGAAAGTTATTTAACACTTACAAAACCTGAATTCAGTGCTGTTTCTTTTAGTAAAAGGGGAGAAAAATATTCTTTGAAAGTGCAACTCTTCTTAAAAGGCACGGAGAGGTGACAGTTGCATTTTCCTGGGGGATATAATAGAAAGCTTTTAATGAAGCCACAGACACTGTACAAAGTACGTGAGCCACGATGCTGGAAAAATACAGAAGCTGTTAAAAGAATAAGTCAATGTAGAAGTGGCCAGAGTCGGTTCCTGGCTGCGCATTAGGGTTTATTTCCTTTTCATTCATGATTTCACAACCCGGGTGGCTAAAAGGCTCCCGAGAACTGTTTCTTCTTGGCATGCAATTAGGGACGAGCCGCTCCAAGGAGGAAACGACCGGGGGTTCTTCCCTCCCAGCTCGGCATCTCCCGCAGCTGCCGGACAGTTGGAGCGCCTGGAAAAGCGGCAGACACGCGGGTGCTTAGATTTTTTTAAAGAGGGTTTGTCAGATAAACACTAAAATATTAGAATTTCATAAAAGAAACCAGCTGTCCCGGGTGTTGAAATAAAAAGTTTTTGGTAGGGGCTGATCACAGGTGTTTTGGTTGGAATATTTTTTAATGTAGGAAGGAATGGGGGTCCCGGGGTGCAATGTGTTCCCCCCCCTTCAGGTGAGTTTTGCCTTCCGAAATAAAAAGAGCTGTCTCCCGAGTACGCTTTGGGATTATCGCCCATTTGTTAACTTCCCTCTTTCCACTCGCTGAAGTGTCCCTTTAGAATTCCCTTCCCGGTGCCTTGTCCCACTTCCCCAGCTGTGCCCCCTCCCCGACAGGCCCCGATGCTGCCGGGCTGCAGAGCCCACTCCAATTTTGGGGGGCTGGCGGCAGCAGCGCGGGTTTCAAGCCCCTCTCCGCCCACCTGCAGCTCCTCAAGGCACGGGAAAAGTCAGCCCCGAGCCCCGGGGAGACACGGCATAAATCACTGGGCAGCCCAAACCTCCGTGGGGAAAAGCGGGAGGAAATTCTGACAAGGCTTCCCCTAACAAATGGAGATTAATGCTCGCTGTAAAAAGAAAGCGGCTGGAAGTGATGTTTATACAAGAAAAACCCTGGAAATAGGTGAAAGACTGGAAAAACCCCAAAAGCCCGGGAGGCTACCGGTCCGGGGCTGATGTCAGCCAAAAAAATACGGGGCTGAGAAGCCGAGCAGGGATTTGAGCGCCGGTGATCTCCGCCCCTGGAGAGGCCGCCCTGTCGCGGGGATGCCCCGAACCTTGCGGGGGCACCTCGGAGCGGGGGGAAATCCCCGGGAAATCCCATCTAGGGACGGGACAGGACACCCTCGGGGGGAAGGCTCTGCCCGGAGCCGGGGTAGGGTGGCAGGGTGCCCGCAGCCAGCCCGAGAGGAGCTCGGCGCCTCGGATGTGTTTGGGAAGTTGAGCTAAAGAGCTTTTTACCTGCAGCAGCCACCCTTAAGCGCTCTCCAGGGGCTTGTTGGGCAAATGTAATGGCAAGGCCAGGGGGTCTTGTTTGGCTAGACGTGGGGACATTTGTCATGGCTGACCTGTGAACTTCAGCTTCTGAGCCCAGGACTGTAAGGAGAGGCTCGGGCTAATGTAATAAAGCGAGAGAGACAAGAGGAAAGGCCTATCTTGCCCCAGGGCCACCACATGTTCACTCCGTTTTACTGTCAGTGCTACATGGAAGCTGTGGCTTCATTTCATATTCTATTAATATTTACAGCGGCGATTGAATTTCCCATTACAAAGTTCACCATGCACGCACTGCTAATATGAAATATTAATAGTATTGTGCACATTATGAAAATTCTTCTTATTAATATATATATATATANGGGCACCGCGGGGGATGCGCGGGGCACCGCGGGGCTGCCCTGGGAGCAGCCCCGGAGCCCGGGTGGCACCGCAGGAAGCAGCGTGGCCCTCTCAGTGCCACCTCCACCCACGGGGCTGAGCCATTCACGTGTGAAGGGTCACGTTTTCCATCTGCTCTGGGGCATCCTGAGGACAGGAGATGCCCAAAGCAGCTTTTCCCCGACGAGGGATGGGGCCGAGGAGAATCAGGTGGATCCGATGGTGATAGAGGGGTTTTAAGTTTTTTGACTGCTTCTCCCAGCTCGACTTTCCGAGACGGTTTGAAGCCCAAGCAAACCCTGAGTGTCTCAAAGATGAGTAATCAGGCATCACCTTACTTTGCAGACCGCAGCTGAGTCACTTTTCAGTTGCTGCTCAGGGCGGACAGGGAAATCCTATCTCCTGTGAAAGGAAAATTGGCCGCCGGAGTCCCAAAAGTGCCCCGAGGATCAACTGAAATGAAAGTAAACCGATAATTTCCAGATCGCGTGGAAAACAGAGGGGTATCGAATTTAAGCACCGCGAGCTCAGCCCGGCAGGACGAGCCTGTCCTGGAGCATTTTATCTCGCTGCCATTCGAGGGAGATGCCCAGGTCATTCTGCTCTTTTTTATTACTGTTATTTATCATTCTGAGCACAAGAAGCCCTTCCTTTCCCTGCATCGCAAACCTGCAAGTTCGTGGCAAAATATCAGTTTGCTATTTGTGTGTGAGGAAGGTGCCGGGAGAGAAAAGTCTGGGGGCTTTGGGGAGCCCCGTGTGCAGCATCCACAGGTGTTTAATACACTTGGAAGAAAGTTGGCGTTACTGGGTATTTAGATGTTTTTTTTCCCCGAGATAACTCTTCAATCCCTCTGATGCCTGTCTGGAACTCAGATTCGATTTTGAAAAAGGAGGAAAAAAAACAACAACAACAACAAACCAAGCTTGTTTGCCGTCAGGTGGGGATCTGTATTGATTTACCCAGGTATTTACTCTCTGCTGATTGCAGTGAGAAAAAACAGCTCTAGAGTCACTTACTTCACCTTGAATCCTTGGTGAAGGTTGTGTTTGAACTGGGAGTGTTCCCACCTCCCTGCTCCCCCAGATTTAATGTTTCCCCGTAGCTCTGGGCCCTGGTTAAGGGGTTTTCTCTGGCTGATTTTGACCGTGGGGTGTAATCAGATCTAGAAGAAGCTCCCTGGGCAGCTGTGGGTGCTGCAGATGTCGGTGTAGAGAGCTCTTAGCCAGCAGATCGTGGTGGCTCCTCTGTTTTCCCAAAGCTTCTCCCACGCACAAGGAGGAGATGCTATTTATGACTCCTAATAGATCTGGATTAAGGTAATTTAGGAATCCTTAGGTTCGTCTCTCAGCTCGGGAAGATGACAGGCTCTGGGAGGTATGGATGGGTGACATTTCCACCATGAGATCCGTCCTTCCCTCTCCCTGCTGCCCCCCCTTCGCGTCCCCCCCTCCCAGCCCTAAATGTGTCATGCTTTGTCACATCCTCTGCGTGTGTGTTTTTAGAGAACATTTGAATAAAAGGCTCGATGCCAGGTATTGGTGACACAGTGGGTGGAATTTGCAGCCTTTCCACAAAGAGTTGGAAGCCTCCATTTGCATAAGGTCAGGGTACAGCTTCTCACAGAACTTTAGCAGCATCTCTGTCTCTTAGCAACACTCTTGCACTCTTGGTCCCTGCATTAAATTGACTGGTCCTTTCCTTTTCTTCCTTTCATAGGGAGGCTTACAATAAAATGTCACCCTTCCAACCTGTGCCTGTCACCCAGTAGGTCATCTGTTTCTCTTACACCTCCTCCCCCCCACCACCACTTCATCTCCAATTAGGGGATGAGATTATTCATTTGGTGGATTCCCAAAACTGCTTCATTTTTTATTTTGTTAATTAATATTAATAACATTTCTCCCTTTGTATTAATAAAAAGGAGCCCTCATAAACAGTGAGGAGATAAGGAGCAAATTGCAGGCACCTGCAAAACAATGGGATTGGAGTGGGGTAATAAGGCGAGTGGAGATAGAGAGAGCAAGGTTTAGGTCATCCTCTCCACCCATTTAGTTGATGCAGGGTTGAACTCAGCATGGAAGCCTTCAATGTGCTCAGAATATTAGAGTCACCCCTCTTGGCTCCGGCATGGGAATTGGTGACAGAATACAGATGCTGATAGGTGGTGTTAATGGAGGGTCAGGCTTGGACAATAGTATCCATCACTTGCCTCATGGCTCTGCTGTCAGATGGAGTCATTTCTGACTGCTCTATCACCAAGATTTGGGAGAGATTCAATTATTACCTTAGGCTTGGCAGCGGTAGATACAAATCTATGCCCAAAGGACTGGAAAAATCACCCCCGTCTTCTTCTCTCCCAAAGAGTTTTTCCCCCTTCCTAAATAAAATAAATATTTTTTTTAAAGGGGGGAGAGGGGAAAGAAAAACTTTGAAAAAAGAAAAATCAATGTCCATGCCATTCGATTTGTCCCTGTGCTACAAATTCCAGGGGAAAAAAAAATCAGCCAACACTTTTCTCGGCCTGAGAGTTACCCACCAGTTCCATCGCACTGTCAAACTTTTCTAGGGAGGGTTCCGGCAGAACCTCTAAGCTCCCGAGTCTGTACCCAGAGTTCGTGCTTTCCCCCCGAGATTCCGGGCTCTGCCCCCCTGGCAGGGAGCGAAATCCCATCTCTGGGTGCCAGGGGATGAGCAGGACACACTGCAGAGCCCCTCTTCACCCAGGGCGGGTGGGGAGATTATTTATCAAGAGCCCTCGTTAACTTTAAGAACGGGGCTAAAGGACAAACTTGAAGCGTGAAAAAAGCTCTCCATTTTCCCCTTTCTACTTTTTAAAGGTATTTAAGTGGTGATAGCCGTTTTAAATTCAGTTCGGATTTTATTCCCTGGCTCCCTGTGGCGACCTGATCCACTTCTGAGGAGGAATGGCTTGTTTTCTCTTACACGTTATCCACCTCTTGAGTGGCGCAAATGCTAAGGTGAAACCTGGTGCTTTTCAGCGGTATTTCTTCAAAACTCTTATTCAAATGCCCCCCTCCCTCCTCGCTGCTCCTCCCGAAGCTTTCAGACACTGTAATTCCTGCAAGATAAATTCTCAGGTAATGGGTTCTGAGAAAAAGCAACAGAGGTTAGGAGTCAACTGTCTCCTCTTTAATAATTCACATGTCATATTTCTTCCACTTTGTCAAGTTGGCTAAAGAAGATGGGCAGGGCTGAGACAGGCAGACACTTGAGTTTATTATCCCAGGGCTGGGGGGACCCAGGGAAAGCGATGCCCCCTCTGCCTCTGGCAATTCCTGCTGCCCGGCTCCAGGGTTGTGTCTGCTCGCCCATGGCTCAGAAACTGAGCACAGGAACTCTGGGTTTCCTGCCTGCCTTTGCTCTTCCTTGGATCCCCGTTCTCCTCTCCTATTTGCCTTTAAAGCTGTTACTCATCCTTTCGATTCTTTTATTACTATAATTTTTTTTAAGTGTAAAACAGGTAAATTAAAAACAAAACTCAGCAAGAGCCCGTATTTTATTTAATTTTTATTTTAGCCACTGTGCTGTGATTTGTCTCTCTGAGTGCTAATACACTCTTGGACAGGATATTTCTCTGCTCAGGTTTGTAAAACTTTTGGGACTCGCTGGCTCGAATTCAAACAGTTTTGGATAACCAAAGGAAGGCTGAGATTCAGCAGTGAGGTGAGGAAGTTGGGCTTGGGCTCTCTTCCCCCAAAGCAGTGGCGCTACAAAACACCAAACGTAGGCAAAAACCTGACACTGAAGGGAAAGAAACAAATAATTCACTCTTAGGAAATTTATCACCATTCCTTAAATGATAAAGGTCTCCAAAAATAGTTCAAAATGTTTATGTTATAATCCGAGGAATCCCCACTAATTTGTCTTTTCAGACGGCATTTAGAAAAACTCCCAAGATTTCTAAATTCGCACTTTCCTGCCTCATCCTTGACACATCCTTCCACCGCATTCCCCAGCCCTTTCTTGGAGTGTGAGTGCCGATAATGTCATGTACCTGTGAAGGTGTCAGCTGCATTTTGAAATAAAACAGAAGAAAAGGAGAAGAAAAGCAGTTCCCTGAGCCTCACTGCCTGCTCTGGAAGGCACACATACAGGTGAAAACACGAGTGACAGCAGAGCAGAAAATGTCTTTATTCTTCTGGGAGTTGCCTCTTTTCCCCTCTTGCTATATTATTATTTTCCTCATGCTATTGTTTAAAGTAAAAACAGGTTTTTATCAACAGTCTTTCATTGAAGCAGCAACACATTTTAACTGATCTTTTGCCGTGTGGTCTCTTATGTGTGGCCATAAATCTTATCCAGAAACAGTAAATCTGTCTTATCTGTCAGATTTTGGTAACTTTATACATGAAAGGGAAGAGCAAGCAACTTTGGAGGATTTTTAAAAAAGGACTTATCAGTGTAAGCAAGGATAACAGCAAACCCTGAGGCCCATGGGAAGTTTGCCCTTGTGATACTGGCCAGGATTTGTTACATTTTTGGTTAGAGGCTCATGACTTTCACCCTTCCTGCAAGCATCATTTCCAGAAACAGGCAGCTCTGCTTTGCGGTGAAGATTGCTTTGGGATTTCGTTGGGGTTTGTTTTTTCCTTCCGAGAAAACCCTTTGTGTTACTGGGGCTTCAACACTTCAAAAATAAATATAAACCCGAAACGAGACCCATGAGCCAGAAAGAAACAGCAAGCTGACAGTCACCCGGCCGGCTGGAGGGGGCTGGGGGAGCATCCTTTGGGGAGGGATGCGCAAGTGCTGCGTGCTGCGATTCCTGCCTTCAGCCCTCCCCACGACCCCTGTGTGCCTCGTGCCTTGCACGGGGGTGGCAGGCTGGCACAGAGGTCACCCTTGGGCTCTTAAAGCACACGAGTGTCCCCAAACTGTCTGCGATTGTCGCGTTTCTCCCTGCCCCGAGGAGGGTGAGGGGCTCCCCGCGCAGCGCTCACCTGCCATAAGGCACAACATTACCCGGGCTGAAACTCTTAAATTCACAGTCTGACACTTCAAAACTTTGCAAAAAAATATGATTATTTCTTTTCCAGACACCAGCACTTTTTTTTTTTTACTATTTTTTTTTTTTTCCCCCAGCTCCCGGGATGGGAGTTGATTTTCCCGGTGCCAAACCGCTCCCAGAGACACCCGGCAGGGCTCGAAGGGAGAGACAGAGCCATCCTCCATTGGCAACCAGCGATGAAACGCACTTGAAAAGCTGCCAGGGAGAATTAGGATGGTAGCCCTATCCTGCAAAATCAGATGGTTTGCAGTGTCCCTGAGCAGCTGTTAAGCTTGTTGAGGTTTTTTATTAGTATTAGTAGTATTATTTCCCGGCATATTTTTTTAACACCTGCGAAGTTTGTCTATGAGGATGCCACTAAAGACAGAAGTACTGAGTGCTTGACAGACTCCATAAAGTCCTTGGCATCCTTCTGGGTACGTGACGGGTCTAAGGAGCGGGATGCGAGAGCCGGGGGGTGAGCGCGGCCCGGGGAGCGCCGCTCCCTGCCCGCTCCGCCTGGCACCGCGGGGCGATACCACCCCCCTGCAGCCCGGCAGAGATGCCCTCCTGCCCCAAAACAGGAAATGGACAGAGGGATTGGGTGGAGAAGCCACCTGCAGCCCATCCCTCCCGCCTCAGTCGCACACAGCGCGTCCCGCGCGGCGCAAAGGGGACAGAAGCTCTCTAGACACGCAGAAAGCACCGATTTAATAGGGGGAAAAAATTAAGTTTGGTGATCTCTGCTCCTTGTTCCCTGATGAGGAGCTGCTGCTGGTGGCGGGGCTCTGTCGGGCAGCCCCCGCCCCGCTCCGGGGAGCTCTGCCCGGCAGAGGATGCGCTGCGCTCCCGCCGGCGGCATCAGCATCCCCGGGCATCAGCGATCCTGCTCACAGCTCAGCATCTGCGATCCTGCTCGGATTCCACAGCCCGGAATCAGCGACCCTCTCACACCCCTGGGATCAGCGATCCTACTCACACCCCCGGAGTCAATATCCCTGCTCACAGCCCAGCATCAGCATCCCTGCTCACACCCCGGAATCAGCACCCCTGCTCACACCCCCGGAATCAATGTCCCTGCTTACACCCCTGGCATCAGTGTCCCTGCTCACACCCCCGGAATCAGTGTCCCTGCTCACACCCTGGAATCAATGTCCCTGCTCACACCCTGGAATCAATGTCCCTGCGTACACCCCTGGCATCAGTGTCCCTGCTCACACCCCTGGGATCAGCACCCCTGCTCACATTCCGGAATCAATGTCCCTGCTCACACCCCGGAATCAGTGTCCCTGCTCACACCCTGGCATCAGTGTCCCTGCTCACACCCCGGAATCAGTGTCCCTGCTCACACCCCTGGGATCAGCACCCCTGCTCACAGCTCAGCATCAGTGTCCCTGCTCACACCCCTGGGATCAGTGTCCCTGCTCACACCTCCCGTCTGAACCCATCGTCCTCCTGCCTGCCAAACATCTGCAGCATCCTCCCTCCTGCCCCTTGATTCCTCTCGCTGTTTCTTCTTATTGAGTTCTCCGAGTTCTCCGAGTCTCTCTGCAACTTGCAATAAAATGCCCTTTTCGTCGGGAGTTAAAGTCCAGAGGGCATCAGATCCATCTCCAGCTGACAGCGGAGAAGCCGGGCAGGACAGCGGCGGGGGGATGGCTTTGGTGTGCCTCCAGGGCTTTAACTATTGCACAGCGAGGCACCCCGAGGGCAGCGGGTCCCCACCCAGCCCCTCCGGGTAGAGCATTGCAGCCTGGCGTGGTCACCCAGCGCCACACCGGGACCAGAGCTGGGGGTCCTGGGCAGCCCCTGCCCTGGGGGAGCCTGCAGGTCCCTGCCAGGGAGGGCACTGAACACCAGAACATCCTCATGGCCCAGCTCAGATATGTGAATTATTCTTATTCTCATTGTCATTCTTTTTCATTTTTACTCTTATTTTAATTCTTTCTTTTTATTGCTAATATCTCCAGAGTACATGGAAGAAGCATGACCACTATATGATACAGATATATACTATTATATATTATATAGAAAGCAACATCAGACACATGCAATGAATATTTGTTCCTTTTATGTCCACATGCCTGTGCATTGAGAATAATGCACGACCATAAATATGAATATCTATAAGTGCTGTGTAAGTATTTATGCTTACATACATATGTACATTAATAAACATGCACTGTACACACGTGTCTGCACAGAGAGGAGGTGTATCTGCACAGAGACATAAAAACATGTTTTCCTTGTGTTGTCTCAATGCCTGTGCATTGAGAATAATGCACGACCATAAATATGAATATCTATAACTGCTGTGTAAGTATTTATGCTTACATACATATGTACATTAATAAACATGCACTGTACACACGTGTCTGCACAGAGAGGAGGTGTATCTGCACAGAGACATAAAGACACGTTTTCCTTGTGTTGTACTGCACAAAAAAATGTCCATCCTGCCCAGTCTGCCCCCTGCTCTGCTCACAGAGTTGTGTGCAGGACCAGAAAAGCGTGTCAGAATATAAGGTGCGAGAGGCCAATAAGCCCTTAAGTGGTTACACGTGATTTATTTTCCTTTCAAGCCCAAGCAAACAAATCACAAAGAGGAGGTTGGTTAAAAAACACTCCCAGCAAGGTGCTCTGTAACCCCAGCATCGCCCAGCGTGTCCTGGCACGGGGTCAGGCTGTGGGGCTGCTGCTGGGGCTGTGCCTCTGATCAAGTATTTATGGCCACTGCATCTTTGCATAACATTTACTTTGCTTTCTTTAACGGCTTTCTCCACTCCTTTCCCTGTTCCTCGCTGCAAACAGCCTCAGTCAGCCCCAGTGATGATATCAAGAAAGGTTTTTCTTTTTTTTTTATGGTCCAGCCAAAGCGAGGTCATTCTAATAATACCCAAGGTCACTGGTGGGAGCCACCGAGTCTCCCAGTCATTTTTCATTTGCTTGCAACAGTTAATGACAGTCACAGGGATGGAGCTGGGAGCTGATGGCCATGTGATGTCACCAGCACATGCTAGGGGATTATAAGGGCAGGTACAGGGCAGGGTTGTGGATTAAAAATGATGGAAAAAAAAAAATCACTATTAACTGCTTCACTCCAGCAGCTTGGTGGGAAAAAAAAAAAAAAAAAGAAAACAGTACAGACAAAGGAGGGGGATTTCTTCCTCCCACCCCCCTCCAAATCAGTCCTCTAAAATGCCAGCTCAACTGCTCCATTTTTTCCTGATTTAGTGACTCAGCTGGAAAAGATCTGTGGAGTGTGTGAGAGGAGGCGCTGCTTGCTGTACCAGCTGCTGGGCAAGAGGTTGCAAAAGCAACCTTGCAATTCCCTGGGGGCGTTCCTCTCCCTCCCACCCAAATCAGGGGCCTCATCCCTCTCCTCCTGCTGCCAAGGGCAAAGCCTGTGGTGGCACCAGCAGGAGTCAGACCTAGACAAGTTTTTGGACATCTGGAGGTGCGTTGGGGGAGTTTTTTGGTTGTTTTAACTCATGTTTTTTGTTCTAGCTGTCCACTTGGGGGGAAAAAAAGAATGAAAAGGAAGCAGATCCCCTGGTTAGATCCCCCTGGTTGGGCTGCAGTGCTCTGTGGCTGGGGGAGCCCTGGGGAGGTGAGTATTGATTTAACCATGTGCACCAACTGTGAGGTTCATGCTGCAAAGTGCCCCTCACACAGCCCTGGTCATCCTCAGAGCTGCCCTGGCCCCCAGGGAGTCACCCCAGGGCTCCCAGTGCTCATGTGTGGCCCGAGGTTCAAACCCATGGGCTGAAACATTAAACCCTGGAAAGCCAGGAGAGAGCACCAGCCTGCAGGGAGCAGGGGAAGAAGCTCCACAAATCAGCTAGATACCAAATTTCCTAATAATTTAATAAATATATTCTGCTCCAAAAGGTGCAGAAGTAAGAATTTTTTAACCTGTAGGATAACTAATAGTTTGGACAAACTGCTCTTTCTCACTGAGAAACAAACAAAAAGAAAGATAAATTGCATATTAATCTTCAAGCAGCCTCTCATCATTGAACTATTTTGTCTTAGTTATCTCATCTTATTGTATTTATTTATGAAACATGACCTTCTCATAGCCATTGTTTCTGAATTTTTTTCTTTTCTGACATATTAACTGTATAGTGACCATCAGTTTAATGATTTATTGTTGTCAAAGCATATCTTTTAAAAAATAATTCCATGGAGAAAGTTGGATATCAGTTTAAATCTTCATTATTTTTATTAATTCAATGTGCAAGAAAAAAACATGGCAAACCACAAGAAAACAATTACTACAGGAAACAAGTGACAGGTTTATATGAACACCTAATTTCTAAAACTGTTTCACAGCCTCCAACCATTTATGAAACTCTCACTGCTAAGGTCAGTGGACTTTGGATTGACTCCTATTTAAAGCAGGATGGATCAATGGAGTGAAGAGATGAGTTCAAACTGATGTCATTGTCCAAAATACACTGAGATGAATAAACCCCACACTTCCTGTTTTCCCTGTTTGTTATCTACTCTTAATGCTCATCCCTGCAAATAACTTTTCCTTCAAATCCTGTGTCTCATTTGGATGAGAAGGTAGAAACAGATGCAGCTGGAGGCTGAATCTTTGAGCCAAACTGTGCTGCTCTGAGCAGTCGTGGCTGCAGTGAACCCCTCTGAAGGATGCTGAGCTGCGGCAGCACGATACCAGCTCTGGGATGTTTTGTTAAGGATCTTCAGGTGTTACCTGGTGGTTACTGCTAGAATCAAAGGCTGCTGTGTTTATTTCTCTTCCCTGGGAGGACACAAACCCGTGTGCTGTTCCTCAGATGAGAAGAAGGTGGCACATTCTTCCCCTCTGCCTGTTTTCCACAGAAATGCCTCACGTCCCGTTTACAGTCGGGCCTGACTTGATTTATCGTGGTTAATAGGATTAGAGCATCAGCCTTTCTGGAGGAGATTGAAATGCAGGGGAAGAGTGGTACTGAGTTGCCGGTGTCTTTCTTCTCCTCCTGTGATGGGCAGAAGGACACACCTCCAAGCAGAGGGGATTTGTCTGGTGGGAGCAGGCAGATTATCTGTATCCAGTGAAACAAGGTGTGCATGGCAACCTTTGCCAAGGCTCAGAGCCAGAACCTACTCACTACAAAATAATTGTGTCACTACCTAACCAAGGCACTCTTCATGTTTCATTTATCTTTTGACTGTAATTGAATGGTTGAAAAGCAAAAAAATGTAGACAAATTCCAGCTGTATTGAGATCTGTTTCTTTCTCTGCTACTGTGGCCCATCATTAGATAGTTTCACTCTCTGTACAGAAGGTCAGAGAGTATAAATATAAATTGCATTTTGCATTACTTCTAGATGAGTGAAGCTGTCAAAGCAATAATATAAGCTTTCAGTCCCACATTCTACCACTTCTTTCCCATTTTTTGGCCAGGAGGTCATGTGCAAATTGAACGTGACAGCCCAGACGACATGTCCAACAGACTTATATTGTTAGACATTTCTGCCATGGCACTCACCACAAATTAAACCCACGTCGGACTTGGAGCTCTTCAAGAGCTGCTAACAGTAGCTCAGGCTTCTTGCAAAAAAGTTTATGTCCACGTCAAGCCTATACAAGAATAACAGCAACTCTTTTGGAGGATCTTGTCAAAAAAAATGGAAAACACGAGGGGAAAAAAATCTGACAGGTAAACCTGAAAGAGCTGAGCACAGTAATGCAGACTCTAAGTTGTTTGGAAGGTGGGTAAATCTATGATGTATATGTGTACTCTTCACTTCTGTCAAAACTCTCTTCTCCAATCTATTATTAATAGGTAATATTTGGTATTTAGTTGATATTTTTGCTGTCGACATTCAAAAGAGGGGGAGCAAACTCCTAATTTTCCCCCTCTTTTTGTGCAAGCAAAGTTAACTTTGTGTCTGTTGATAAAACACTGTGTACAGCAGTTAGGACATTGTTGATGATTTGGCAATAACAAATAATAAATTTGGTATATTTATAGCATTGAAATCTGCATGGGCAGCTTCTACTAGCACCTATTTGAATGATGTAGTCTAAATTATTTTGTGAATAGATACTACTGAATATTGTCTTTTATATTAACTCAGAGCACAGTTTTCTACAGAACACCAGAAGGATGAAACTGAGGTTGTTGTCTTCAGCTGGAGTCAAATCAGGTGTCAAAGTAGCTTTAGAAAGTTCTTTGTGCTGTGTTCAGAGATAATGCTGAATGACAGTGAAACAAGATCGCTCTGGGGACAGAAAACCAGATTTCCAGCCCTTCACCTTTAGGTGACTAAAATGCAGCACAGGCTGTGAACAACTGAAAATTCTTAGCATCTGGCAGTGTCTGCTGGCCCGTGCTAAAGAGCTGGTGGTCCTGGTCCAAATCTTGGCAGAAAGGAGTTAATGTATAAATGACACTATCTGGCAAATCTTTGCAGTAGTCTGAGCAGAGGGGCCAAGAGCTCCCTTGGCACAGAACCTCCTGCTTTCCCTCATGGCAGAAATGTTCTCCCTAGATAAGGGCTGAGTATGGATCAAGAAAAGTCCCTGCCACTCTTGCTTTACTAGCTTCCCATGAATAAACAAAGAACTTCATTTTCAAGGACTACCAGGGCTTTTTCTCTCCTTTTTCTTTTTTTTTTTTTTTNGACTAAACTTAAAGTGAAGAGTTTGAGCCCCATCTGGTACAAATCGGTAGGGGCTTTGCAGGCTTCAGCAGAGCTACACTGATTTACACCAGATGATGCTATTAGAGGACTGAACTATCCAACAATAATTATAAAAAAATGTCTTTGATTATGCATGTGCAACAACTATTTATGTTTACATTGCAGAGATTTGCATGTAGCACAGTGGGGAGTATTTTATCTCTTGAAAACATTGCACCAGCATAAATAATCCACTGACATTCAAATGAGCAAAGAAATACCCGTGTTTTACCACAAGATGGACCATAAAGGATGTTCTTCATGTGTCTTTTTCAAGCAGATTTGTCAATAATCCTCAACTGCGAAGTTTATTCTAAAGAAAGAAAGATGGAAAAAAAGAAAAAGGTAAAAGTTATGTTCTGTTGCAGGTGGTTACATCACAGATTGCTCTGAATTGTGGGTCTTGGTGCAAGCAGGTGATCCTGCACTTGGGAAAGAGGATGGGGGAACCAGGTGAAAGAAGGACATCAAAAATGCCCCACAAAAGTCAGCACCATGCCTCGTGTGGCAGCATTCAAAGCAGATTTTCAAGGAATGTGAACCAGTTCAAATCCAGAGCGAATTGGACACAAACCTATCAAAGGCAGAGATGGAGATAATCATGTGAAAACTGAGAGATTCTGTTGAAGTACCAGCCTGGAACAGCAAACAGAAATTACCACTGGCGTAATTACACTGACATTTAAACTTTCAAAACAGAAAATGCTTAAAATATGCAGTAATATGTTGTATCTTTGACTCACAAGAGGAAAGGGAGATGAAAGCACAGGTAATATTCCTTTGATGTTTGAACTACATACTCAGGTCTCCTGCCTTGACTTCTGGGGTTTTTTTATTTGCTAATTGTGCTTTGGTAGTGCTTCGAAGGCATTAAATTTCTCAAATTAAGGCATGTTGCCCTACTCCAGATACAGCTTTCCTCTTGAGAGCAAGGGAGAAGAGTGTTGCTGGCATTTTAAGTTCAAATGCCCAGCAGAGAATTGGAGGATCCAGAGACATAATTTTCATGACCTGACTCCCCCTTTTTCACCTTTGCATCTTCCTTATGAGGAAAACCTGGAGATTCTCCCTTTATACCCAGCAGAAGAAGATTTTGTCCCACATGGGAGACTGCAGAGCACTGAACTCACCTGGATGGTTTGGCAAAGACTCCACTCTTTGTCCTAAAAACACATTGCCTCAGTTTCCCTATCAAAGGACTGAGGGTGTGATAATGATGCTCTGCCTCTTGGGAGCACTGTGAACAGTAAATTGTGGTTTTATTAGCTCTTCCAAGATGAAATATGTCACATAAATGGTCAGAGTTATTAAACTTGGCTTAATTGGCAAGGGCTTGAGGAGAATTTCTATCATGGAAAGGTGTCTGAACACGTAAAGGAGTTGGTGGACTTGATCCTGGCACAAGGCTTCCCTTTTGTGTGGCAGAGCAGCACAAGATCAGGATGGCAGAAGGGAAACCATCCCACCCATCCCACTGTGTCCTTAAATGAGAGCCTAAGAGGAGGAAACAAGGTATATGTTCAGATCAGTGTGAGACAGAAATCCCGATTAATTTCTGAAGCAAACAGGGTGAAAATGAGCTTCCCAAAAATCCTGGCTGCTCAAAACAATGCGAGAATGTTAAAAACCAGACCCAGGTTCTTGCAGAGGAAATGTGATAAGGGGAACACAGGCTTAGTTGGGAGCTTTGGAGCACCAGTCAGATGGGATAAATCTACTTTTGTATCTTTGTGGATTTGGTTTTCTTTAAAAGCAGAGCTCTATTTTGATGGCTGGTTTGAGGGAAAGCTAAGCTACTGTCATTAAAACCCAAATTGTAATCCTAGCAAATTAGCCAAACCTCCAGGCACTCTGCTCACCAGAATTTCCTTACCAGAGGAATCTGTCACTTTGTCACTACAAAATGAGGCCAAATTTTCAAAGATGTCTCTGCAATGAGACTCATAGGTCTGGTACTGAGCCATCAGGAGATTTGCATTCACAGTTTGGGTTTCCAACATGACAATAAGAAGTTTAACTCCAAACACAACTGTGTTGCACGAGTGCATTAAAAAAAAAACAAAGTGAGAAAAAGCCTCTTTTCATTTTCTGGGACAAGCATGAGTAAACTAAAGTGACAACTGTGCTTTTGCTTTGCATTCAGGCTTCCTTTGATTTTTCGTGAGAGCTTGGACACCCAGAAGCTGCGTTCATAGGAGCTAATCAGGAAAATAAAAGAAGTTTTAAAAACTTGAAATCAATGGATGCTGAGCACTGAAGTCACCTGATGGTTATAAAAACCATTCTCCTGAATTTTTTTTCTGTTGATTGCAAAACTGCCTCTAGATCCTTAGAGGGAATACAGGTGTTCAAGATATTAGGGGGTACAGTGATGAATGGTAATGGTTTTAAACTGAACTAGTTTAGATTTAGATTAGATACTAGAAAGAAATTATTCCCTGGGAGGGTGGTGAGGCCCTGGCACAGAGAAGCTGTGGCTGCCCCATCCCTGGAAGTGCCCAATGCCAGGTTGGAAGGGGCTTGGATCTACCTGGGCCAGTGAAAGGTGTCCCTGCCCGTGGCAGGGGGGTTGTGAAGAGATGATCTTCATGGTCCCTCCCAGCCCAAATCACTCTAGGATTCCATGGCTCCATGATTCTATGAGGATTAATCTGTTCTGAGGGTCTGAGTCCAGTCCTCTCTGCCAGCAGGGACACCAAGGGTAGGGCTGGGTCACTCCCTGCTTGAGTGGAGGTGGCTGAGACTCTGCAGGGTACCAATATCACGTGTAGGTCTGAACAGAGCTGGGCAGTTTTGGTCTGGTTATAGGCATCTCTGCCTCAGTGGCACCACTTAGCTCCAGCAGTCTGCCAGATATATCAAGTGTGCTTCTAAATCTGGTGTTTATTTTTCACTCTATTTTGCCCTCCATCATGATTTAACCAGCTGGGCACGCAGTGCTTCTCTTTCCAATTTCATCACTAACAGGTTTTGCTATGGCTCCGTTTCTTCTGCATTTTTTATTTTAAATCAGGAGCTGCTTTAGTGATATTTGCAGCTAATATGTCCCTCCCCTGAGCCACATCCACTGCACTTACAGCATTCTATCAAATATCTGTGCCAGGGCTACAGTGTCACAGGGTTTCATCTTTTCACCCTGTCTGAAAGGGGAGTTTGGGGTGGGCCATCACAGGGGCTGCTGTCACACATTTCAGATCATTCATTTACATGTATTCCCAAATTGTCACATTAGTGCAGCCCCAAAGCAGGGTGTGCAATCACTGCTGTCCCAGAGTACAGTGACACAGCTGGGTGGTCCAGCCTGGTCTGAGATCAGTTTTTGAAACTGGACTCGGCTTCCTACAAGTGCATTATGTGTGCACACTTATCTGTGTGTTTAAAGATATTTCATTATTTGTTTATGTATGAATTCATTGCATATATTTTCATGTTACATGATAAAATAAATTTAAAACATTTACAAATGTATCAGTCCAAAATCTTTTTTTTCTCTTTTTCTTCTCCTCTTCTTTGCTGAATGACTAATAAAACAATGTTTAGGGAACCCGTTTATCATGCAGAGAAAAGTTGTGTTCTAACCTTCTATTAATTTTTCTCTTTCACTCTGTAGATATCTTCACTGTGGGTCAATTTTTTTTCTTCTGGAAGGATTTCTGCCTCAGAGGTTTTGGCCAGAATGTCATACCTAGATTGGAGAAGTCTTACAATTTAACAGAAATAGATGTCATTTTTTTAAGCATCTTTACTTCCCAGCAGAAGAAATACATGCACATATGGGATTCAAGCTAAAAGTCTCAGGGTCTCCTCTGCCAGAAGAGTTTGTTAGGGCTGAGGGTTGGACGAGTCAACCACAACCTCTTCCCTCTCCCAGGAACAACATCTGTGAGGAGGCAATGCCTGGAGTGACAGGAGAAACAGCCAGCCCTCCTCAGCCAGGGAGAACTGACCCTTTAACCAATTCACAGTCACCCCTTGCTTCCCATGTCATCTCCTGTAATACAAAATTTTATACTGTCCTTATTACAAGTCTTGATTCTTGGCATGATTTTTGAATTGTTTGATTGTTTGTTGGGTTTGGTTTGGTTTTTTGTAGAATGAAGAGCTGTGATCCTTGGCATTATCTTCTGCAGCTCTAAGTAAAAAAACACACATCACTTTTTTAGCCCAAAGCACTCACTTTGCAGATCCCCCTTACCAGATTTGCTGTAACAAACCAGTGTTGCTCTTGAGAAGGTTGAGGGTCAGTGAAACATTTAATGAATAAAATAATCCCTGATGTACAGGTGAGCACGATCAGGAATAGCCAATACTTTCAGCAACTCTCATTCATACCCATTGCAGAAGCAACTCAAAACACCAGTCCAAATTTCAATTTATGGGCAGAGGAAGTGCTGGGGAGATGGGGTTGAAGGCACTGAGCACTGCAAGTATCTGTTCCTTTGCAGACATTGTGTCAGCCAAGCTCTCACTCCCCTGCTTCGTCACCCATCTCAAGCTGCTGCTCTGCTTATGCCTGACACAGCACAGCCAGCCAGAACCAAACGTGCCCATCCTGAACATTCCCACCGTGGTTCACCTCCTCCAAGGTGTGGAGGTGTCCCCTCACTGTGCTGTGGCTCTGCAGCACCAGCTGAGTGACAGGGCTGTGCCCAGGGCCAGGCTCACCTGGCTCTGCAGGGCTCCCCCAAACAGGGGCACCAGGTGGTGCAGAGCCACTGTAGTGGATCCGGTGCCATCTGCCCTTCTGGCCATGAGCACGGAGGCTCTCGGATGTGCCAGGGAGTCCTGGCTGCCAGAGCAATCCCTCGGTGCTGCTGACAGCTTGTAGGAGGGACAGGACTGTGTCCAGATGGCCCCAGATTTTGAGGAACTACACTGAGAGATGGAAGCTGAACTCACCCCTCCCATGTCAGCAGTGGGGGCTGAGAGAGCTTTCTTCTCCCATATTCCCCATTTCCTGCTCCTGTCATCTGCCATCCCTGACAGTACCAGCACTGACAATGCCACCCCATCACCAGGCAGGCTGGCAGCCATCCCTGCCTCCCCCCAACCTGCACCGCCTGTCACCTTCCCCCACCTCCCTTCTGAGGGCCAGCCTGGTCTGCTGTGTGCCCCTTCCTGTGTCTCCTTCCTCACCACAGCCTCCTGTCTGTCTGCCCATCCCAAAAACCAAGTGACAAATCCCCTCTCCCACCATCCTGTGCCTATCCTCCAGATATCCTTTGCACTGCTTTTTTTCCATCCTTCAGCAAGATCATACTTCTTACCCTCACTTCCCAGATGCTCATCTTCTTTCTTCTTTCACATATTCCATTCTTTCTTACTATATCTCAGTTTCTTTTTCATCAGAGATGCCAGCTTGGATCCTCTGGTTAGCCACAATTTGTACAACTGCCTCTTTTCCTCCATTCCCCCAATTCCCCAATCTCCCTTCATGGCATTCCGGCATCAGAGTGGATAGTCCCTCTTTCCTATCACTTAAGAAATTATACTGAGGTGACAGCTTTTAAAAACATTGCCAAGACCATAATGGATAGGTAAAATGTAGAAGAAAATCTGTCTCCTAAGTTGTCCCTTAATTTAGAATGGACACTGGGAGTTTTTCTTCATCTGAAATTTACCCTGTAAACACTTTTGGATTCAAGGAGCCCTTGCAGTGATGTACATGGATACCACTTAACAAGGCACATGTTTCCACGCAAAACAACCCCACAAAAGCAAGAAAAACCCTCCCCCAATTTACTCAGATTTGCTTTTATTTGGGATAGATTTGCTGGTAGGACCAAGGAGATTGCATCCCTCTTCCCTCACTATCAAACAAGCCATGGATTCCCAAGAGGAGAAATGCATCCCCATCTCTATAATGGTGCAATTCAGGCCCATTTGTGAAGAAAACCTGCTCTTTGCTGTAAAAACAGCCCTTCTCTCTCAGTATTCTCTTTGCTCTGGAAAATATTCTTTGTTTCTTCATGACTTTTCTTTTATCTGCTCTGAGCTCTTACTTATCACCTCCTTCCTCTTCTCACCAGTTACCTTATCACCAGTGACCACTGATAATCACCCCAGGCAGCATCTTGAGTTCTATGGCAAAGTTCTGAGTAGGCCTGGTGGTTTTTTTCCTAGTTTATACTCCTGTTATTTCACCTGGTAGAGCCATGCAGCAGCTGATCATCAGTGTGCCTTGATCCTCAAATTACTTGAGCAGTGTTGGTTGGACCACAGAACTTTACCTGTTCTATTACTGGGCTTCATGAGAGCCCCTGTGCTTGATACCCTGTGTCCATCACCATTTTTGACCAAAAACATTGCTGCTGAGCTGGGTGGGAAGAGTGAAATGCCCTTAAAGCAACACTGAGGCTGCAGCCCTTCTCTGAGTGTTGGTTTTGCAGCAAAATCTACTCTGAAAAAGACAGAAAGGGGTCATAGAAAATTTCTAAGTGCTGTAGAGGAAAGAGCTGCCCTCCTTTTGCCAGGTTTGATTTCCAGAGAGGCACACAACTCCATTTTTCTGTGTACACACATGTATGCACACACACACATCTGTGCCCGCGAGGAGAAATGTTCAGATTGCAAAGATTTCAAACCAGTGATTTCTTACCAGGATTTGAAGGTCCAAAGCAGTACAAAAATCTCAGAATCAATCAAATGACTGCTAAAGAAAACTTAAAAACGCTAGAGATAAGGGACATCAAAACAAATGTTAACACTTCAATATTTAAACCAACTCTCCTTATTGCACACAGTGCTCAATATCCTCCTGTGCTTCCTGTGGCAAAGGAAAAAATTTTAAAAGTAGAAACTGAGACTGCCAGGCAGAACAAAAATAAAATGCTGCTCGTGGCACATTGCTCGGTGTGTGTGAGCATCACACCAGGCCAGTGACCCTGAGAGAGGCTTGTTCTGCTCATTCACATTCCTCCAAGCAGCTGTTCTCAGCCTCTGGCCAGGGAAGACCTTGTGGTCCATGAGGCAACCTCCAAGTGACCGAGGGAGGCAGCACCAACTGGCAGGGCTGCAGTCAGCAGGAAGAGTGGCAGGGGCTGGAAAAGTGAAATGGATTGAAAAATCCTGCTGTATGGGAAGAAATTAATTTAACCATTTAGTTCTAGTTTCCATTGCTAGGCCAGGATAAAGCTATGGGACGAGCTGTTAAAATTACACCCAGAGAGAGAGTTCTTCCAAAGGTGTGAAAACACCCAGAGTGCAGCCTCAGTTTTATAGATGAGACATTCAGCTGGCAAATCTACCTTTTATCATGTTAACTTTTAATGCAATCAGTTTGCCACAGTTAATAACTTGCGTTCTATGCTTTGTGGGGCTCTCAGATGAGGATCAGTTTGTGGGTCAGAAGTGGCTGCTTCAACCCCCTCCTCTCTGGGAGCCTTGGGAAGATGAGAACATTTGTGTGTGCTTGGATGTCCATGCATGGAGCAAAGAGAAAACAGTTCTCCAAAGGAAGATTCCTTCTGCCCCACCCTCCTGGTCAGAAATGGACTTAGCAAACAAAAACAGAGCTGCTTTTATTGCTGCAGGTTGGCTGACTTGACAGTCCCTGATGAAACCATGCCCAGCATGGACCAGAGTGATACCCAGGTAGGGTCTGCAAGGGACATCATCTTATCAGAATAGATGAGAAAGGGATTCATCTCTCCCTTTGCTTCAATTTCCACTTCTTTCTTTTTGGTTGCATCTATTAAAAGTGAAAGATGTCTGATGTGTGTAAGCTTGTCTGGCATAAACCATCACAGGATTTTTGAGAAACTTATGATAATCTCCAGGACCTGGCCATCAAGCTCTTTGTAAAGTATTCAAGGCAATACCTCATATAAATCTCCTTTCTAATTTAATTTAAGCTAGTTGAGGCTGGGCTGCATTCAGAGCAGTGAAAATCTGGTTGAATAGCCACCATCAAAGTCGAGCAACAAGGGGAGCAAATTACCAAATCAGCAAACTTGGGGCAGGTGTCCCCTGGAGAAAGGCTGGTGAGCTTCCCTTTAAAGGCTTATTTTGTGCAGGGGAAGGCTCTCACCTCCCAGAGTTCCAGTTCTGTCACAGATTAATAGTCTCTTTCCATAGCAACACCTGACCCTTTCCTCCCCTTGCCTTGATTATACATACATATATACATATATATACATACAGACATATTCCCTGTCTAGGGAAAGAATGGACAGCTGACAATTTTCTGAGGCATCAGCACAATTTAATGAAAGGGAGGCTTTAAAAAAAAAACCCAGAGAGAGCTGGAATGTTACTTCTAAAAAAAGAAATATGGGGAGTCACAGGATCTGCAACCGTGTCAACAGCACAGCAAGGTGTTATAGGAGCTTCAGACAGGATCCTGGAGCTTCCTGAGGAGCCTCTGCTGCATCAAGTATGGAATAAACGTGGGTGACAGCACTTTGGAAACTGGCCACTGCTGGGGCAGCTGCAAGGATGTCCAGGAAAAGGCAGATGCCTGCTTGGCCCCTCTCAGGCAATGCTGGAAAACTTGGTCTGCGAGTGCCTGGCTAAAATCCCAGCTGAGCTTGCATCATCTCTGGCCACAGCCTTTCAGATGAAAAGCACACACTTGGGGTTAGAAGCAGAGACATCTTTCATGGCTTCCTTCAGCCCGTGGTGTGCAGGATGGCTCGGGCAGAGCTTGGCCTCCTGCCACCCCTTGCCAGGAGGAAAAGTACAAATAAAAGCAAAAGCCCTGCACCTAGAACAGCACAGTACATGGGAATGGTGTGAACAGGAGCTGGAGAGGAAATTCTTTCCAGAGAAAGCTCCATTAAGAATATTGTATTTACAGGGAAAGTAGTTTAGCACAAAGAACTTCAGGGTTTGGTTTGCAAAAGCTGAATTTGTGCATGAGACCAACACATCTCCAAAAGGGAAAAAGTCATCAGGTCCAGGGGTGTGCTGTAACACCATTCAGAGTCCACACAAAGCTGCTAATAAAAATCTCAAGGGGGTTTTATCAATGCCTTGATAAAGCAGCTGGCACAGGGGGTGTCCACCAGCACTGAGCTCCAGACCACTGCAGGGGATGGGGACACTGGGATCTTCTCAGGGTGACAAAGAACATGTCCCTCGTGCCTCTTCACCACATTTAGGGGGCATGGAAACATTTGGAGGAGGTGAATCCTACAGGATAAGCCTGGGGTAAAAGCAGATCCCCTGATCACATTAACAGAGAAACAAAATGCTCTCATAGAGCTGCTGAATAAAAAATAAAAACTTGCACAGGAAGATGAGATCGGGTTTAAGAAATCCAGTATGGAATGGATCCACATCCCAGAGAGAAGGGAACCTGCAGGTAAATTGGAGGCTGGCAGTGACCCAAAACTGCTAAAGAGCACAATGCAAAGCATCGAGTGCCTGCTACTGATACTCCAGTGATCTGATGTGAAGAAAAGATATTGCCCAGGGGAAAAAAAAAAAATCATTCCTAGAGGCCAATAGATTAGGTAGTGTTTGTTCCAGCTGTGAGGAGCAGGAGGCAGCCTATCAACATACCAAAATATCTTTGCATCTCTCATTAGAGCTGATGATTTTTTCCCTTTTTTTCCCTCTGATGAAGCAGATGTCCAATTCATCACATCTGAAACATTTTGTTTCATCCCCAAAGATCTGGGCTCCTCACCCTGGGGCAGTCCCCTGCTGAGGCTGTCCCTGTGAGCTCAGGGGCCTTGGGGCTGTGGGTCAGGAGGGATTCCTGGGTTCAAGGCCCCACAGCAAAGCCAACAGGGGTGTTCCAGGGGAGGCTGAAACAAAGGGGGTTGAAATTCCCAATTTGTTAACCTTATGGACCCTCTGAGGCTGCTCACAGCCATAGGAATTAAAAAGGATGGGGAGAGGTGAGGAGGAAAAAAAAAAAAAAAAAAGGCAGTGCATTCCTTGCTTGATGTTATTATCCCAGGGCCATGGTGGGCTGGGGACCACTGGGACAGAACAAAGAGTCACTGCAGACATCAGTGAGCTCAGATGGAGGGTCCCACCTGCTGAATGAAGCACAGATTTTTGACTCTTTAATCCCAAGCTCAGTCAGAAGGTTATTAGACCCATGACCACTGGGCCTAAACCAACAGCAGGCCCCTGACTGATAATTTCTACAGATTACATTGATAAAATACAGGATTTCTTTGAAGCCAATGCATGTTTCTGCTCTTGCCATACACAAACCATCCTGGAAAACCTCAGGTGATGGATGCATTTCCTGTGTGTTCCTCTGGCATTCATGTGTATCTCCAGTGGAAAAAAGTCCACTAAAGTCAAAGCCAAGCTGTGTTCAGCTGTGTTGGAGAAATAAAAATACACTCACATAATGTGTAAAAGCACTTCCAAATTAACTAAAACTAAAGCTCACAGATAAAGGTAACTTCTATAAATAAACTTGAAATAGTTAAAACCTACAAAGAAATTGTTAGCAGCAAAATTTGGAGTAAGGCTCTCACCAAAGCATCCTTACTCTGTGTAAGCTCTCAACCTTGCAGCTGAATTAAGGGTTATCTTCTACAAAGATATCCAAACCTGATGTTCAAGACTGAAGTGAAAAATAAACTCACTGGCTCCCTCAAAATAACAGTTTGAAATATATTGTTCACCTTTAAAATCCTGATAATTATGACACTTTTAAGACTGGGAACCCAGGAGAACAAATTATAGTCCAATGTTGAGCTGCAATTCCAATTCAGCATCTCCTCACTGTGAGTCTCCTCTCAGACACACCTACTCAGTCTGTGTTGGCCAGATATTTTTATATTTTTTTTTCCTTTGTAGAAAGGTGGGAATCAGTAAACATAGGCATAAGTTAGGATAATCACCTTACAAGGCTGAATTGTTTTTTAATTTCTCTAAGGTTTTCTCTTTTTTATATCATTTATTGTGCTGAGAACAGGAAAGATTTGCCCACCTGGGTGTCTATAAACTTTTCCGGGGTCTGTCTAAGCTGATTTTTATTTATCCCCTCTTGGAGAAGACTCCTCTGCAGGGAACAGTAAGTTCAGATTTACAGTAGGGAATATAAGAACTATAAATTAGAGTTCTCTTTAATAGTAAATAAGGATAATCACAAGAATCGTCTTCAGCTCGGTCAGGCGAACAAAGTTTCGATCAGGAGGCAACTTTAATTTGCTTTTGCAGTTCCCACCACACCCATTAAGGGCAGAGTCCCCTCGGTCCCCGAGCCCTGCGGGGAAGGGTCCGGCGGCTCTGGGGAGGAGCGAGGGAGGGAGAGAGAGAAAGATCGCTGCCCTCCGCGCCCCTCCGCGCCCCTCCGCGCCCCTCCGCGCTCCATCCTTCCCCGTCCGAGCCGCGGGCTCAGCGGGGATCGGGGCAGCGCCGGGCGCGGAGCGGGCGCGGATTCGGGACCCCCGGCAGCGCGGGTGCGGCACGGCCTGAGAGTGCAATTAGCATTATCTTGATGAATTTCTAGGCGGCGAGTCCTTGCTGTGCCTTTCAGAAGTCGCAGGGCACTCTGTCCCCATCTGTTCCTTTATGATTATTATTTTACTTTTTTTTTTTTTTTAATAGTAATCGTTGACCTGATATAGATGACTGGGGGAAAGGGGGGTGATGCGGCTCCTACAGCGTCAATCAAAACTCTTTCTCCAACCCTCCCCACACGACCACTTTCTATCTCCCAGCTGTACTGGCAAGATGTTCTTAGCCAAATACATGATTCTATTAATGAGCACTTATATTTGCTAAGGAATGCAAATTCTTTCTCTCCGTGTATTATTAGCTGTATCAGAATGTTTGTCCTTTCAGTCCTCTTTGAAGTTGAAGGAGGAAAGGCTGCTGTGTGGCACTGAGAAGGGAAAAAAATATGAGAGAGAGGAAAAAAACACTTCTAACTCCTCCGGGTTTTTATTTGTTCTCTTGCCAAAACCGCCAAAGGTAGCAAAAGTTACAGAAATTATTTAAAATCTGCGGTCTTTTCCCTCCAAATTAGATAGATTTTTTCCCAACTGATCATTCCCTTTTCATAATAATGGGATCTAATGAACAGCCTGGTTTGAATTTGCTTTATAAAATAATCTCTCAGACGCTCTAGAGAATCTATTACGCGTGGGATGGAAGCAAATCCAATTGCCTCCCCAAACACGAGAACGGCTTTTTTTTCGGCGCTTTGGGCTATGAACGAGCACCCTCTCCCCCTCCTCTGCCAGTCTGCGGCTGATGGAGCGATCCGCGGGGCTGAGCGCGGTGCCCGCTCCAGCCGGGAATTCCCGCGGGATGCGCAGCTTGCGCCTCTGGCTGCGGGCTGGCAGCGCTGCGCGGCTGCGGAGGATCCGCACCGCTGTGGCCTCGCCCACCCCAGGTCCTCATCCACGAGTGGGGCTCTCGGTAGTGAAGTTTTTATTCCAGATAAGCCGGGGGGAGGGAGAGGGGGGATGAAAAGGGGCCCCAGCGTCAGCTCAACTTTTGTCATGTATCACTTTTCCCCTTGAAAGGTGTTATAACAGCAATTCAATTACAATAAATAGTGTACATCATCCTCACAGCTGGAAAATTCTGTAACTAACTGTGACCAAACGTTGTAAAGGAATATAGCTTAACCAGTATTACTTTTTTTTTTTTTTTCTGTTGCTGACCACAGGTTAATTAATTTCAAGGAGCTTAGTATATCTAAACAGAAACACACTGTGATGCTGGCAAGAAATCATAAAATATAAAACGTGGAATTAGGAAGATCATGTGAAATCTCCACAGCAGTGTTTGGCGCCTGGGAATTATTCTGGCGGTGCCCCTCAGCCGGCCCCCTCCGTTCCTGGTCCCCCAAAGCCAGGGGAGGCTCCGAGCCCTCTGCAAACAGCCCAGGGCACAGGCTGGCATCCCTCAGTGGGGCATCCACCCTGCGTGTGCCACCCCTGACACCTCCAGCGAGCCCGGAGGCATTCTATAGATGCCAGGCCCTACCTATAGACCTTGCATAAACACTCTCTGCCAGCCCGGGATTAACCCCGTGCGGGACGAAATGAGCGTTTCACGTCAGGGCTGCGAGGTGCTCACAGAAACAGGGGTGCGAGAGAAGCCGCAAATCCCCGGTGTGAAAAACCCCAGGGAAAGTCCCCGAGATCCTGCGCAGCTCCCCCTTCCACCGACGGCAGCATCAGCTGCCACCTCCAGCTGCAACTGGGAAGATTTCAGGGGGATTTCATTGACTGGGGGGTGTAGGGAAAGGTGTTGTGTGCCCTGGGAGGTGTTTTCAGCCCGACACGTGGGAGTGGGGTGGTTTCCACCTCGCCGTGCCCCGCAGCGGGCTGACCCCGAGAAGGGGACACTCGTGGAGGGGCGGGGGGGGGACACAAGCGGTACCCCCGGAGAGGAACCGGGATAGGACCCGGGAAATCACATCCAGAGCCCGAAGCCAGCTGGGACTTGGTCCCGCTGCTTGCCCTGAGCTGTCCTGCGTGGCCGTGGGGCAGCGGGAGGGGGAGGTTGGGTGGTGGAGGCGGGGCGGGGAGGAAGATGGGATGGATGGGGCATCCCGGTTTGGGGAATTGAAACTAGCACGCCTTCCGTTCCCACCCCAAAATTACAGAGAGCAGGTGGATTTCCCTGAGGAAAGGAGACAGGATCGGGCCCGTTCTCCAGCTCCTGCCCCGATTTAGGGACGCTTTCACCAAGCGGGCTGGAGTCACCAGGAGAGTTCCCATTAATTTCCACGTTTCTTAGCGAGCTGTTGGCCGCGCTTCAAAACAAAAAGAAAAGCAGAAAAAAAGAAGGAAAAAAAAAAAAAAAAAAAAGAATCCCTAAAAATCCACTCTCGGTTTGTGAAAACTTTATTGGGGGAAACAAAAAAGTCCATCCACGGATCGTCCTGTTTTTCTTCAAAAATGGAGAAAACACAAATCGCCACCTCCAAATTGCAATCGGCAGCCCCAGAACAAAGGTCCGAACCCCCGCGTTTTGCAGTTGTCAGGACAATCTTGTCCATCTCTAGGGTGAAAGGAATACAAATTCCCCCCTCCTCTCCCTCAGCCCGCAGGAGGGGGCATCACCACTTCAATCCTGCGCCCACCGCCCTCCCCGCCAGCCGCCTCGTTAATATTTCAGTTTTTCTACTCTTCCCAAGTAAAAGTTTGAGAGTTAAACTCCTGCCCCACGTCCTTGCCCAGAATGGCAACGATTTCCTCCTGCCAAGTTCGTTTGCTGCTTTTCCTCCCCTCCCTCCCCTCTGACCAGGTACGAACTCCCCGCAGCGGGACGGGACCTTTGCAGAGATTAAAAAATATCCACGCGATGCGAGCACAAACGTGCTGGTTTACAGGGCAGCTCGATGGCAGAGTTGGGGCTTCTGTAATTTTTTCGGCTTTTTTTTTCCCTCCCTGAATACAGTTTGTTCAGCTGAAAGCGGGAAATTCGGCACAAGCTGGAATTTATGTTGTACATGTGGAAAAATTCTCGGTTTTTTTTTTTCCCCAAGCAGGGGAATGGTTCTTTAAAATTGGCTTATTTCTGTTTCTCCCCACTCTCCGTAGAATGCTTTTAATCTTTCGTCTTTCTAATTCTGTTTCTCCGATTTTCTGTCTTTATTTCCTTATTTCTAAAGTTGCACACGAAAGTCTGGATTGCAAACAAGTCACCAGCCAGGTACAGGCAAAGGGGCACAAAAACCCGAATCCTCCTAATTCTGGTTTATCATTTCTGGGAGAAAAAACAAAAGCTCCCCCCAAAATATATTTCTAATAATCTTTTGAAACAACCCGTTTCTGCATGTTCGAATTATTTTATTTTAAATTCTTTAGCCTTGTTTGTTATCTTCAGAAAATTGCTTCCATTACAGCTTAGGTTTATTTTTGTGACATAACCCTGAAATATTCCCAGCAGAGGAAAATACACCCCAAACGCATCCCTCGAAAGTTTTTTGGTTGTTTTTTTTTTTTTTTTTCTTCACACCCTCAAGTTCGTTGTTAATTTTTCGTCTTAAAGTTCTCGTCCTTCATTTCGAAAAAGTGGGGTCCACGAAAAATGAGGGGGTTATTTGTTAATTAACTGGTTGCTTCAGATGGCAAGGTTAAAAAAAAAAAAAAAGAAGAAGAATGTTTTGTTCATTATTGAGATGTCATTTGCCAGAGTTACCACTGTCACATTTAGGGAGGAGTGGGGGAACGGGAAACTTTGGCGGTTTCAAATACAGACTTTCTTATCGTAACTTTAACAATGTAAATATCATCATTTTAGGCATTTTGCAGAGGTTATTTTCTGCTTCCCAGCATGGCAAGGGCGTTTATGTTTTATTTCTGAAGAGACTGGGAAACTTTGGTTGCTCAGTGGAGCCCGAATCCTTTTTCATCCTTTCCAAGGAAAAAAAAAAAATTCATTTTTCTTGTTAATATTTTTTTTTCTTCATAAAGACAAAAAATTATATATATATGTATGTAAATGATCAATTACCAAAAGCACTTTTTCGCTGCTTCCCTGTCCTCTCTTTACCTGGAGAAGCACACACGGCACCACAGAAACTGATTTTAAAATATCAATCCCACAAAAACCCATGCAGGATGTGCAGAATCGGGCAATTTTTACTAATTCTTAGGACCTGTCTTGCAGAGCACCCAGGAGTAAAACGCAGAGAGGGAAACTTTCGGGCGGTTCGAGGTCCCAAGCACTCGCCTCGCAGCTAATTAGGAAAGAGCATCCCGGCAAGGTCCGATTTCCAAACCCAGCTCGTTTCCTTTGGAAAGTTACCCGCATCATTTCTTTTAGAAACCACAATAATTAGACCTGAGCTAACTACTCTTCCTCCTGGTCAACAAATCAATAGCAATTAATTTGAAATAGCTGAGATGATAAAACACTTCCTATTGCACCTGACCTTGCCAAAGGAGCTATAAATAGAATATACTGAATATATGTTTTAACTCAATTCCCGTTGCTCTAATCCTTCTTTTGCTGTTCTTCGGCTCTTAGGACACTTCTACATTTTCTATTTCCTTCCGTTTTTATGACTTATTTTTTCAGACTTTGAACATATTTTATTAGAACGATTTGATGTTTTTAATAAAACAATAACGGTAGGAGATGTTTGTAGCAAAAATCATGTAGTTACATTAGGTTCGCGTAAAAATATATTTCACGGAAGAATATAGGGTGAATGATACAGTATTAGACACGAATATACATGTAGCCAGTATTTTATCACTTGTGCACGCTGTTTCAGAGGACCTGGATTGATCTAAAATTGAAATTGTAGAGAAGAAGAAGGTGATGGGGTGGGAGGACTGTAAAGGGAAGAGATCAGAAACGTTTAGGTGTGGAATATTAATTATGAAACACACAACTCTCTTCACTTTTCTTTGCTCAGTAAGAAAGCCTCGTCTTCCCCCGCTCCCCCTCTTGCTCTTTCTCCCTCTCTTTTATTGGAAAGAGGATCCTAAATTCCTTTTGACTGATAGGAAGTTACAAGACAAGATGCTATTTTCCCTTTCTTTTCTGACAACTCTGTCATCCCCGGGATCATAGTCATGTCAGAGTGTCTGTCTGGGAGAAGAAGAAGAAGAAGGAAAAAAAAAAAAATCAGTGGAGCCTGTGGCCATCTTTGCATCAAAATTTTCCAGACCTCTATTTTTGATTGTGATCCCGCTGATCTGAGTTTGAAATGCGAACACAGCAAAGCCCCTAAGCCTTCAATCGTGTGAAATTTTCAAAAGATCTCTAGAAGCAATCTCAGGCTGTCTGACCCCTGACAGGCGGAGATCTCTTTATACCTCTCTCTGCCAGCACTTCATTTGTTGGAATATCTTTCAGATTTGCACCTCCAGATGACAACCTGAGTGTTTATTATGTGTATGAATCTGAAATCTTCACTGCAGTACAAAGGAGACGTCTTAAACATCATGTTTAATTTCAGATCATAATTACCTGCTCCTCTTTTGCTTCTAATTATCTATTCCTCCTTCCTCTCTGTGGCATGTTGATATTTTGTTGATTCTCCCTTTTAATCAGCCTTTCTTGCTTACTTTTTTTTTTTTTTTTTCGTATTAGTTTAGTCCACGGGGGAATTAAACATGTCACGATGGACACACATCATGCCTATGTGGAGAGATAAAATTCTAGCCATGAGTGCGTGCTCCCTATGGCTCTCTGTATATATGGATGTGCTCGGGAGAAATAATAACTATTCCTGCCATTATAATCCAGGTTGTTAGTATGCTTCATCTCCCATTAATCTTTATACATCAGTTTAAATTGGCAGCAGTGTTTATGTTTTGTCCCGTGACGTAGCAGCAATGTCATTTGATAGCAACCAAAGCAGCCGAAGCCCTTTAGCGTCCCTCCTTTCAGGAAAGCAGAAAGGGGGGGGGCAGAGGAGGAATGGGAAAAATACAAATAATATATTAAACAAAACACCCCCAAACATCTCTAACTTTCCCCCTTTTCTTTAAGGGAGCGTTTATGTCTCCTTCCTACCCTCCTGTTCACCTGTTTAAAGAAACCCTCTGTTGTCCAGGCTCTTTGGAGAGGGAGATGGAGCTGGTGATGCCGATCCTGGTTATTTTTATTGCATTTTACATTGTTGGCGTTAATGTCTCAGGTGGAACAGCAGTCCATTGAATAGCATGGTAGGTGTCATCCCAAGTGCCCAGCTCATTTTCACAAGCTCGCTAAGGTAGAACCCCGCCTTGCTCTGCAGCTAAAAAAGGGGGGAAAGAAATGATTCTTGTGGGATGGCAAAAGCCCGCAGAGGTGGGAGGCTGGTGAGGGATTCCCGGCGTCCACCTCCTCCCCGGCGACCTCCCATCTCTTCCAAGGTGCTTAGGAGTTGAAGATAATTTTTTTTCCTATGGGGATTTCACATCATTTGTCCCTACCCCGATGCTGTAGACCCGTGGTGTTGCTCAGCTGAACTTATGAAAATATCTCCTCCTTGGTTTAGTTTGCCCCGAAAACGCTTTGCCTATGTGTTCAGCTGTTTCTGTGTTTATCCATTTTTCCCATAAAACTTGTATTAAAACAAAATGTTACTTTTCTTTCTCTCAGGAGCTGTGTATAGAGACCCTCCCTTTTTGAAATAGACCGCAGGGACTGTCATTAGATCAGATGGCAAGCCTTTATAGAAAGTGTTTTGCATAATTACATACCAAAGCCAGAATAGTCACCCTCACATTTTATGGGTCACAAACCATCAACAATTGGCACATTATTGTCCAAGAAACCCAGTCCATTCACTGATAGAGAAAACTAGACTGCCTAATCTAGAACTGAAGAAGATTGAAATTTCTTCTAACAAGAACCCAGAGAAGATTATTTTCAAACTGACAACGTGTTTACATATAGTTATAAAGTTCAGAGGACCGGTGGGGAGAGAGAAAGGGTATAAACCACTAAACATGATTAAGAATCGCACAGTGGCCTAATATAGATGGTTCATCAAAAAGGAACAGACTGAAAGCTCCCCCCCCAC
>WBNO01030486.1:315706-351160 GCA_013400575.1 Peucedramus taeniatus
TGCCCAGCCCTGGATTTGAAAACTTTGGCCCAACTTGGGGCAATAGCTACAACTTTGCTCCGCAGGGGTCAGAGGTGAGGGCTATTTTAACCCTAAAAGCCTGCGAGTGACCAAGGTTGCGGCTGGGCTCGCAGCACTAATAGCCATAATTACCTCCTCCCCTTCCAGGGACATTCCTGGCAGCAGCAGTGTTAGACGCCGAATTGAAGAAAATCCTGGAGTTGAACATATCTTCGGGGGTAAATAACAGCAATATGAAGGAATTTCAGAGCTCTCCCTTTCGCTTGGGGGGATTGAAGCTTTTTCCTTTTTTTTTTTNCACACCCCCCACACCCCCCACACCCTGCACCCCCTCCCCCCCCCCCCCCTCCCCCCCCCCCCCCCCCGCCTTGCCAGCATTCCCAAGGCGCTGGGTCTTTGTCTTAGAAGGAATGGAGTGTCTGAATGGTGTGAAAGGGACAGAGAGGGTTGCTTCAAATCGATTTTACTTGTCCTCTCTGTCTTTTCGGATCAACGCCCTTCAATGGACACATAGGTGCTCTTTCAACCAAAAACTTGTGCAACATTTTCTGCCTGTATTGGTGCTAAATACAATAAATGCTGGGCAGATTTTTTTTCTCTTTCTTTCCAAAGCAGAAAGCACCCTAATTAAATTGTTTTATATGGACAGTCAAGACAGACCAATTAAGTATGCATTAGTATAAAGATATATTCGAGAGATAAGCGTTCTATAGGAGCCCTGTCTAGGCAAGGTGTGGAAAGTGTCCTCTCGAAGAGAGGCTGTGAGCAGGGTTTCATATGGATTTTTCCCCTCCATTGCCTCCTATACTCGAGTAACGGGCTGAATAAGTTAGAGAAAAGCCATTAGTGAAAGTGGTTTCTAAACAAAGTTAACAGGTGGATGTAGCTGGTTTTACATTTGAATAACAGTCGCACATCTGTAAAACACAGCCCTGGGTTTATGCAGCGCCTGTGCAGGCAATGTCCATTTGCAGAGATAAACGCCTTCCACCTAGAGCTGGGGTGCAAACGCACACGCACGGGAATAAAATAAATATCTGGGCACCTCCGTGGGCTGCAGGACATGATGTGAGTGAGCACACGGAGACGATGCAGATATCACTGTGTGGCCATTGTGTGGAGGCACCCAGCCTGCATCACACAGGCACCCACACAGCAGGCACTGCTGTCTCGGACATCTCAGCGGGCACTGCACACTCCTGGGGTAATTGCAAGGGGAGGCATTGGCTTTCCCAGGAGTGAAATAGCAGATCAGGATAAAACACACACATACACACGCGAACTTCTCTTGCTGCCCATTTTATCACTCTGGGAAAGCTCTCGTTATGGTTAACCACAGGAAACGGGCT
Source organism: Peucedramus taeniatus (assembly GCA_013400575.1). Classification (NCBI taxonomy): domain Eukaryota; kingdom Metazoa; phylum Chordata; class Aves; order Passeriformes; family Fringillidae; genus Peucedramus; species Peucedramus taeniatus. Next base: position 317,077 of record WBNO01030486.1, read on the forward strand.
TTAAAGCTCTTCTCCATTTCCATTATTATTATTATTATTATTTTCCTTCACTGCAGCTTTTCCATGTCGTTCAAAAAAACCACCCCAAACAAAAAAAAAAAACAAAACAACCAGACAAACAAACAAACAAAAAACCACTGAGCCCCCCAGCTGCCCTGAATCAGCCTGGTCCTGGGGCAGGCAGAGCCGCGGGATGCGAGGAGGAGGAGGCGGGAGATGGGCTGGAAGTTGCTGGGGCACCCTCCATCCCTGGGCACATCGTTGCCACCCGCTGAGGCTGAGCAGTGGGAGCGAGCCCTGTGGCCGAAGATGCTGCAGGGAGCGAGCGGGGAATCGCCCTTTCGCCGTGGCACTGCACCGCAGAGAGCGGCCGGGCTTTTACCGGGGGGCTCGGGGAAAAGGGGATCGAGGGATTCAGGGGTGCAGAGCAGCGGGGCGGGGGCTGCCCGCTTTGATCCCCATTTCCCAGCAGCGCCCTGCGTGTGTCAGCCCATCCCAGGGATGTGGGAGACGGGGATGAATAAGCCATCCCTTGCCTAGGTGCTTTAATGGCACGGTAAGCAGGTTAGAAACAGACGGTTTTAAAGACTCGGTTTTTCTTTATTGGTCACCTTCGAGGATAAATCATAACAGACAGTATGGGGGGCAAAGAATTCATCTAAAGGAGATCTCAGCAAGTCACTACCCGGACAATAGTCCACCTCCTGTTGGGTTGCGTATTGATCAGGAGAGGAGCTGAGGATGTCGCCACACTAAATATTTACTGATCACACACAAATAGCCGCGACTTGAACGATTTTCTCCTGTGAGGAGAGCAGAGAGAGAAGGGTAAATCATTTTATTAGTGTGTATAAAGCAAAGAGCACACTCTGGCTTGGAGTGTTTTAAAATGTGTCTTCAGCTGGATGAAAAGAGTTAGGGAAATCGATATGGAGTGATTAGACGAACCAGTCGTGTCAAAGAGAGAGGCTGTGAATTTCATGGATTTGGTTATACCGGGAGGGGGAAAATATACCGAGAGATTAAAGGGAGGAACCCATTGTAGCAGAGCCAATGAAAAAATAATATCTAATCAGAGCCGGCAAAGGTAGGGACGGGATAAGACCCACATTTCTAAAGAATCACATCAGCTGGAGAGGGATCAGGGACACAGATGAAAGAGGCAAACGGGGGGAGAGCTGGAGAGCAGGAGCCTAGAAATGCTACAGAGCAAATCCAGGAGAGGCAGAGAAAAGTCGCCTCTGTGGAGCAAAGCTGAGATACCACGAAAATGGGGACAAAAGGCTCAGGAGCGAGGGAGAGGGCTGGAGTGATCGGGCGCCTGCCTTGGAGGTGAAGTTGAGGGGTGCCCAGCCCGTGTACCCAGCAGGCAGAGAGGGCTCTGACAGCACATCCAGCTCCCATCCGAGGGGTTTAAATCCTTCTCCTACAAGTTTGTCCTCCCCTCTCCTTCCCGCCCCCCTCCCTCCCCACAAGCAAATGTGGTGAGTAAAATGGATTTTAGCGTTTAACCACCTCATTTTATCCACGTAATGACAAGGCTCGTAATATGTAATCTACAGATTACTGCCATTCGAGGGTGACCACAAGTGGCATAGAAAAAAAAAGTAAAAAAATAAAAAAAATAAAATTCAGCATTTCTGCAAATGACAAAATGGCTAAAACCAGTTTTGCTTTAAGTATTGAAGTTGGGGAGTTGCTGCTGCAGGATTTGATCGGTCGTAGGGAGCAATTTAGCCGTGGCTCAGGTACAGCCCTGGGGTGTCTCGGCGGATTAAAGAAAACTTTGCTGGAGACAAGCAAATATCTGAGTGCCAAAGGGCAGAAAGCTGGGAGTAGGGCAGGGCTCTGCCATGCGACGTTGAAATACGTTCTGTGGGGATGCTCGGGATTATGATTATTATTTTTTTGCCTCGAATCCGTGATGTTTGGCCCGTGTTCACATGCTCCCTTCTCTCCGCGTATTTTTCTTTAGCAGAAAATGGGATGCGACAGCAGAGAACTAAGTCAAAGCAGCGAGAGAAAGTTTGTGCCGCACTTTAAATGATGCTGATTGCTGGGAGGGAGGAAAGGCATCTCAAGCTAGGAACCGAGGAGTAAAACTGATGTGAAAACAGCTTTTCACTTCTCCTCCAAGTGCTAATTTTGCTACTGTAAACAAACACTGAAGTTAGAAACAGCTGCAAATAGCCTGCCGGGCACCCAGGGCTCAGGCACCGGCGGGGGTTGACTTTTGTTCATCTCTCGGGTTGAATTTTTCCCCAGCTTTGCTTTTTTTTTACCCCGGAATCAGGGGCTGATGCTGATTTCAGTTGTGGAGAAGGGACAGAAAGTATAGGCAGACTAAGGGCATTTCATGCGAGCCTATGGAGTGCAGGCAGCTCGGCTGGATCTCTAATGCAACAGGAAACCTCGGGACAGACTCAGCCTAATTAACAGTTTTCCATAGCTGAAGCGATTTTTAAGAATCCCAGTGGATTAGCCCAATATGTTCAGGTGTGAGGCTACGAGGGCCTATAACTCCTTTCACTATAATCTTATAACCTCCTTACCTAATTCCTTAGATTGCAGATAGGAAGAGTCTGACCCTGGAGGTCGTAAAGAGCTGGGTTTCATTAACCCTTCCCTCCCCGGCGCCGCTCCAAGGTTAACTGCGCCGGGCTGGGAGCTCGGGGGAGCGAGGGAGGGCGGCCAGGAGAAAGGGATTTGCAAGAGGGGTCGATCCGCCGGGAGGGCAAAGCTTAAAATGATTTCTGCTCCCTTCATTCCCTCCCTTCAACCAAAGGAAATATGGAAATAGGGAACTTTTCTCTTTCCCGTGCATCCGGAGGTGCATAAAATGTACGGATGTTTGAGTACCATTTCATTATTGTTTATTATTTTTAAATTATTTTTTTTCCCCCAAACGTGGAGGAAATGAAACATTCTAGAACCATCAGCAAAAAGCAAAGCAATCTCCATCTTTAGGACCAGCACCAATCTCTTGAGTTTCTTGTCCACAGTAGAGCTGTAATCTTTAAAGAAAAAAAAAAAAAAATCCAGAAAAGCTTCTCAGACTGTATTTGCCTGGGAACACACCTGGTTTATATTTTAATAGGTAGTTACATTGTATTGATTCAGGGTACATCATTGATGTTGAAAGTTAATAACTCTCAAATTATATCTATCTGCCTACATACATAATTGCATACACAGTGTAACACTGGAGGAATTTGCATTTTGCAGCACATTCTTTGTTCTTAAATCTTTTAACACACTGAGTTGTTCCTTTGAAGAAAATGTTATTGAACCACATGTTTAAGAAAAAGATGCTTCTAAACTATATGTTTAAGCAATGAAATTGTTGAGTGAAATACAGATTTCTTTGTATCTCACACAAACCTTGCCACACGCCAATCTTAACCTACACATCGAACTGCTTTTTTTTCCTTTTCTTTTTTTTTTTTCCTCCCAGTTAGAAGGCAGAAATATGTGAACTGCTGAGAGAGGTGGGTACTTTTTGGTAAGTATGTTTAGATATGATCTTCAGATACATTTATTGTACTTTCAAATTCTTGGGATACTAATTGAGCTAGCAAACAATATCCCAGCTGAATGTCTCAGCTTCTTCCCTATTTAACAGGCTTTAATGTAGAAGTATATTGTAGCCATCCTTTTATTAAACAATGTAGCTGAGGAGTCAGCAAAAAATGAAAAAAACATGTTAAATCCAAATTATAATTGCTGCCTTATATCTGACTCTTCTTCCTTTCCGCAGTCCTAATGAACTCTTTAAAGTTTTACTTATTTATTTTTTTATTTCTGAGTGACAGATCAAAAATAATTAGCAGAATCAGAAGCAGCCGGGAAGCTTGAAATAATGTGTCTAAATATTTCATATTGCTACTTATAATATCAGCCCTTCAGTTGTAAAAAGGAACCATTCCCTATTTATTCTGTGGTGGTTTATAAATACAGAAGGATAGATTCTTTTTTTTTCCCAGGGCCTGCCTCAGCGATGCCATAAATAGAGATTGAGCTATCAGGAGGAAAAAAAAAAAAAAAAGAGAAAGAATAAAATAAAAGCAAAACCCTAGACAGGAATATAGACAGACAGATAAATGTATAACTGCATCTGAACAATGTTACATAGCACATTAGGAGTTGGTAAAAAAAATTAAATCTATCGCATATTTATAACCTCATAATTAAAATACATTCTTATCTCTCTCCTCTGAAAGGTTGCAGCTTTCTTGGAAGTATTTTGAGTGCATATTTTAAACTCCATGTCTCGAATTGAATTAAGATGAGCTGTTTTGCCCAAGAGTAAAACCTTTGTTTACAATTTAATATTTAACTTTCAGCTGCCTACCCATCACCATATCATTTTCTTTAGATTTCACCTCCTTACATTTGCAGGCTTTATTTAAAATGATGGTAGCTTATATCAAATCCTAATTTCTTATCATAAGAAATGAATCAATATAATCCAAAACAGTCCCCCTGGTCTGATTGAGGTGAATTGGATGAAAATCTTTCACGTTCAAAGGGTTAAAGCTGAACTGAAAACTTTAAAGCAAAGAGATACCAGCAAACAGTGAAAAATGGTACATCTGCTCTCTCTTGACAAGCTTGCATTATATCACATGTAAGGAAGCCCAAATTTTTGAATCTAAGACCAGTTTTAGTTTTTAATAGGAAATAATTACATGGAACTTTATTTCCAGAGAGAATGTCCCTTCCAGCTACAGTGTTTTGCTTTGATCTAAGTATTAACTGGTAATAAAATAACCATATTTTGGATCCTAAGCATATTGATGCTTAGAGGAATGTTATGCTTTCAATCAAATTTTAACTTTAGATTATCCAAAGGTATTCATCCTTCTTTTGTCAGAAACCAATTTGCTCTCTTACTCCTACAGCTACTCACATGTGGTTTGGTACACTTTGTTATTTTATAGTGGAATTTGCACTACTGAGGTGGAAAACTTTTAGATGGAATGAGATCATGTTCCAGACTGGCAATTTGGGCTGTTTCTCATACAGGTCCCCAGCCCAGCCCTTCTTTACACTTGTGCATCACCACCACCATCGCTCACCTCCGAGGGCGGCCACCGCGTCAGGATTTGGTTTTAAATATTCAGATTTTTTTTTTTTAATTTATTATTTTTTTTTTAACCTGGAGAATCAATCATTTGGACCCATCCTGAACAATTAACCTCCCCTTTATACTACAGCCCCAAGTGCAGTACTTCATAAAGACATGAAAAGGACATCCCAGTCAGCAGGACCCGAGCCCAGGCTTGTCACAGAGTATAAAAGGAGAGAGAAGGGGAGTTTTTATCTCTTTGCCCCGCCAATTCTTAATAGTTCTAAGTTTCAGTGTGACAATAAAACAGTTTTGATAACATAGCTCATGGGTTTCCCTGCCACATAAAGTTTTCTTAATAATAAAAAAGAAGAAACTTTATCCCTGCTAAATTAAAATAGGGCAGATGTTGGATATGGTTCATATTAGTCAGCCTTTCACCCCTTTGCCCCTGGCACTAAAGTTCTGACTTTTTCTTTCTACTATGTCTGTTTCTAACTGAAAGGTATTATTCCTGCCCTGGCTCTCTTCTTCTATTTATTTTTTCAGTGTCTAAAATTAAACCTATTCATTTAGTAATATACATTCTATTTCACATTGCTAAACCTGGCCAGAGAGGGGAAACGTTTTCCAAAAAAGTGATGCACCACTGACCTTAAAAGAAAACATGAAGCAGGGAAAGCTGTTCTTAAAAGGTTTATTTCTAGAGAATTTTGTAGCTCTGTTGACATTATAGGGATAATGGCTGTATTGCAATGGGCTTTCAAGGCCCAAGAGGTTTATGTTTTCTTCTGACCGTAAGTCTAATAAAATTTTAAAGGTGCACAAAGTCTCATCACTCTAGATATTTAAAACTAGTTTGAAAAATCTCTTGGGAAACATATATTATGGTGGATAGTCCCACTGAGAAAGCAGGGGATAGACAAAAAAAATACCCTGAGTCCAAACCCAAATAACCCCCCCCCCCCCAGTTTTTNGTTTTTTTCATGCTAGCTCTATGAAAATCCTGGCTATTAAACTCCCAAGGATAGTACAGCTATTTTCTGCAGGACTCTGCAGATAGAATTTATTGTCCATTTGGAATGATCAAGTTTAGGCTAATAAAAGGCCCTCTGTAAGCAGAAATGCCCAAGTTGATGTTTGGCAGAGTTTTCAATGGTGGAGTTTATGCAGGACGGGGGTTCTGCACTATTTGAAATAACTCCTATCCCAGCAGCTGAAGATGATCTGACACACAAGTAAACGTTAGCAGGCAGTGACTGAAGGTTAATCAGGGCTGCTTTCTGAGCTGGGTGCTTGAAAGCAGGAAAAAGTGAAAGCTGCTTTCTCTAGCCCTTCCCTATGCTAAGGTGCTGCTAACTTTTATGATTTTTTTCCTCTCTTCCTCTTTTACTATCTGTCTTTGTGCCTGAGGGCCAGTGAAAGAACACTGCAGATTCTAGATTGCTTTCAGAGTTTCCCTTTGCTGATGATGGATTACCATGTCAATTTAAACGGCATAGGATTAATTTGTTTCAATGATTTCTCTTTAGGCTGAATGCCAGTCTTTTTTTCTATCTCTCTCCTTGCTCTTCAGAAAAAATAATAACAATAATAATAATAAATCCTTAAGCCCCCCAAACACTTTTGAGATCCCATGTTAAAAAGATAATAATAGAAATAGACAAGTTAGGTGTAATGTTGCAACACAGTTGTAGGTTTGAGTGTTTTTATCTCGTTCTAAGGGGCTGCAGCATACAGTCAGTCACATTAAAATGAAATTGGATCCAACGTTTATTCAATAAATACTTGTCTTGTAGGTAATCCAGAACAGAGTGCTTTTGACACATAAGGACTTAATTTGTCTTGGATAACAAGTTATTAATATGGCACATTTAAACTTGCCACCTACAATAAGGTCATTTAGATCTATAATACGACTCACGAGAGAACTTCATAAAGCCAGGAACAAAGTTTGAAACTGCCTCTGAGGCGCGGAGCAGACGCACGGCTCACGGTTTGCTCTTTTCAGAAGAAAGTTCAGAGCAAGTAGGAGCCACCCAAACCCAAATGGTGTGCATCTGCTCCTCTTTGAAAGGCAAACGTAAATGGAGTAAGGAGGGGAGAGAAAAAAAAAAAAAAAAAAAAAAAAAGGAACCCAAACACACATTTTTGAATGAGTAAGCTTTAAAGCTGTGCTGCGTCTGCTCGCAAACTCATCGCAGCTTTGAAAGTGAAAAAACAACATTTGGTTCAGAGTGGAAATGCGCCTGCATTTGCACCCTACCTCTTCCATGTGCTTCGCAATTTACTCGCTTTTAATAATAAGTGAGGAAGTTGGAACATAATCCACCCATAAATGTTATTGCTGTAATTTGACTGCCCTGTGTTTGTTCATGCATTAGTTGTATATGTAAAGCCAAGTGGGGATGGATGGTGGGGATCCCCGTGCAGCACGAACAAACAGAGCTGGTTGGGATTTCAACACCCAAACATCCTGCAATTGTTTTCAGTTCTAGTTACAGACCTGTCCTAACCCAGTGGTGCCTGCAAGAGGTGCATCAGGAGGGGAATATTGTGGGAATGCTGCTCAGGAAGTGTTTGGTGACTGGCAATTTGGTCTCCACACTGTGTCCCCGAGCTTTGTTATTCTGCTTTTCTGTACTAAGCTCTTGCTTGCTCTTGCCCTGGCAGATTCTGTCTCTTTAAGTAACTAAATCTCATTTTTAAGCTATTCCTGGGAAAAGGATGTTACACATGAGTAGAAAAATGCAGGCAAGAAAGGCTAATTGAATGAAAAGAGAGAATTAGGTTAAAAATAGAGTACAATCTAGTATCACATTTTCACTAGTGTAACCTGAAATGAAGGTGTCTCCAAGTCCCCAGTGATGCCAGAGTGTTTAGATGTTGGGCACAGATGGAGACACCTATTGAAATGTGTCTGAAGAAGATTAATAGGACTTGTCAGTGTTGGGAAAGCACTGCTTTGCTGTAAATTTCTACTAGCACAAGATGAATTACCGATGAATGCTCAGTTATCAACCCCATCACTATCATTGGACACTAAATCAAATTGAGCAGTTATCTACAATCAGAAAATTTCTTTTAAAAGTAGGCATACACCTTTAGGCTTAAACTCTTTAATAAGACAATATCCTCAATGGTATGTGTGTGTTCACAAAAGGATATGATTAAAAGTTTCTATACAAAAAGCTTCTGCTCAGAAATGAACTCCAAGTTCAGTGTGAAATCAGGGTTGTCAAACAATAGAAGATACTCAGAAAATGCTGGTTATATAATACAGAGTTCTGATGGGGGTCTGATCCAAAATGGATTTTCATGTGTGTCATTATATTTTGGATCCATCCCTATTTATGAGAGGTTTTTTCAATGTCTGCTCTCCCCTTATTTACGGCCATGATAAACCCACCCCTTCTCTCTACCTTAAAGACTGAGCATCCAAATCATACATTAATGCAAAATAGCCATCATGACTCAGGATATATGTATAATAATAATAATACCACCCCCCAACATATTTAGGAAATAACAGCTTAATATAATGAACTACGTGATGAAAGAGTCAATGAACGATATTTTAACTGAGAATATTTCTTTCTCTCCTTTATGAAAGGGGAAACTGTCACAAGCAAAACTACCACAAGCATTTACCAGCCCACTCCTGAAGAATATTACCTGCATTTACCATCTGATGCTGCTGATGACAATGATATTAAATAAGCATTACATACTTTTAGTTTCTAGGATTTCTTTCCCTCTCACACAGACACTGCATACTATATGCAAGGAGATTTATCATGGTGTGTTTTCCAAAGTCAATTTTTCCCTTTTATTAGAGACAAGGGCAGTCATTTGTGTTTAGGGAGGGAGACAGGTACAGAGCCTTTATCTGATCGGCGTCCCCAGCCAACACCAGCTTCGTAATCGACGGCAGATTCCCCCTCTGGAGGATCTGGCCCTATCTGGGTTACTTCTTAGCCAAGGAATGTTTCCTTCCCTTCATGTCCTCATGTCTCACCTGTGATGCATGTTGCTTTTGAGAAGGGAATAATACACTGTTTACTACACAGCACAGTTTCAAAGCCTTTGTGTGTTTCTTATCTCCAGCCAAAGCTTATTATTTACCACCCTAAAAATTTACCAGGGTAAGGGATAGCAGAAGTTATTTTTTTCATTTTTACACCCCAATTTTCACACAGCAAATGCCCTGCATTAGGACCAGATCCCACTCAGATGGAAGTTATTAACTTCCAGCAGAACAGGGCTGATTTCAGCCAGCCACAGCCCGTGCCCTTCGAACGCAGTCGCTTTGCAGCATCCCCGTGTTTATTTTTTTCCTTTGGAGGGCATGATTCTTTAAACATATTTGTTTTACACAGAGCAGCAGTTGAGTCCTAACTTTTTTTCCCCTCCACAAACACGTAAAGAGAATATTAATAGGGAATATTAACAGAGGTGAGTGCAGCATGAAGCTAGTTAGGTTGTAGTAGCTGAGAAATATGAACTAGTGAACATAATCCATAAACTCCATTTGGTTACTATAATACTCCAATCTGTATTTATTACAACCCCACTCTGATGCTTATACAACTGCAATTGCTAGATTTATACACTCTAATGATTTCACAATAGGAAAAACCTGTGTCTTTATCTTTCTTTTCCTGCCCAAAATAACCCCTTCCACATATACTTCAGGCTTCTCCGGACCTTGTCTGGGTTTAATCACAGGCTTTGGGACAAAATGTGCATTATTAAGAAGTATAAATATTTTCAGAAGCAATCAAAGGGTTGAAAGATTGATTCGGCATGTAGATTGGATTTAATTCGAAGCAGCTTTGTTCTAATGAGGACTACTGGGATACAAAGACGGCAGCCGCTTATGGCCACCAGTTGGGAACTTCGACTCACTGCAGCAACCTGTCAAGAATTCCAAGAAACTGCCAGGTATTGAACAGAGAAGTGGTGGGGAGGATGCTGGTCTATTGTTTGCAGCCTCCTTCCGAGGCTGGGTTAAGATTTCATAAGTCCCTATTTTACCAAAATGGCAATTCAGCTTCTTGCTGCCCACAGGGACAAATCCTGCAGTCCCTCACTCGGGGAAAACCCCTATGGACTTTGTGGGTGGCTTTGCCTTGAGGGAAAGGTGGCAAAGTTTGGCTGAGCCTCAACTCCAGCCAAGTTCGGGAGCTGTGTAGCAATTTTTCCTTCTCCCAGACCTGGTTGCTTTCGCAGTGATTTGTTCCATTCAGTTTTGCTATCTGCACTTCTAGATGTGATTGGGACCTTTTTCCGTAGGGACGTGTTTATCCCTAGGGAGAGTGACAGCTCTGTGAGGGTTTGGAAACTCCTGTCCTTGTTGGGTGACCCAGCAGAACTCCTGGACCTATCCTCTTTCCCGCTTGCAACGTCCAACAAAACATTCTTGGGATGATGCTGAACCAAAGGGGACCCTTGACTGCTTTCCCCTCAGTCTTAAAAAACCCCAACAGTGAGATGTGAGTGTGGGCATTGCGGGGGTGTCACGTCACAGGTACTTGGTTTCCTAAATGCCGAGCGTACAGTCCGAATCACAGGATATACAGGATCAAACACCAGGACCAGTTTCTCTCTCCCCTTAGCCCCCCCTTGCCTACTTTTGTCCATAAAAGCAATAGAAAGAGAGAAAGCTTGAATTTTCTGAACTGTTTCACCCATCCACAGCTGGAATTCCAAAGCGAAATGAAAATGCCTTTAAAATCAACCCTACATGGGAGCCTGAGAGAACAAGTTTTCCTTTGTTGTAGGGTATAGTATTATTTGCTGTAGGTTTTTGATATACATTCTAAATTAGGCCTGCAAAGGAATGCTTCATCTTTAATTCATCACTCTCAGCTGAAAGAGATTAGCAATGTCTAGCACGCACCCTTCGTATGGTGCTGACCTCATCAAGTATGGCCTGAAATTAATTAGCCTCATTCATTCCAAATGGAAAAGGATAATGGAGCTGCATTTTAGAGATGACCATCACAAATTGTATGCAGCATATTTAAAATCTTTCCCCCCTCGCTCCCCTCCCCATTTAAAAAAAAAACTATGTAGATTAAAATTCTTTCCAGAACTTGCAATATGTCGGAGTTATCGAGGCATTAGGAGCAGAAACCATTCCGTTTTTATTTGTGGAACTGGGAGCCACATTTTGTATGTGTGGCTGTAAAAACAGCAAGCCTGTCTTAATGGCAGAACACCTGGAATTAATTTGATATTTCCAGGTGCTCTGGCAAACTGGGACATCAAGCACTTGATGTTTAAACATTCTTCCACTGGCTTGCTTAAATCAATATGAAAGTGGTGTCCCTTTGTCATTCATACATGCAAAGTGCTAGCACAAACTCCAGCTTGGCTTCAGAGTCCTACATCACTCATAATCTAATTAGAAATCAGAGCAGAGCTGAAGCAGCATTCTTTGTGGATTCTTGGGCAGCAAATAGGGATACTTGTCTTTTGTTCCCCTCTTCGATTGCATTGTTCACAAGCTTTCACACCACATCTCTAAAGGTGGTTAGGTGCCTCAAGATGTTGACAGGCATGAAGGACAAGATTATTTAGGTGCCTAACCCGGGTGATTTCAAATGGAATTAAGCAACTGGATGTTCCTGGGCTGGGAGGGGGGATGGTGGTGGTGTGGGGATGGGGGGGAAGAAAAAAAAAAAAGCGGCCAGTGCATATTAAAAGCTCTAATTTGTTGTCCTAAACTCTAGCAATGTGGGCGATGTTTTTCCAGGGTAAAATTGCCTGCAGGGTACGTTTGCTGAAGCCTGTAAATTCCTCCTGAGGTCAGTGGGTACGGGGTGCTGGGCAGTGCAGCCTCTCCTAGCTGGGCACGATGGGCTCCGGCTGCTTCCCAAGAGACAGGGACAGTAATGAAGAACATGGGATTTCCCACAGGAATTTGGAAGATGCCCATGTCTAAGACAATGGTGAGGATTGGGCCAAAATCCAGATCCAGCCTTGATTCCTTCATCCAAGTAACCCTGTGTTGACCCACAACTGCTGATGGATCGCAGTGACGCGGACCTTCCTCCTCCCTCCTCGCTGCCCTGCATCAGATCACCAGGAGGACCCGAGAGTACTGTGAGTAAGAGATACATTTTTTTCTCACACCAAACAATTCATTGCAAAACTTCAGATTTTGAAATGACAAGGTCAAAATGGCTCATATCTGCAACGCTGGGGCTTGGGGAACATTCCTGCAGTTCTTATACCCAGGGCTGGAAACACAGGGAAAACATTTTGTGATATGTACTATAATCACCTCATACCCATAAAAATAGAGAATTAATTATTTCTCTTTTAACACAAACAAACATTTATCTTCCAAAGACTCCATTCATTAAGAACTGCCATTGAATCCAAGATTGAACCTATTGTTATTAATCCTAAATGAATTCAAGTTTGTCTACCATGAACAAAGCTGCTCGCCATCTGATAATCCAAATTTTCTCAGGAAAAAAGAATGAGCAAATGTTAGAAGCAGCAGGTGAAATCATACCACAGTTATTAAGCCTTCTTTCAGGGGAAGCACAGGATAGATTAAATTGTTATGTTAGGCCATGTTGTGAGTCCACATCAATTTTGTCTGAGATCTTATCTTAGCTCAGAACTGTTTCCTCCTAAATTAAACAATGTTGAAGACATGAGAAGCATATTGACCCAAAGATTCAAAACTTTGGATTCAGCAGACTTCTGATCTTTTGTCCACAGAGTATCAAGTTGTAAAGCTGTGGAATATTAAATAATCATGATTATCTTCAACTTGCCCAAGTTCATTTGTCATGCTGGGATGCTGGCACAGATTTTCCTTGCTGGCTTTTTTTTCAGAACCAGGCATTGATTTTGACTTCTAGCTGGTATCATTTGCCACTGACATTATAGACTGTGGTCCTATCTTAATATTAAGTCTCATGTACCAACTGTGGGCTGTAATTCTATCTCTGGTGCTCTTCACCTCTCTTTTTCAAACACCATTGTCCAATAAAGCAGCAAACAAAAATCTTACAATCAAAACAACTGAATTATGCTGGTATTTCGATCAGCTGTTATCAGGCACAGGCAGTTCTTGAGATTCAGAAATGCAATGTAATTCACCCGGGATAAGAAATCAAATTTAAAAATGAGCTGAACAGACATTTTTAGGAATAAGTAAATTTCTAAATAAACCAGCTTTCTAATTCCACCTTTTATATATTAGAACAAATCAATATTGCCTGCACTTGGAGATGAGTTTCAACTGTCATAATTAAATACCATCCTGCTTCTTGCAGCACAGCCAAACATGGACTTTTACTCCTGACACAAGAGTTTCCTCAAGTAGGGGCAACTCACTTATTACAGCAATGATTTAAGATCCACACGGTTCCATCATATTTTAGAAAACAAATCTCTACCAAAACACACAGCACGATTCATCCCTGGAGTCAGAGCACTGAAGAGATGGACTAACAGAAGAAATAATATATTTTAAATGCTTTTTAAATACAAACATAATGATGATACATTAAATAATGTGATCTACCCAGCCGGGCTTCTAATTATCTACATGCAAACCTCATGTTCATTCATCACTTCATTCTCTTCAGCTGTAATGTTGGTTTTTGGTAGACACTAACTCTGAGCCATAAGTTTGGATGGGAAGGGAAACAAGGACAGTGCAAGGCTGTATATTAGCTTAGACAAGTAGGATGTCATTGCCAGCTTGAATTTGTTGATGAAACCAGGCATTAAGCAAGCAAATCTTCAGCCACTGAAGCAGGAGTTTGCTGACTTTAAGTAATGACATCCAGGAGGTGACACAGTGGATTTACACCAGCAAGTACCTATGGACTAATAATGGCCACTTAGCCCTGACCACAAAATAACCAGTCAAAATGGAGATTCACCCCTCCTCTGAAAAGAAAGATTTTGTTTTTTCTTATTCTGGTCTCATTTCAAATGTTCAAGAATCTGGTTTTGACCTTCTTTGAGGATGGGGAGGGTTATTTGTCTCTGAAGAATGGAGCTCTTGGAGTCATTCAATCAATTCCCATTTGCACCCAGCAAAGACCATGGGGATGTTAAATGGTACAAAAAGGCATCAACTCCCAATCTGGGGGCTCAGTGTGAGGCTGGGCCTTTCTGTGGGCTGAGGTTTGTGTCCATTTATACCAGATATTGGTGATCTATAGTGGGTTTCACCTAAATCCCTGGTTGTTGCAGGTCCACATGCTCATGGTGACTTCATGTGCTGAAAACAGGAGTGTGACCAGGAGCTATCATAGTTCTTTGTCCCAGCTAAACAATTTAGCTCCCCTTCTGCAATGTTTTCTTTCCATAAATCCTAATTCTACCATCCCTTTTCCCTAATAACAACATAAATGAGTACTCTTCAGGTGTAATTACAGTAATAGTTCCTTTACTGCAAATCCTGGAAGCCTGTAACCTGTAATTCACTTTTTCTGATAGTCTCCTATTCCAACACTAGACATGTCATTTTAAAATGTCTAGGACCTGAAAGCTAAATTTATAGTGATAGATAATAGTAATGGAAACCAAGTATCCTCCTTAGTTCAGACTTTAGAGCTGTGCTGTATCTCTTGGCCAATTGTTGCCTTGTTCACCTAGAAATATCATACCCACCACTCCCACAGTGATTCAAATATCAGAGTTAAACAGAAGGAAGCAAAATACATCTCAATTCATTTATTTTAAAGTATGAATCTATAAAAACTCAAGACATACTAACATGCCATGTCTTTTTTTTCAATTATTCTATGGCAAATTCTGGGGAAATTATTGCTTCTCCACTGTGAATCTGCCATATTTCTGATAACATGAGCTACCCTTCTTTTCTAGGCATGAACCATGATTGGAAAGTGTGGGGACCAAGCACTCAGGGAGATGGCTGATGCAACTGGTTCCCTGGCCCTGGGCTGTGGCTCAGCTCTTGGTCATGGCACAAGCCACCAGAGGCCAGAGGTGGGGACTGTTTCTGTCTTGGCTACTCCTCATCAGTGCTTTGAGCTGCATGAAACCCTGAGAACCCAAGGCAGCACAAGTGCACCACCAGGGATTTGCTCCTCTAGTGGTCTACACCTGAGGCAAAGCACAAAATTCCACCCTTTGCTTCTGCAGGTAGGAGCTCACTCTAATTTACAGATTTAGTTTTAGTTAGAAGCAAGGCAATAATCCTAAAATAACTCATGCAAATGGTCACTGTTTTCTAGAACTGATATTGCTTGGTCATTTTCTCTCTATTTTCTGGATGAAGCAGCCAGCATGAGGAGGGCATGCTGGCACATACCCCACTTGATAGCTGAGAAGAACAAACTGACAAATATTTTTAATATGCTGCAGCTTATCAACATCCCAGTGAATAAAGGGCAAACAAGACTTTCCACTGGTTATTCACAGATCTGCATGGAAATGCTGATAAACTGCCATTTAGTCCAGATACTGGACAGAAATAAATCACTAGATAAAGTACAATATTCCTAGTGAAATCCTTTATGGAATGTGTTCTTGCCCCAAACCTCTCCTGGAATAGGCACAGCAATGCTCCCTGAGACCTGGCAGCCCTTCTAAGTGAGCATATGGTCTGCTCAGCTCTCGCAGTGCTGGTGCACGGTGAGCAAACACGCTGAACTGTCAGAGCAAACAGGGGGCTCTTTAATAGCATGAAACTCTCTGCCTGCTTCAAACTCCATCACCACTCCAGAAATGGATTTCCCTTCTCTGCTGGAGCGTGCACTGTTTGCAGGAGGGGCAGGAAAAAAAGTGAGAGAGTCTCCTCGGATGGTGTCTGTAACCATCTCCCATAAAGCTGGTGATGCTGTGGAAGGGTCTTGGTGTGTTGGAAGTTGCATTTTCTGGTGATGCTACATCACCTTCTCCACTCTTTTGAGATGTTCCCTGGTGCATTGTAACTTGCTTAGTAATTGGAATAGAAAGAGGGGCCTGAAGGTAAAAATCCCCATGTTAATCAAGGCTGGCAAAGGGCAGAACATTAACTGCAGTAATTGTTTTTTCTGAGGGAGTCAACAAAGCCGGGCTCGTCCGCGCTAGCAAACAGATCCGGTCCTGCCTCTGTGCTCCTCACACTGGCAGAACATTGCCCTGAAATCACTGGAGCAGGGATCGGGCCAGGAATGAGCAGCTAAGTTGCAAAGCAAATTAATTCCTGCCAAAAAAGTTCAGCTATGCTCAGAAGTATGTAAAGTGTCTGATTTGAGAAGTGTCAAGTAGCATTTGCGACCAATTATCCAAGATGAAGGGGGCAGAGCTATGTTTACATGTACTAATCTTCAGCCAAAGTTTGAAAACTCTAATTCATGGACACGCATCAAATTTCCTTTCCAGGCTTGGCATTTGCCTGTACGCACGCATGCACATTGCTCGGGGATGACAGGAAAACATGATTATGACTTGCAAATAATACAAATAAAAAAAAAAAAAAAAGAAAAAGCGAGAAGAGCTGCCATGCAGCAGCAGCGTGGTAATTAAACCTATACTGTGATATGCAAAAAGAATCATGGACCACTGTATGAGTAAAATAGCTTTATCAGCTGTGCTGAAATATGATGTGTGGTGTGTCTGTATTGTTATTTTTCCACAACCTGTGAAGCCCTGGGAAATGATCTACACAAAAGAACAAGAAGTAAAAGCTGCCTCTGCCATCTTCTGTTTAATTAACATAGGTATACCAATTTAATGCAATTAATCAAGATAGGAGGGATTAAACAGTAACTCAGCTGACAATGACAGAGTTAGCATTGCTGTGGCATAAGAAGGGCTGCAAAATGAGAGTGGTGACTGGGAACACTGTGGGGAAGAACAAGCTGGCTGCAGTTTTGGGAGGTTTATGCAGATGTATTGAAACTTAGGGGCAGCTGATTTTTCATGTGGCCAAGTGTTTATCTGCCCCTGCCCTTTCCTTTACCCTCTCAGACCTTCCAGGGTAATCCCCAGAGTGGCAACAACTTTTAAAGCGATTCCTCTTTCTTCTAACAGATTCCTGATGCTAAAGGTCTGACCTTAAAATGAGCAGTGCATAGGGCAAGAGTGGGTACTGCAGTGAGCTTCTGGCCTTCAACCCTTCCAAATACAGCTATTTTGGTAACCAGAACAGTATATTCATGATGGGTGAGGAAACAGAGCCTTCCAGTGCAGGGCTTCTCAGCACATTAACTCTATCAGTGCTGGATTCTGGGTCCCTATGCAAGTTGCCTGTGCCTATTTAAGACCATAAATGCAGATTTGCAGAAATCTGCAGCATTCTGTAACCTCATGGTTGTGCTTCAGTGCCTGATGCACCCAAAAAATGGACTGAATCCTGTGGATTTCCATGTGGATCTGGGAAAGGCTGTAATCACATGCAACTGAGAGTAGCTCAGACTTGGATTTCTTGTTGGCAGGAGAGGCACAGCCTGGTTTGCTACAATGCAACTGTCCTCATTAATGTTCTTCAAGCCCTGATGTACTGGGACCGCCATGGTTGGGTCAGAAGATGGCTGAGTTTTCCAGGCTCATTCTCTTGTCTTCAGAATGTTAAATTGGGTGATAATGAGTAGTAACTGTGTCCTTTTTTATGGTGAAGTTGACACTTGCCTTCTAGTAAACAGACACAGAGATGACCCTCCTCATTTCGCACAGGTCACCAAACAGCCCTGGAATGGTAGGGGTTATTGGCCATTTACCAAACTCTGTTTGACTTGGGTTCATGGGTGAGAGATGAAAGGCTCTATATTGCATTACCAATCCCTGGGGCCAGCCAGTCTCCCTAAAGAAGCATTTCATTTAGCAAGGCAACTGCTGGCCCATGGGAATCAGAGACGGGAAAAAGAGGACACAGTTTCAATTGCCAATGTTTCCTTAGGGCAGATGTCTTAAAGCCACACAGAAACTCACTGCTTCAGTGTCACAATAGTTGCTCCAGGACACTTAATGACCAGCAGATTTTCCCCTTTAATTAATCTACCCTTTTTCCCAAGAAAACATCCGTTAGGTTCCTTGTGGTGTTTCTGCCTCTGCCCTGCTGTTTTGTCCATCCCCCTGGGGCAAGACCATTGCAGCAGTTGTGAACTGTTACCTTTTCAAGAGCTTCAGAATTGAAACAGATGAGGCAAGGAGCCCTGGTAGCACACTTAGAGATGTTGGGCTCTTGGGGGGAGAAATGAGTACTCCTGAAGCGTCCAAATATTTTCCTTACCCTAAAGCAAAGATGCTGACTGATTTTCTTGGTTATAGTGGAGTGGTCATTGCTATTGGGGTAGTCCAAGTGCTGCCTTTTTACAGATAATGGATGCAGTGACTGATGGAAGAAGAATATCTGGTTCAGACCAAGAATTCAACCCAGACTTGTCCTGATTTTCCTATAATCTGAAAATCCAGTGTTGTTCCAAATTCATTATCACTGATTAAAATCCTCTTTCAGTTTCCTCCCTTACTGTTTGTGATGTGAGTCATGAGACATTCAGAAGTTGCATTTGTTGTTTGATAGTTTAACATCATGGTTGTAATAGTGCATCTGCCAAGTCAGCAGGTTCTTTTCTGTGTTTGTTTATTTGTTTACCACTCAATTTCCAGCAAGTTCTTGTTACCCAGTTCCTGCTGACAACAGGGGAAGAGGCACAAGTCAGCTCAGAAAATGAACTGGAAGGTAAGTGAAAAGAATAGTAAACACAGGCCATTCATGTAACAGGATCTGATTCATTTTTATGCCAGGGAGATTTTTTAAATGGGACTTCTCCCAGTGGAGAGCTCACAATGCTCAAGGCCTGCTTCACTATAAAGACAATACATAATTATTCTGGGCTTATTATTATTTTTTATCACTCATTTTCCAGTTGCAGGGAGAGAGGGCAGAGATGAGGTCAGGACCCAGTTTTTTGCTGTGCAGATTGTGCAGCCCATGGGGCTGCAGGACCCTGTGGAGGCAGGGAAAAGCACCCAGGCTGAAGGTTCAGCTGGCAGATCTGAGATGGGAGAATTCAACAACAGCAAAAATGGGGACTCAGCCTCCTGAGGGCCTCAGTCCTGGGCTCCTGCTGCTTGTTGCTTTCAGCATCTTTTCTTTTCACACTTATTTTGAATCACTGAAATGATGAATTGAAAAAATGTCATGTCATTTGGAGCACACTTTATTGTATTTATAGGAAACAGATTATCTGTTCTCTGAGGATAGTGGAAACCGAGTATGATGAACTCATCTGGAGAAAATGTAGGTTGGGTGTGACAGAGAAACTTGTGTTTTATACCACACTGACATCTTAATTTCTGGTTTTGGTGTGACAGACTCAGTGATACTGAACCATCCTGGTTCCTGCTTTCAGGCTGGGGTCACAAGCTGGACTTGGAAGAAGAAAATTCCATGCAGAGATGTGACTGCAGTGTGAATATTGTGAATAGTGCCAGGGTAAGAGAAATTTTATTTAATTTGGGGTGTATACAAAATGTAAAATCCATACAAAGTCTGTTGTTCATCACAGCCTAGTTAAACTGCATTTGACCACTACTTGTTCAACCCAGTAAAGTGTACCTGGGTACCACAGCACCACCTGCTCTATTTATATATTGAGATTATTTTGCCAGGTCAGCCCTTTAGGATTTGGCATTTAATTCATAAAGGATTCTATAACACATGTTTAGTTGTGCTCTCTCTCTACTTCCTGATGATTTGGATGATTTTCTCTAGCCAATTTATATCTTAATTAGTTGTAACACTTCTTTCTAATTTGAACAACTGAGACTTCAAAAAAAAAATAAGACTTTAAAAGACAACTGAGACTTTAAAAAAATAAAACCTAAAAAATAACTCTCAAAGTCTGAATGGATACTCATAATTTTCTCTTCAGTACTTGCAGGTCCTGGGTTATTTTAGGTGACATTTTCATGTTTATTGCTCTGTGTTAGCTCTGCTCAGACAGAAGGTAGTGACAGTGGATCATGTGTTACAGGTTTCCTTACAGATGAAACCTACAGAGTGTCCTAAAGTCCAGCAACTACTCAATACCAGCAACTTCCACACCCTTCTGTGCTCCTACCATTGCTTTGAACCAATTTATTTATTCATTTGGGCTTTAAGTACTCGGATGCATTCCTTCTTGCTGCAGCAGCAGGGGTACAGGAAGGGGTGTTTGAAACCACGCAGTCAATTCCACCCTGGATTTCAGGAGGAGTTATTCTTGTCTCAGGGATGACGCATTCAAATATCCCTCTATGGATTCCAGGTGAGTTAGTCACATTTAGATGCTTCCAAGTAATACACAGAAAGGTGCTGAGAAAATGATGAGTCTCTGCCTAGTCACAAGAAGAAAAAAAAGCTCAGAAAAGTAGATCTGAGAAAATTTTATGTACTAGCCGTCAAAATATTCTAAAAAGACCTGGGGCCAAAGGGATTTTACCTTAAAAACAGTAGGGATGCACTGTATTTACTTTACTGACTGACCCATCAGCTGCTCTCTGTCCCCTGAAACAGTTCAGGAAATAACTGGAAGTATCTGAAGACATAAAAAGGATAATTAAGTTTCATAGTGGAAATAAGAGGGTAATCTGTCCAGACAAATCTAGGACCTAGTACTGAAAGCTGTAGTATCTGAATATAAAAAATGAGTAATTTTGAAAAAAGATGTCTATCAGGACTGTAAATTCAAAGAGTAAAAAAGTAGCTTTGCTTAATAGACCATCTCTCTCTCCATCTCCCTCTCATTTTCTTATTCTCTTTCTTCCTTCTGTGTTATTGCAAAAGAAAAAAAGTGTGCAAAATCTGATATTGAGAACGCTTTAGCTTCATTTCCATCTTCTATTCTCAAAATGTTTTGTTCCACTGGGAAGATTTCCCCTGGGAGATAACCTCAGCCATGACTGCACGAGGCTTGTGGGGTGACAGATTTGCAAAGGAGCAGCTGTATTTTGAGGTGGCTCTGAGGCAGTCAGGTCCCCACTCTTCTCTTAAAGATATTTGTGAGCTGGCATGAGAAATCACCTGGGACTCAGAGCAGACCACAAGTGCTTAGGACAGTGTTTTCTCTGCACCTTTTCTTGCTGAGCAGAACTGCAGCACTATAAACAAATGTGAGTTTTGCCTCATTCTTAGGTCCTGTGAGTTATGAAAGCCCACTCCAGATGTAATGAATGTATAGATCACTTTGACCAGATCATAATCTATTAGTAAATAATGCTCTCTGAAAATGTATAGGTGAAATAAAGAACTTGCTACTATTGCTGGATTGGTATCAAGGATTACTGTGGAGGCCAAAATGATCCTGAGGCTTTGTGCTACTGACATTTAAATACAATGCAGAATTAACTGCAGGGTTTGATTAGTAAATTCCCTTCTGGATTAGGATATTCAGGATTTACACTGCTGGAAACAGAACCCAAAACTATACAAGGCTTACCTGTGCCTTGGCTTCAGCTCACTGACACCCTCACTCATATTTATAGAATTTTTCCATTAGATTCCTAATTTTGCTGGTGATATTAATTAGCAAATCACACAATACTTTTCAGAATGAGCAGAGTCTGATAGAGCAAACCCCTGTAACTTCTTTGCTATCCCTGGAGGAAGCCCAAGGGTACCAGACTAAGACCTAAGGCAAATTGTCAGCACAGTCTATAGGCCATGGGAAGGTTAGGTTTAAAGAAGATGTCACTTTAGGGACATCTGTGTGACACATGCTGCAGTGTCCAGACATTGGAGACTATGTTTTTGCTCTAAATCTAGAGAGGAAGTCAATAGGAAAAAAAAAAGGGAAAGAAGCACGGGGGAATAAAAGTACTTTTGAAAGAGAAGAAATCTACATTTCAATGAAAATCCTTTCAAGGCATTTCAAATAAGAGTCTGAGAGAAATAATTACAAAGTTTGGAGAGAAAGAACGTTAGCTTTGATATCTTTTTCTTCTATGAAGCAATTAAAATAAGCAATTTTTCAAATACTAAGCAGAAAATTACTAATGGCTGAACCCAAAAGCTTTCATTTCCTTCTTGGGGCCTTTATTCTTCTAAAAAAAGACAAAAAAAATGTGAAGGTGGTTTTCCAGATAGATTAATGCATAAAGCAGTCGCTAGTTGGATGTCATAAAAACTACAGCAGCATAGAATAGCTGAGATTAAGAGCTAGATTTAAATCATGCAACAGTCCAGTTAATATCAATGTCTAATTAAGAAATGCATAAGAAGTCTGTAATGTTGATTTGATGGAGAAAAACTCTAATAGGGTTTCTTTTGGAATTTTCCATTTCAATTGCTGTGTAGACTTTTAATGGATGTCCTATCCAGTCTTTGGCATTAGCAGGAATCATCCTCAAATTAAAACCAAGGCCTAAAATGGAACACAGGTAGAGAAATTAGCTGGTCTGGGAAGCAGCCTGGGTAGAATGACAATGTGAGCTGAAGCTGAAATTTGAGTACAAATAAAAGAGAACAAACGTCTCAAATCTGGCATGGAAACCCTCTCTGCTTCTCATTTGAAACAATCTAAAACCCTGTAATTTGAAACAATGCAATGTTAACCCATTTCCCCACCTCCCTAAGCCTGCAGAAATCCCTGACAATTCATACTTAGACACCTAGACCACTGAGCATTATTAATTAGTCCTTTTTATTTAAAAGGCTTTCCACAGTTGTGCATATTAATAGTGTGTAGAGGTGGGTTCTTCTCTGTTTGTGATGGGATTTAGAGCACACAGGTCCCTGTCACCATCAACGAGCACCATTAATCTCCCACTCCTCTCTGGGTAACTAAATCTCTCAAATCCCTGGAGCAAAACTAAGCCTGTGGCGTCTTCTGTGTCCCATGGATCATCCAAGACGTTTGGTCTCTAGATATGAAAGGGGAACTGGTTTTGAGCACATGACTAATGCCCTGGAGTTGCTAAAAGAGGAGCAATGTAACTCTTGGTATGCACAAATCCACTTAACAAAGAGGGGGAAAGCACAGTGCTGGGTATTTGTTATCACCACTCTGTTGTTGATCCAACAGATCCAGAGGGAATGATCTCAAGGGTCCAGGAAGATTGCACACTCAGAATAACCCCTCTGACCAATGCATGCTGGAGAGTGATTTTAAAGTTCATTGGAACACATTAAAATGTAATACATTGGCCATGGCAAAGCAAGGCACGTGATTCCATCTGTCTACATGTCTCTTTCCAGTACTAAATCCACCCAGAGACCTTTCAGAATTATATCATTAAGTCTTGTCACGTCCACAGGGAGTGGAAAAGACTGGAGATGAAAATCAGAGTAACAGTGAAATTTTGGCACTTTTATTTTTGGGTCATTGCCTGAAATGTCACGGTCCAAATTCATGCCTGACATTGCTCCGTTGACCCATGAGGCACAAATATGTCATATTAAAAAGAGATACCCTGGCCCTGGGGGATGCCCAAGGATTTTTCTCCTTGAAAGAGATGGGAACAAGGATGTTCTCAGTGAGGCATCTCCCTTCTCAATGGTACAGAAGGTCTAATGTGAGGACACTCAGGCCATCAGAGGAGTCTGGGTTTTTTTTACCCTGCTCTTCATAGTAAGACTGGGAGGTGCCATGGGTTGGGATGATGCTAGAGGATTGTTCAGGTGGAGTTCTAACAGGGTGCTTTGTCTGCAACCTTTATTAGATTTATGCAATACTTATGAAAAAAAAAAACAGTATGAAGCAGGCTGTCCTTTGCAAACACACGCAACAGAAAAAAACCCAAACCTCAACTTGTCCAACACACTTGAGAGCCACAAATTCTGTTACAGTTTTGCTAAATGAGAGGAATATTTCTCCCTTCCTCTATAAAACCATCCTTTTAGACATTACTGCAGTCATGACCTCACCTCAGTTCCTGGATTCCTTCTGAAAAGATTAAAATGAACTAATACACAAATGATCTCATCACAGCGTAAAGGACACCTTACACAGGGGAAAAAAACTAATCAGGAGAACTTCAGTGCTGCATTTGTAGTAGCAGTAGAAAAAGAACTGTAACACCACTGTGGAAAAACTAAAGTTACAATGCCAGAGAGGCATTTTTCCATCTTATGAGCTATTTAGATTTGTCCTACCTGATCCTGCCTGTCACACCTGTCATCCTCTTAGCTGTCTCCACATCTATCACCTTTCCTTTTTTCCTGCCTTTATCTACAATTTCCTTTGTCTATTCTGTGCCCTTCTCACCTGTTTTAGTATTCCTTTTAACTTTGAATTGTGTGCACTACTATTTTCAACTACATCCAAAATGCATTTTGCAGAGTACATCCATAAAATCACCTTACACCAAAGTATTCACACATACTTCATCTGTAGTTTATGTCATTCTGGATTAAGAACACCTTTTCTATGTTTTCATACAGTTCTCAGCCCAATGGGTCATGGATGATGACAGCTCTCATCTACTTTGGAGCTGTTGTATCTTCTGAGAGAAATCAGGAAGATGAGTTGGGAGAGATGCTTTGCTTTCTTTGGTAGGAGAATCTATAAATTAACATCTATGTAAGTGAGACTCTCACCACATTTTTAATGTTGCATCACATTTTGAGGCTGGAAAATAGAATATCTCGGAACTAGGTGATCTTTAAGGTCTTTTTCAACCCAAGCTTCCCTATGATTCCATGATCTATAGAACAAGATGAATATAGTGTTGATAATGCAATCTTATCTCTGGTGCCCATAGGTGCTCCTCAGCTCTGCCTTGAGGTGACACCGTTAAGCAAGAGGTGACAAACCGGTTTCCTTTCTCAGGGAAATGTCACGTAACTGCCCAGGGGCCCCTTTTTGGTGGGGGCTCCACCCTGACTTTTCAAGGAGAGATGTGCTGCTGTGGTCTCTTCCCACCCTGGCAGGAGGAGCTGAAGCTGCTCATTCCCAGCTGTGACATTTCTCAGGCAGGAAGAAAGGCAGAAAGTGTCAGGCTGTAGGGAGGGATCAGAGCAGCCACCTTTAGACACTGGCAAGGAAACCTCCAGAACTCACTCAGAGCAGATGAGCTGCCAGGACTGGACCATGCTGGTACAAAGAGTGGTGGCACCTTTCTATCCACCCAACAAGATTTGCAGCTCCTAAATGGGGGAGCAAATACATCCAACCCCGAATGCTCTGCAGTTGATAGACCTGCTTCAGGGAAGAGAGCCCTGAGCAGTGATGAGTGTTGTAGGATATGTGCTGCAGCATTAGGAAAGTCCAAAAAGCCCAAGGAGCAGTGCAGAGCATCTGTCACCAACAAGAAAATAGCATGTGAAAAGCTGCTGTAATTCCTGTCCCCAGCAGCCTAACTGGAGGCACAGAATTCCCAAAGCTTGGAGGACTTGGAGAACTTGGGATCTTCAGTGAGATCTCTTCCCAAACCCTGCAGATTTACCAGGTCAGCTCAGTCCAGGCCAAAGTTGCCGGGAAAGGTCCTGGGCTCTGCTCCAAGTTCAGTGCTCTATTGATTGGAAGAGGTATTTATTGTAGGTCAGGATCTTGAGCCAAGACAGCTGAAGCTGCAAGGACTAAATTGTCTATTCCTGACCCACAGATAAAACAAATGGCCAGTTTTAGCCTAATCATCACTTCTGCCTGAGGAAAGAGAAACTCTTTGAGGTAAGTTCCCTTGGATATAATTCTTTCTTTCTAGGTTATAGAAGGGCTGCAGCTAATACATATCCTGAGTCATAATGTGGATTTGCACCTTTCCTGTTAAATGTAGCTGGTTTATGTCCAAAGGATCCCTTCTCTCCCTAATGCTCACTCATATTGTTACAACTTCTACATTAGTTGCAGGTGTGAAATGCCAACTGAGCCACACTGCTGGTGCTGTCAGCAGGGGAGTAATGTGTGTCAAAGGCCTGCTTCTCAGAGAGGAGGTCACCCAGATCTCCATTTGCACATCTGCTTTGCTAAACACAAAACTCTGGAGGTTTGAAAAGCTCCAACGTGCACAAAATGGGATGTGATCACTGGGGGCTGTACAGAAGGAACTGCTTGTGCCTGTCATTTAGTATGCAGGACACAGAATTTTCCCTCTGTACAAAATTCTTCCTGCATTACAACAGGTGATGTTTTACTTGTAAGATCTATATTAATAAGGAAAAAAACTACACTTCTCTGCATTGCACCAAGGATACCAAGAGGTTAAAAAAGAGCCTCACACATTAAGCAGCTTCAGAAAGATGCTAATATTCAGCATGTCCCTGCTTGGAGTGTGCAGATATGAAGATCAGGAAAGTGCCTGATCAGAGCTCCTGGAGGGACCGTGCTGCTGGAGCCTGCCTTACACAGAGGCATCCTGGTTTGGTTCTGAGGGCTTCCAGAGGAGCTTTCAAATGTTTCTATTTCCTGCTGTTAGTGGATTTTTTTCATACCTTGGAATAAGTCTTCTGATGGTAATGTGTTTGCAGTTGATGCTGAGATAATAGTTCTTGCTCAGGGGACCTCTAATACACAGTATTTTATGCTTTCTACATGTTATATGAGATCAGAAACTCCTCCTATATATACATATATGCCTAATTTTTTCTTGAGTCCTGCTAGAATCTAGAATATCCCTCAGTATCTGCAATAGGGATGCCCACAAATATATACAGAATATTTTTGGGTCTTAATATGTTTGGCCTTTTAATGTCATTTGTTTATGACATCATGATTCTGGTTATTCTGCACTTATAGGACATTTAAACACAGCCATCCAAGCATCATTCACCACTATGCATTGTATTTTTTCCTCTCCCAGTTGACTATTTCCAAAATTTTTTTGGGGATAGTGAAACCCATATTGACCTTTTTATACAAAATGGGAAAACAGGGACTTGGTCATCAGCTGTATGCTGATGTTCCATGGATGTAACATCATGTTACATGGAATTTAGACCTTGTGTCCTCACAATAACAGGAATTAAAAAAAAGTGATTTCTAAAGCCCAAAGCATACTGGGGAAAGCCATGAGCTGAACACATAGGTCAGAGCACGTTTCATGAACACCTGAAATTCCAGCCCTCTGCTGCTCATAATGGACATCTCCTTAAGGGAGCTGTTGAAAATAATTTTCATGAGAATCAGAAGAAAATAATTTTAATGAGAATCACTTTTAATACTGAGGAAGGAGAAGAAGATTTTAAAAAAAAAGTTTGATTCTGGAAAAGACTTTGTTGGTGAGTTAGAGGAGCTGTGCTGTAGAAATCAGAGTGGCTGTTTGGTTCTTCATGGAAGCATCTGTTGAATTCAGGCCTTTCCCCTGAAATTTACACCAGAAATTCAGAAGTTTCATCTTTGATCAGAACAGCTTCATTACCTTCCTGATTAATAGGAATGACATTGGTTTCCCTGGGCTGTATGTTACAGACATGACAGAATTTCATAGGTCATACAGACCTATGAAAAGAAATGGAGACAGGGATACTGATTTTCTTGGCGTGAAATACAGAAAATTTGAGCTTGGAAAACATTTGAGTATAATATACTGAAAGTTTAAAGAAACATTTTAAAAGAAACGTTTTCCAAGAGCATGCCTGTTAGTTTTATCTTCATTTTTGCCATGTATAATTATGGGAAACACAGACAACTCATAAGATTTTTTAGTTTCTGTTGAGAATTGCCTTTTCCAAGATAATTCTGTACACTATTACTTTAGCCCACTGGGTATCATGTAGGGAAGGTGCAAGATTATGCACATGAATATTTCTGTCTACCACTTATGCGTGCTGAGACAATATCAACTTATACTTTCTCCTGTCATTGGTCCTTATTCCATAGAGGATATTCTTAATTACCAGCAAGACAATTTAGTAATATCATGTAAAGTGTAACAGCATAATTTCTGTGATGATTTACACCTGCTAAGGATCTGAAAACTGAATTTTAAAACATATTTTAAGTTCAGAAGAAAGAGTATTTTTCCTACAGGACACTATTTCTATTTTTAATAGAAATACTCTCATTTATTCAATTTATTGGGACAGTACTTCTAAATGAAATGGAGTTTTTGAACATGAAGACACCATTTTTACACATTTTCACTGCCCTGAAAAATTTAGAGCACACTTCTGTGCTGGATTAAATCAACTTGAGTCTAAATGTCTAAACACTATTTTTGACAACTGTGCATGAGGGACGTGCCTGTACAGGGATTCTAAAGAATAAAAAACCTAAAAATATCTCAGTTGCAAAGAAAATTCCCTGTATTCCTTCTTACACTTTGTAATAGTGGCTATATATATATATATCTTTTTTTAACCCTCACAGGTTTATCTCCAATTCTGTTGGAAATGATTGAAATGATTCCATTGACTTTAGCAAACTCTGTTTCCTACTGGATTAAAGACAATATTTGTGCATCAGATTTGCTGGTGATGTCCCATTAATGAAACAGGTAATTTTATAAACATGTCAGGGAGGGTAAGTGCCCAATAAAAAGATGTCAGGTAGAGATCCACAAATTACACTCTATTTGTAATGGAAATAAAACCAGGAATTCTTACTATGAGTCATGAATTTCTTTATAATTGCTTCCACATTTGGGGCAACTTTTCCCTAGGTTGTCTACAGAAACTTGCAATTCTTGGGGTTTCTGATGGCAGTTGTGATCACAACAACACATCTCATTTCTGATAAAAATTGCTTACTTTGGGAAGGATTGTTTTTTTCTCAAATTGCTTTTCTGAGTCTTTATCTACAACTATTTTCTTATCCTCCTCTTCATTTTCTATTTCTAATATAAAAACAGGAATCCTTATCAATTTAGACGAGCAATAAAACTAAAGAAAATTCAGGCAGAACTGTAAAGCAGGTTCTATTTTAAAGTTCCAACTCAGATAATAAGGCCCTGGTTTGTGCTGAACCTCACTCATGGACTCAGTTTTCCATAGTGCATTCAGTGTTGTAATAATGCAAATCAAATACAATTTTAATAACTCCTTCCATTAATGTTTTAAGACTGCAACACTTATGAGCATGATTCTAATTGCATGATTTTGCTACAGGCAAGTTTTATAGATCTGTCTGATCTTTGGATATTTGCACCATTTGGATTATTTTAAATAATTAATTTTTGGAAGGATTTCAGTCTCGGTAACAACACTTGGGTTTGATAGTGGTTGTCTTGTCAGTAATTGTATGTATCTGCTTCCATGCCAGGATAAACTAGATAAATTTAGAACTCTTTGGAAGGAGGGGGATGAGGTTTATACCATGGCAAATGTTATGAAGATCGTTCTTAGGAGGAGAATATTTATAGACTATGTTAATACAAGGAGCAAAAGAGGTTTGAAGTGAATAAAATTTTGTCATGCAGCACAATTAGTTAATTAAATTGCAGGACTTTCTGCCAAAAGAATACCAAAAATATAATCAACTTAAAATTCCATTAAACATTCTTGTTTTATGCAACTTCTGTTGCCAGCCTCTAATGCACTGAGTGAGCAAGGAAAATATCTCATGAGAAGAATCAGTTTGACTTCTGACATTTTTCTGTATATCTGCTGGGACTTTCTGCCACAGGGGCCATAGAATCATGGAATCATTAAGGTGGGAAAAGACCTCTAAGATCATCAGTTCAACCATTAACCAACACTGCCAGGTCCACCTCTAAACTGTGCTCCTAAGCACCATATCCACACACTTTTTGAACACCTCCAGGTGTAGTGACTGCACTTCTCTGGGCAGCTTGTTCCAATGCTTGGCCACCCTCTCCGGGATGAAATTTCCCCTAATATCCAACATAAATCTCCCCTGGTGCAACTTGAGTCTTCTTCCTCTTGCCCTGTGGCTTGTTACTTGGGGGAAGAGAGCAGCCCATACCTGGCTACAGCCTCCTGTCAGGGAGCTGTAGAGTGATAAGGTCCTCCCTGAGCCTCCTTTTCTCCAGGCTGAACACCTCAACTTCCCTCAGCTGCTCCTCAGAAGGGATGGTGAGGGGCTTGCAGGACTTTTGCTGTAACCCAGCTGCTATTTTTAGGCAAGGTAAGCAATTGTTTGAAGGCTTACTCCTCTCTCCAGAAACCTGTGTAAAACCTCAGGCTTTCCTGAGGTCATGGGTTGAGGTTTCCTGAGGTTTTCATTGTGCAAAACGGGATGAGGAAAACGACAGGACATGGGAAGAAGGTAAGTGGGGCAGCAAATGTCACAAGGAAAGCATTTGTTGAGTGGCTGATGAGGGCCCTTACCTTGATACTGTCCCCAGGGTTCCTCTCTAGTGGCAGGCACTTGGCTCTCCTCCTTGTACATGCTGTTCTTCCCCTCGAGCATCACTTGAGATCTGCAGCAGAAGGTTCCCTCCTTCAAGATGAACAGAAACACCAACACAGTCTTGCCCACTCTTGATTCCACATTTCTTCTGTAGAGAATTTGCTCCAAATTTTGCTCGTGACAAATGCCTACACAAGGCTTGGACAAACAAGCATTAAAAGTAGCAGTGGGAATTTTCTTTTGGGGGTTAAAGAATTGCTATGAACCAAAAGTTGCTAACTGTACCCTGAGACGTGTTTTTTTGCCTGCAAAAAATAGCATGTTCTTCAGTGAATATGGCTTTACCCACTCCAGCAGTGCAGGTTTTCCTGTCTGTTGGGTGAATTCTGTGTCTGGCATCACAGAAAATAACATCTCATCTGAAATACCTTGAGTGCATTTTCCTTGCAGGAAATAGTTCTAACAGTCTTGCTACAGAGTTTACACACTGACATAGAAACAGTGCACAGGTTGTGCAAAACCTATGATAAACTTTTACTTAAACAAAAGAAATTTTAATTAATCTTGTTTGAGAGGAATGGAAGAGGCCATAGGCATATAGACCTTTGAGAAATGTAAGTTTTCCATGAATGGATACTCAGAAGTATGGATAATTACAACAGCATTTGGAAATTTCACTGGATCAACTCAGCACAAAAGTCTCAATTATTCTCAATTATTCCAAATGTTTGGAAGTCATCCCAAACAATAACACCCTGATATACTGAATTAATGATAAAAGTGGATTATGTCTAGGGTTTTCCATGAGAACTTTGTCCTGGAAAATGCCAAACAAGCAAAAAGGTTTGTATTGAATAATGCACTTTTCATCAGGCTTCTCCGCTGAAAAAAAAGATGTTAAAGACTTTTCAAAATCATTGCAAGTGTCCCAATACATATTATTCTAAGTGAACATATATTTGCTTTGAAATATATTTTGATTTTAATTTTTAATTTATAAGTGAAAGTAGGAAAAATGAAATATTTTGAAACTACTGAAGCAAATGGCTCAGTTAGATTTTTCACTTTTTAGCAGCTTATTGGTTAGCCACAGAATTAGCTGAAAAAAAATGAAATCCCAAAAACTCCCAAAGGACAGAAAAAAGCACTTCCCTGTCAGCTATAAAATGAGTGAAAATTATAATGACATTTTCATTTAGCACAGAGATTTACTGAAACACCCACATTTTCACAGAAGTTGCAAAGACTTGAACTGGGACACACTTTTGGTTTCTCCCCAGGTGTGATGCTTAATGATGCTTTTACTAGACCTGGTCACCCACACTCTCTGATAAAGAGCTGGAGGTACTCCAGCCTCTACAGGGGTAATAATCTCTGTTTCATATGCTAGCACAAGAGGGAGGGAAGGAAGCACGAGCAGGAAATTTCATAGTTTTATTTCAAACTAATGCATTTAAACAAAATAAGATAATTAAATAATTTAGAAATGAGCCATCCAAGGAAAAAGAGCCCCAGATGTCGTGAAGGGTTAAGCTTTGTAGGGCAGAGAGGGAAGGTCTGTGTAGCTTCACTGTGCTAATGGTGTGGGGAAAGAACTTCTGAGATGCCTGCTCAATTTGTCAGGATTTTATCTTCTGAACTATTACCTCCAGCTTTCCCCAGAACACCCTTCCCAGCCCTTTTATCTGCGAGCTATCTTCAAGTTAACTGTCTGCCTATTGCCTTGGCTGAACCACACTAATAGTCAGCTAATTACACATGAACACTCTAATTTGCTTTGTCTTTCTCAAAAAACTCACGCGTGTGCAGGCACGCACTCGAGTGCACTTCTGCTCGAGCCACGAAACTGCACCAGCTGAATTGGGATAAAATTTGTTGCATTTGTTTTCTGCCCCCTCTGATGCTTCCCCCCAGCAGGCCACCACCAACGCTTGTCATTCCTGATTTGCAACATCACCTGTTGCTCCAACACCAGGCTCCTGTAGAGCAGAAACTGGAGCAAAGAAGAGAAATACGTGTTTGTCATTGAACTGAGCTGAGAAGAAGGAAGAGGAGAATGATAAGATCATAGCCTGCAGCACTTTGTTTATGAGAACATCCTTCCAGTGATATATGTCTGCACCAGGTGAAAGTATTGTGTCACCCCTAACATATTTTAAATGCCAGGGCTGTCATGCAAGAAGACAATGATGAACAAGTTTAAACAGAATATGGTTTTGTAGCCATGTACAGAGTTACCCTTTGAAGGTTTGCACTGGTAGTGCTTCTTAGCAAAATGTTTCCAAGCTCTGTTATATTCCCCTACAGAACCTCTCTCACACAGAATTTAAACTGAATGGAGACATTTCTGTTGCAGGCAAACTGATGGGGTTGTACATAAAGCAGTGCATTTCCTCAGGCAGGATTTTCAGGCCATTTCACATGTCCTCCCTGCCATACTACCCAAGTTTGTCATAACTCCTTGGCTAGGAACCCTGCTCCACTCAGCAAATAGGCAAAGAAAGCTCTGTCTACACCACGCTCTGAGGAGCAGGGACTGGCCCCAGGTCGCTGCATAGCAGAGGTTTACTCAGACTAACCCTAGCATGCTCCTGTGGGCTGAATTCCCGTTAGCTGCTGCAGCTCCCTGACCACATCACCTGCTTTAATTCCACACTAAAGAATTCCGTTTGCGTGCTCCAAGGCTGCCTGGCCTGGTGGGACGGGGTAAGCAGGGTTATTTGGAGCATTCTCTTCAAAAGTGCACTCCTGGGCCAAAGTGAAAGGCTAAAGCAGAAGCACCTTTCCTCAGCAGGCAGATATGCCCAGAGCTATCATCACAAGGCAGTTTTCTTCCCAGATATTTATCTGGAGCTCAACTGCACGAACACCATCCCCGTGTTTTAACGCTGTTGCACAACACCACTCCTTGGCTCAGACTGACAGCTCAAATTGAGCCTTGGGAAAGCCAACATCCAACACATGATATTGAGAATGGGCATGACCACATCCACCCTGGATCCAGGTGAAAGAGCTTTAGCCGTGTGTGTCACGTGGAAATGAAGGCAACCGTGACACGGCAGAGTTGTACGCCGCTGAGGAAGACTAAGGTCAGAGCCACTCCATGACCCATCCATGACAGCATTAATAACTTCTCAAGAGAGAGGAAAGGGAACTTCTGATTGCCTGAAAAAACCTTCAAGGAGGTAGGATTTCTTAAGTACTCATTAAGGTCCTGTGTGGGCTTGTGTAATGCGTTCAGCATCTGCCCCTCAGTTTTCCTTTCTGTAAAATGGACATACCTTGTTTTCTACAAGGTTATTAGGAGGGTTTTCCAATTAAGGTTCATCATAAATGGAAGTGTCTCGCAAAAAAAAAAAAAAAAAGCCAGGTTTTAATCACCTGGCTAAAAATGGTTTCCAACTTCTTTGGGCAGCATGTGAGTTTTTATAGGGACTAGTCACAGTGTCCAGCTTAACAGAAGGCTAAGGGATCACACGCTGCATCTTTAAGACAGAGTTTACTTCTGAATCAGTAAATGTACTAGACAAAGCAGCCATTATTTATGCATTCCTGCATACATGGCAAGGTGAAAATAATAGAATAAACATCATATACTTCATTATGATATCGGTTTACACTTCCAGGGTACACAAAAAGAGGCCATTTCATCAAGCTAATTGCCTGAAAGTAAAAGAGAGAGAACTTTAGCTATTAGTCTATTATGGGGCTTTTTTCTTAATCACAAATAGGGGCCGTGTGTCCCCAGGGGGATGTGTATTCTAATTTACAATTGAACTACAGATCAGAGCAATCAATCTTGTGCAGCACTTTTACAGTGTAATTGCTGCAACATAACAAATAAAAAAAAAAAAAAAAA
>WBNO01030486.1:351184-432364 GCA_013400575.1 Peucedramus taeniatus
CAGCTTGAGGTGGAGATATTTACCAGGCATTGGTTCGGGGTGGGAGGGAGGCAGAGAGAGGAGAGAGGCGCCAAAGCCATGAATATGCAATGAGGGCTCATTAGTGCCCCAGTGTTGCCATGACGAATGGCATTATCCCCAGACTGGTGCAGCCTAAACATGAATTTTATAACGACCCATTTATCATGACTTGTCATGGGTTTCTTTACTGTACTTTCTACTGACTCTCACACCTTCCACCATTAGCACCTCAGAATCCCTTCCTTTTGTTCTTTTATCTTATTCCATCTTAGTTTTTGGTAACGATTCTCAGGCGATAAGGAGAGGAGGGCTGCAAACTCTGGTGTTTAAGAGTTCAGAGCTTCCCAAGCTGAAGACCCACCGCCAAAACGTGTTGGTGGTCTTCAGTCCACTTACTGGTGGATAAGTGTCCTCGTTGTCACAGGTATCTGAAATCTTGTCAGTTGACTCAGCAGAAAGGTCTCGGATTGACCGAGCATCCAGACAACTATCTTTCCACTCTGGCAGATGTGATGGATGAATCTGTTTTGTTGACCTAGGCCTGTCTCCTCCTCAGCCCACTCCATCTATGTGCACAGTGTAACAATCTACCCCTCATCCTCACGTTCAAAAAGGCACAAAATCAGATAAATAAGCAAAAACTGCTTTCTCCCCAGTTTCACTTAAACGAAAAAAAATGTACTAGGTCTAAAACCTAACTGATAGGGAAAGGATTTACTTTCCAGGAGCAAGCAGTATTAGTCAACTCTACAGGAAAACAAAATTACTGTGGAGTAATTAGTGTCTGGCTTTAGCTCATTTTTGGTCGCTGCACGTTGTCTCTGTTTTACTGCTGTCCCTTTGGCCTACCCGATCCCACATTTAATATACCACTGCTTATAAAGAAATCCCTGTGGCTCAGAAGGCTGAATTGCCACTGCTGGGCTAGGGCCTGCTCTCTAGTATATAGAGGCTTTCATTTCCCAAGTTATGAATCTGACATCTCATGGCCAAATCCATGCCAGTTTATTTCTGAGAAGTCTATCCTCATTATTTACCCCAAATAGTTTCACTGTCAGTTTGCCCTCTTTTTTTTTTTCCCCACTGTGAAGTGGCTGGAGTATCTGAAAGTATCAAGCCCCTCTTTGTTGGATTTTACACTTTTGCTATTACAAGAATTTGTCTTTAGGGATAGAAAAATCAAGCAACTTATTTCCAGCTATTACTTGGATAGGACTTCATGTTCTTAAACAAGTTGTGAGCTCCCATGATCTCTGAAAACAACTCTCCCGAGGTCTTACATCTGGGTAGCCCTACAGTTCTTTCATTACTCTACTGGATGTTTGAAAATATTAAAAGGCATCTAACATCCCAGGCCAGCAATTTATAGACTCAAAGTCTGGCGCTGGAGCCCTCAAAACCTCCATTTCTTCCACAAAATCTGCACTTTGCTGTTATTGTTGCCAAGACAGGCACGTGTTTCACCAGGAGTAGTTTGTCAAAGCAACAGACCATTATCCAAAGATTCATCACAGCTTCCCACTCTGGTACACAATGGAAGAGAGGCTGGATGTCAGAAAGGGAGGAGAAAGGAAAGCTTCCTCTCAGAAAGGTGCATTTGGGAAATGACACACCTTGATTAATCAGGGCATAGCTGATTAGGCCAGCAAATGCTTGCTTTTTTTTTTTTTTTTTTTCTTTTTCAAACCCATCTGTGTTCCTTTGGAGAATATAGATATATAAAAATACATGTATGTGCAGTTTTTTAAAACCCCAGACAGCATCTTCCACAAGTCCGTGACCTATGATGGAGAACTCCAGCTCCCACTACAATACAAACAATGTTCTGTTAATTATCAGGAGACAAAAGAAGAATAGAAATCACTCTTAAAGAAGCAAACCAGAAATGACATCTAATATTGCAGAAAATGTCCACTGTCTTCACAAGGACTCGGGACACAGCAAATATTATCATTATTCCTGAGAATAAATGTTTGCCCTATGACCCAGGTGATCTGATCACCTATTGAGTGGAGAGAATGGAGGGTTGTCACAAACAATGTGGTTTAATTAAATTATTTTAATTTAGCTCCTATTAGGAGTACTGAAACTGACTGTACCCAGTCTATAAGATCAGATTGATACATCTGACCCATTATCTGTAGTTCATGTGATGGAATAAGCAGATTCCTGTTTGAGTTGGTTGCAGGAACTCACAGGTCCAATCTGTGGAGGTTATTCCATTATTTTATATCAATACTTGCAGCTACCTTTGAGAAATAGGCTCATCTTTTTTTCCACTCACCTCATGGAGCAAATAGACACGAAAACAAGGAATATTAAGGACCAACAAATGCAGATGACACCGGGCTCTGGGTCACTTTAGCACCCAGGAATCACAGAATCACATCAGAGTTTTCTAATTTGAGATCAGCAACCATATGGAGGGCAGCTGCCCAGGAAAGGAAAACACTCACTATTCCTCAGTCAACTCACAAATGGCAATCATTAAAATAAAATAATTGCAATCTTTAAAACGTTAAGTCCTTGGTTCTAAACTGACAGGACTCTAATGATAGGAAACACACAAATTTCAGGAGAAAAAGGCTACTTTCATTGTCATATGAATCCAGCTTTCACTAAAGTATCAGATTTGAGATTGTTTCAGAAAGAAATTAAGAAATAGAAGCAATGTTTTTAGGTGGAAGAAAAATCTATAAGGTAGGACTAACTGTTTATCCTGAATGTATGGTAATTTTTGTGAGTGAGTGCTGTAGGACCAGATACAAGCTATCAATAGACTCACATGAAAATTCTGCTTTAAATAGATATATTTGATTGTAATAAAATTCTGACCATAGAGTAAAAATATGCAAAATTATATATGCAATAGTTTTCTACATTTACAGATAGAATTCATAAACTTTGGATGAAAAAAACTTCAGGTGGAATTACTATTTAATGCTTTTCAATGTCCTTTCAACTGACATGTACACAAGAAAATAAAAAAAAACCATAAACACAGACACTATTTCTCTGTGTAAAGTGATGCTCTTTTAAAGACATGATAAAATTCTAAGCCTGAGCACAAAACTCCTTCTGACTGAATACTGAAGGGTTTGAACACCCAGGCAGTGCCAGGGACGTATCCTTAGTGCTTGTAAGGGCTTCTGATTGTGCTAAATAAACCTGATCAACCCTTTTTGCTACTTTTGTGGAGAAATTAATCCCTCCCTTTTCAGTTCTGTTTCAAATATGACCTAATATTTTTTTCCTCTGTTCAAAGCTTGGCTTTAGTCATCCTAATGAACTAATGATCTTTTCCTCAGGATATGCTTCAGCTTTTTCTTTAAGACTCCTCACCTTTCTCCAAGTGAGCCAATGGCTTGCTGCTCCCCACTTTTAAACAAACAAACACAAAGTCCTTCTTCCCCCTTCCTCCCCACTTTCTTTAATGACATCTTCAGTCATTAATGAGTTAATAAAAATCTCAAAGTCATCTGGGAATAGATAAGGGGGAAGAAAGAAGAGTATTGTACACATAATGACAGGCTCCCTGCTGGCCCTAAGATGTCATGGGTCAGCCATGTCAAGAATGTGTGTGCCCAATCATCTGCTGATTTTTATCAGCAAGGCCTGAAGCAGAATCTGACACGGCCAGTTTGGGAGTTACAATGAATAAACAATGACTTCTTGGATTGTTGGCGGCTGTGTGATAGAGTGAGAGGGTTTATATATACTAAAACATGATGACATTAGCAATCAATATACCAATTACTGGACAACTTATTGGACGAAGAATGCACATGTCCTGAGCTTTGTGCACTTTGAACATGCTACCAGCAAAGGAGACCACAGAAATAATGTTAATTAACCCATTCCAAGCTTGATATGCTAATACCTGATGATGCCTTGAAGTTTTTGAGAGCATGAGGTAGAAAAAAACCTTGGCCTGATATAGCACATTAAACATTTGAAATATAAGACACAAGCCTGAGAAATTTATTTTTCATCAGGACCTGAGGAAGAAAGGAATAAATTTTTTCAAGTGAGCAACTGAGATTCCAGTACACTTAAATTGTTAGCTATAAAATTTCAGCTAAACACCCTCAGCATCCTACACAAACTTCAGCTCTGAGAAGTTAGAACATATCTTTTACAGGTTAAGGAAATATCCCTACAACTCTCACCTGCCTATTCTTAAGTAGAGAAAGGAAGATAAAATTCAAACATGCCTTTTTATTTCTGTGTGACTGGAAATGCATTTCTGCATCTGATCAGTCTCTTGCATTCTTTAGTGTGCTCAAAATATTCAGTGTTTATGAGTTTGTCTTCTCTTATTCTGGAAGTGATTGTGAAGATAAAATGACAGTATTTTAATTGAAGCCAGAGTAGAATGGCATTATATAAATCACCTAATTCCAAGTACAATATAGAAGAAAACTGAAGTGGAGATCAATGTTGCAGGCAGATCTAGATTGGAGTTAAATGGTGTCAGCTCCCCACTAAGATGGACAAGTCCATGATCTAATGGAAAGCTCATGGGTTTTGCCCTGAACTGCATTGTTAAAATGATGTGGGAAAGACAGGTTTTATGATGGTTCTCCATCCTTTTCTGTGTAGTCTCTGAATGACAATTTTACTGCCATCTGAGAAGCAGCAGTGCCATGGGCCCTTTGACTTTTGCTCAGGTGGGAGCAAACAAGGCAGGGTGTAAATATAAAATTTAACTCTCCCTGCCAGGGCATCAACCAATGCAGTAGAAATTGAGAATAAGAAGTAGGGAGGAGAAAAGTTCAGACATCAGAGTGGTCCTGTGTACTTGCTGTGTGTCAGGGGCTGAATAAAATCTGCAGATACATCTCTTACACATCATTTTTGTGATGCTACTCTAAATTACAATCAAATCTGCTCCTGCTCCTCAGAGCACTAAGCACTTCTCAGAGTTGTGCTGGATGGTGATGGCAGAGGGACCAGCCTCAGACAAAGGGGGAAAAATAGATGAGGCTCCATCTGGTTTTAACTGCAGTGGTTATGAAGTGTTCAGCTGGATCCTTCCAAATGGCTCTTCCCTTCACATTGAGTAAGTTCTTGAAAAGTTTAAAAGTGAATTTGTCCAGCATGTGTGATATGAATAACAAAATGCTTTTAAATGTAAATGTTTCATAAAACAGCAGCATTACCATACATTGCAGTGAATACAGTTAAAAAATCCAACTCAATAATCCCTCCTCTGTAATTTACAATTAACTTTTTGCCTCAAGGTAACAGCTACATTCACAAAAATAATG
This sequence comes from Peucedramus taeniatus, assembly GCA_013400575.1. NCBI lineage: Eukaryota > Metazoa > Chordata > Aves > Passeriformes > Fringillidae > Peucedramus > Peucedramus taeniatus. The sequence continues at coordinate 356,476 of WBNO01030486.1, forward strand.
GTAATAGATTGACCTTGTTATGAATGGATAACAAGCTGGAAACAATATAGTTTGTCACAGAGCATTAACTGTTACTGTTGAAATTGTAAATAATGTGTATAGAACTTACAATGTAAATGGCTCCCCTTAAAAATATTAATTATGTCAATTAAACACTTGATGCATAATGGATTATTCTGAAACCTATTTAAGTCCATGTCAGACTGAATACAGCATTTTCTAAGATCCCATTCCCAGACTACTGGAAAAATCTATGTCTGTGCGTTGACTGCTCGAGGTGGACAAAGGAATATTGCCTTAAATTAAAGATATATGGCTGCCTCTTTTGTTTACATTTCTCACTGCTTTTTTTTCATCAGATGAGACTGTTTACAGACACAAGGCTCTTCTGAAGTGCTTTCAGGCACTGCTTTGGAAACTGTTGAAAAGCAACTCTCATCCAGCAGTGCTGGCCAGTCCAGGATGTCCATGGGAACTCTGCTGGCTTTTGTGCTACTTTGGAGTCGCTGGATAGAGAAGGATAGATCAGTTCTTACACTTGGCTGTTCCTCTCACCAAAGTGATCTAACTCAGGATTCTCAGGCCAGTGAAAGCTGAGGGTGATGCTGCTCAATTCTCCTCCTTATGTGTCCTTTGGAGCCCGTGCTCATCCAGGAGAAAGAGGTTGCTATCACATGGCTTTATGGAGTGATCCAAAGCTGATATATAACACATAGCTTAGAAAAAACTAGGTTTCTCCCAGTGTCTGATGACCACCAATTCATGAACAAGACCCTGAAATGTACTTTTTGTACTTTCCAGCCACAGCTCCTCAGCTGTAGCTCAAGACTGGACTTAACAGCACAATGCTTAAGTGTTCTGGCCAATTACCACGTTGCCTTATACAAGAAGGATTCCCACTAGATTATCCACATAGAGAAAGTGATACTAAAATGACAAGCCACCAAGAGGTCAAATAACCAGTTGCCAGAAGTTAAAATAACTAGACTGTGGAGCAGCAATATCTGAGGAGCTGGCATGTGTCCCAGGACTGGTTGTCATACAAATGAAAGAAAAGACAGCTGGAATCTTTTTGGATTGGCTGTTATTTTCTGTGAATATAATGTAAATCTACCACTCTGGTTTTTCAACCAGATGCCTGAACTGGGAGTTTAGAAACTGATTCAGTAAAATATAAGGTCTCTTTATATCTCATTTTGAAACTCATGTGTGAGTTTTATCTACTTTGTTTAGCTTTATCCTGTGGGATCAAGAACTGTTCAGACTGTCTGATCACAAAGAGTCTGATTACAGTTTGGGCTCTCCAATAATCCAAGCAAATACATTACATCCTCTCTTGCCAAAAGGTGTGTTCTCCCATCTGGGCAGCAACAAAGTCTCCACAAATGTATAACTGAGCAGGCACCTCTACCCACCATGGAGCCAAAATCCCAGCCAGGCTGGGTAAACTCTCCATCCAGTGATTTTCCCTGGGCAGCTCTTGTTTCAGCATCAGTTAAAGTTTAGCTGTTTGCTATACATTCGGTGCCATCTCTTTAAAGATGTATATCTGAGTGGGCAAGAAAGTTAGGGATTAGCAATGGGCAGAGGTCAAGTCTGTCAAGACTTTAAGCATGTTGTTGGTTGTAAAAAAGATTACATTACTGGCAGCCCTTTGCCAGATCAGTACTTCGATGCCAAATGTTAATCCTTGCTGGGGACAAGATGGCTTGTAAATGTTATGGGAGAACACAGCTTTTCCTGTAGAAAACAAGCATTTATGGTTAAAACATGGATTGTTTTCTCATGCTTGTGTTTGCATTTCATGCCAATTCACTCTTGCTTGCTATGAGCTTCACTTCAGTACTTACATTTAATCACTTAAGGTCTTTATTTGTATAGTTGAGGGGAGAATGGTTGAGTTGTTGAAGCACTGGGGAGTAAAAGAGCCAGAGCTCAGCCTCAAGTTTTGCCAAAGGACTTGTACTGTGAAACTGGGCAAAAGCAATGTGCCCACTGAACTTTACTTTCCTCATCTGTACAATGGAGCTCCATGTAAAAAGGTTACTGTAACATTTTATTTGTGACTGTCAGAAGTTCAGTGTTTATTGGATCTATAAAGCAACCTGCCTATTTCAGTGTGGCTAACCATATATCTGTAACTTTCCAAGTAATGTCCTTTCCTTCAGTCATAGAATCACTGAATGATTCGGGTTGAAACCTTCAGGATCATCCTGTTCCAACTCCCCTTTTGTGGGCAGGGAACTTTCCACTACACCAGGTTGCTCCAAGCTTTGTCTAACCTGACACTGGGCACTGCCAGGGATGGGACATCCACAATTAGACACTTAGGGAGGGCTTAGGTTTCCAGGTCAGATGCTTACACAAGGGCAGCCAAGGCATAATCCAACACAAGATTTTAAAATAACAGAAGAAACAGATGCCCCAAAGTTTGTTCTGCTGTGGGCCAAGAGCACAACTGGGTGTGAGCAGCAGCTGTTGTCAAATGTGTGCAGAACTCTGCACATGGCTGAGCACAGTCAGGAAATTAATGTTGTACCAGTGGATCTCAGCAGCTGACAATGCTCACAGAGCATTGCACAAACTCTAGGAAGTCCCATGGCTGTCTCACGTGAAAGGAAAACAAGCAGATCTGGGTGCAAACTACACTCACACCTGTTTTTGGCATCTAAAGATCCTCAGGGTCTCTGTGGCTCAGTTTTTCACCCTATTTTGGGAGGCAATGAAACTCTATGCTGAGGCAAAAATCAATAAAGCTTCACTTTAAAGGGTTGATGAGGTCAAGAAAACACCAGTGCCTGATGCACATGGGTTCAAGAGTAGAGGAGACCATGCAAGTTCCCAGGTAGATTTGATAACAGAATTCATAAAATAAGAAAAGCAAATTCAGTCTGGGGAAACCTGATCTTCTAGGTTTCATGCCATGAACATTTAGTAGCTATAAAATTAGAATACTCTGGTAGAAGAGGATTCAACAATTTTTCTGGCAAGAAGTGAAAAATTATGTGCAGCATCCTAAGTACTAAATTCTGTTAGTTCAGTTTTGTTATTGATGGATTTTTTTCCTTCTCCTCTACTCTTTAAAATGTTTTGAATTAAAATAGCTTACTCAAGGTCACCAAAGGCATATGGTCCTGCTCAAAACTTTAAACAAAACATTAGTTTTTACAACCTTTTGTAATTTGGTATTGTATACAACATGGTTATAGACGGAATTTCTGTAATCTTTGCAGTGGGTGACAGAAATATGAGAGCCAAATTTATAAGCCATTTAGTGAAGCATTTAATCAATTTCATGCATAGGAAATAACTCCGATTGCTTTGCTTTATCAATCTTGCTTTCTCAGAGACCTGCACTCACCCCAACCTCAAAACACTTCAGTGAGTGAGGGGGGAACCATATGCAAAATTCTAATGCTGCACACAGTGTCAGGGACTTCTGAGGGCTGTTTAAACTTGCCAGCATCAATAATCCCTCTTAAGGCTGTTAATATATTTCAGAAGGAAGGCAGAAAGCCTAATATTTATAGGAAGTTGCAAGGCCTCTTTTTACAGAGATTTTCCTTAAACATCCTTTGTCTCGAATGAGTCTTTGACACTGTGTAGAGTTATGCAGATTGAGCTTGCCTCTAATACTGAAGTGTTTCTGAGTGTTGCCTTTAATCACTTACAAACACTTAAACACCCTCCCTTCATCGTGCCCCTGTTTCCATAAACTATGACTGGCATATCATCTGTCAAATTCAGAGACACTGCTTGAGATGACACTGCTCACTAAGGCCACAGCAAGGAAAACAGCACCAGGTCTGGGCTGTCTTGCAGTGCAAGAGTAAAAGTCACAGTGCAATAAGAGCTAAAAGTCACATTTGACTGGGACTAGTGGATTTATGGGAGGCTGAGCTGAAGGATTACAAAATTTCCTCTTCTGGTCTTCAACCCATGGCTCTGGGTGGATCACCTGACTTTTAGCAGTGGGAAAGAAGTTGGGAACACCTCTCCTCACCCCTCCCACAGGACAGCTGGTGACCTGGAAGTTCCTGAGCTCTGTTCTGTCTCCAGTTGTGTCTGTACTCATAAGGAATTGCTACTGGTCCATGACAGCACGAGCTACTGCTCTTCCTACAGCAGGGAAAGGAAAACCTTGACCAAGCCAACCTCATCCCCTTCTCCTGTATCTAAAATCCCTACCTGGAATAAGAGATAAGGCTTAAAAGACTATTTCAGAGCACACTTTCTTCTCATGTACTACAACAGCTTGTACAATACCCCGAGCAGAGTACTATGCAGTGATTTCTTTTCCTGAGTGAAAAATTCCTGAAGGAGCAAAAAGCCAATCTCTCTGATAATCATCAGCTGCTCAACTATATTAAATTTAGACAAGGCTACAATAGTGCCAGAGTTGTCCCCTGCCCTCTAAAATTAGAACTGAAAGAATGGTGGGCATAGTGCTAAATATATAACTCATTTAAAAATAATGTGCTCTCAGGCTTTCCTAATGCTTGAAAAACTGATCTTCATAAATCCCTAAAGATCTGTTTGCACAGCCAGCCTTCCTCCATCAGCCCCAAACATGTTTCAGTAGGGTCTGTCCTTTCCTGAACATCTACTTTTTCTCACAGTATACAGGGGAAAAAAAGGCAGGGAAATTTTGCTGTTAAACAATAAACTTCCTAATTATCTACCCAGACAGAAGCTTCACCTGGCCTCTGCTTTCTGTTTGGAGGCAAAAAAGGAAAGAAGAAAGGGTTAATATTTACTGTCTGTCATGAGCACTAACCTGGAAGAGTTGATAGGGACAATCCATCTGAAATGATCACAAGTGTGAGGTTTAGCTCTTCAAGGTGTGGAAAACCATAACAATCCTCTACAGAATAAAAAAAAAGACCCACAACAAATCAAGAAACCTAATTCTTCTCTTGTTTCTCAGCTCTAGCAAAACCCAGTGCTTACAATTTCAGAATCAATAAAATCAGCAGGATGGATTAAAATCAGTTTTGCATAGAAACAGGGGCATGGAAAACCTACATCTTTCCTTCCTTCAAGGTCAGAAAAACTTCTACCTAGAAGCAAACCTCTTCTTTCCTTCCCAATTCCCTTCTAACAATGCACAAGACCCCCCAAGGGAAGAAGTTGCATTAAGGAAGTTTATAGAGAGTTGGGTGTAAATTGGACTAAAGCAATTCTGGGTCCTTACAGGACTTAAAAATCTCCATCACGAGACAAGGGGTGTCCTGGAAAATTTAGGCTTTTATTTGCCAACTATTTTTCTTTTTCTGTTATTTTGACTATCAGAAAATCTACAACAGACATCTTTGAGGAGAATGAAGCGAGGAGAGGGGAAATAATTGTTTGGGAGGGTTTCATGGGAGTAGTAAGAAATTACTCTGCTGTCAAGTGTGGTTCTTCCTTGGGGTGGGCAAACAAACCTGGGGTCTATGAGAACCCAAAATCCACTTGGCTGGAACAATTAGAGATGGAGTCTGTGTGAAGCTGGGGGCCGTGGTTAAAAGAGAGAATGCTGCTTCAGCACAAAATTTGGTGAAAAAGGAGTGGTGTGGGGTTTTCCCTTCTACTTCAGCTTGTGGGATGCTGCAGAGGGCTCAGGTCTGTGCTCACGCTCTCCTGAAGGGCTCTGAGAGGTGCCTGTGCCACAAGAAGTGGGTCTGGACTTGATCTGCTGCAAATAGAAATGCTTGTTAGGGAAGCAAACAGGTCATATTACACTATTCTTGTACCTTAAATAAATCAAGAAAGGTGTAAATGTGCTAGTCATGAACTTATTTCTCCCTTGGGCTACTTCCATGAGATGTTTCTTTCTCTTCCTTCCCCCCTCCTCATTCTACCTTTGCTCTTTTGGATGCCATCAGCTGATTGGAGGGGTTTGCTGAATATAGAAATATTAAAAATGCATGTTTTCTGTTTGCTCATCTGGAATATTCTGGGGAGGATTAACTTTGAATTCTGCACCCCATAAATTTGAGGTTTCTACTCCAGCTTTGCCTTTCAGAAATACTAAGGCAAGAGAAGTATCAGTTGAAGAAACTGAAAAGTTTTTCCTACATAGATATACTTTTGTAACCTTAATGAGCAGGTGATGTCCTTTTCTTCTTTCCCCTTAAATAGTACCTAGGATAAAAAAAATCCATGTTTTTTTGCTGGAGAAAGCCAGATGCTACCTAGAAAAGCTTATCACAATATGAATGCAGATTTTTGGGAAGGAGAAAACAGTATTGGGAGCTAAGGTTAATTTTTTTATTCTTGTTTTTAAAGTGATACAGTGATTAACAAGCATGTTGCAATGGGCTGTTTCTGGTGAAGCTGGTGTTTTTAATGACCTTACTCTAAAATGAACACTTTGCCATCCCTAGGAGCTGTTTGTTACTCTGTAGAATTCTCTGGACATAGTCTAGAGCTGCTCATTTTTTACTAATGAAAGTAAATGAGAATTAAAAAAAATCCTACTACCTGCTCACTCACCAAATCTGGTTTCCTGGAAGCAGAATAGACACAATTTAAAAAACCTCAATCAAGTTTTTTACTCTTTGAAGAGAACAGTATTTTATGGATGTAATTTATAAGCAGAAAAGAAGAGGGCTATTCCCAATATTATCTTTATCTTCTAGACATAAATAACAAACAAGTCTGGTAATCAAAATTTACTGCAATTGTAATAGGTTTTGGCATCATTTATGTATCACAGGGAATGTTAACATAATGTTGACTTTCAGGACTGAGGCCAATTTTTTTAATTTTATTTTTTGGGCTGGATTCATTGTGTACATATATATATACATATATGTGTAAAACCTCCCTTCCCCCCAGTATATTTGTGACTTTTATGGCATTTGAGAGATTAATTCTCGTAAATAACACTGTTTATATCTCCTAATCAGAAAGTTGAAATTATCTGTGACAATGTGAACACTAAAAAGTTGTATACTATGAAAATATTTCAATAATTAATGCATGCACTATCTAGAGCAATTGACAGTGAGGTCATAAACATAATGGGCCATCTGTGTTTGATTTGTATCTGAAAATGCTTAAAGGGAAAGGCAGGTAATTCAGGCTTCTCTTACAAATGTAAACAGGCAAGATTTTTCACCTTCTTAGAAGGTTGTTGAACCATTTCATTACTTTAAAGTAGAAGGAAAAAAAAGGTTTTTCCAGGCTAGAACCTTTTACCACACTTGCATTTTGCTCCTGTATTCTCTGACAGGCAGCACACACCAGTGGGGCTTTTAGTCTTCTTTTAGAGTCCACAGAGGGTTGTCATTCTCCTTTATTTACTTTATATTGTTTGCTCTATAAAAAAATGCCACTTCAGGCTCCTGAGCAATCCCACCAGCTCACTTTGCATTCTGGGACCTGGGTTTAAATAGTTTCCTTTGGACCTTTCCAAGTTCAGATCTGCACTGGGCTGTTGAAAGACAGCAAAAGGTTTGTGCAGGGATCTGGCTCATTGTGCCTTTATGACCCTTCTCTGGATTTGTCCCAACTTGTCTCCTGAACCTTTTCTCCCTTGTGAAAGTCGAGATTCAGGTTACCTGCATATCTGGGGTTGGATTTAATTTAGCACTGGATTTCTGCGCTGCCATGGGGAGGAATGGATTGTCCTGCTATCGTCAGGAATAACTCTTTATCTCTGGACTTATATGCATTGGCACAAAGCCAATATCAAGCTGGAATGACTCAATAAATAAACAACCATACACCCCTCTTGTTTTCACTGGCTGATCTGATGACAGTCGGGCTCCTGCTCTTGGCACAGACTGAGGCTCCACTGAAGGAAATGCCATTATCTTTCCTGTGCCAGGCAGAGATTAATACATTCTTAGAAATTGAATCCAGACAGGACTTCTAAATGATTTCATGTGACCTCCTGTATATCAGGGCTATTAAATACTACAAATTACCTATGATAAGACCAGAGATTGCAACCTATTTAAAACTCTGTACATTTTTTTTCCCCCTCTGCTCTGCCCTTTCTTGCTCCTCACATATTAAGTGTAGGCAGAGAATGGGTCATAGCAAGGCAATACTAAGGTCCAGAGAAACTGGCTGAAATATATCTGGGCATTCCTGCCCAGTAATAATTCCCTCCCTGTCCCTGATAATCTGACCTGGGATAATTTCAGTCCCAGATCTGAAACTGGTGATCAGTGCACTCCTGAATATGACAAGAACAGATATCAGCCACCACTTGTGAGCCCTCTCCATTGCCCCCCCCAGGACTTTGATCACCTCTTCAGCATTTCATGTCTAGCATTGTAAAATCTTGGACATAGCTGAGGGAAAAAAATACTGGCATAAAGCAAGACCAGAAGCTGAGTTAAACACCAGGGTGTGAGAATTATTCTTGACATTGCAAGTACCTGTTTAATGCTTGGGACTCTGGAGCATAAATATTTTCCTAATGTTGGATGACAAGGATAATAAAAGGGGACAAGGGAAAGCCCCAGATTCACAGACTGCTAAAGAGAAAGACTCTGCTTTATGGATGTTGAGCATCTGCATTTCTCTCACTTGCATAAGAATCCTCCTCCTTTCCCCATATCCTCTCAGACAAGAGGGTGTAGAAATTGTTGGGTGTTCCAAGTCAGATGATGAAGAAGATAAATTCTACATTGTCCAAGCCCAGTGATCTCCAAGTTTAGCAGTTTGCAGCACTGGGAAACTACATCTTACTTCAAAGCTGAGTTTCTGTAACTCCTGTTTCCATTTTTGCATCTTGTCATGTTGTTGGCAGGAAGGTCAAATGCCCCATGTTATCCAATATTCTCCCTGTGCACAGGTCCCACTGCTTAGAAATCAAGGCCTCTTCCTCCTTTCTTGTTCAGCTGAGGAATCTGAGTTTAAACGTTGCACAGCAGTGCTTGTTCCTAATACCTAGGTTATTTTATTCTCCTATGGTCTTCCTTTGGTGTATCTCCCTTTGAAAGTAAAGTCAGACCTAGATGTCTAATGATTTGAATTACCAGTTTTTGTCAGAGCAGATAATTTCCTTGTTTCTACTTGAATCTGTCTCTCTCTCTCTTTTTTTTTTTCCCCTAATTTTTTTTTTTATTTTATTTTTTTTTTTAATTCTGGCTCTGGACTCCAAGAGAGTTTTGGCCTTGTTGTACTGAGTAGAGGTGGAGATTAAATAATTCAGATTCAAATGTTTTGAGACAGTTTCCCACTCTATAAAAGTAACCTTATCCCTTGATTTTTGCATTGTTTAGCTACATTGCAGCAAACACAGCATAACAGACTGCCCTGAATCAGAACCTCATCCTCTCCCATCACTTGCTAAAATAATTCTTCCTGTCATCTACAGATTTTATTGGCACAATTTTATGTGCTATGTGAAAATTTCATAATAAAGTTCATGATACTATAAACTTCAAGTTGTGTCAAACCAAAGCAAGACCTGGCCCAGCCATAGTCTGTGATAGATTAGGGAAAGATTATTGGAAGGAGAATTCTGTACCTTCCTGATTTCAAAATCTGCAGTTAAAAGACATCCAAAGCTGATGTTTAATATTACTCAGTGTGGTTTCATGGTTTTTAAAATCCATCCATAATTTTGTTCTCTCCAACATCTTTGAAAATGAGTTCCATCATTGAATTCATGCTGAGGAGAAAAATACTTTCTTGTAGCAGATGCCCTATATTGTATTATGAAAAAGAGTGAATAATCATTCCCTACTTACCTTCTCTATTCTAGATTTTATAGGCCAGATATTGTGTTCCCTTTTTCTTTCTCAGATATTCTTTACTTAAAAGAAGCAGGAAGGTGTAATTTTCTACATCTATTTTGAGTCAGAGTGACCAGAACTACAGTGGATTTATACATGGCATGAGGATATTTTCTGCATTTTCATTCTCCACTCATAATCTTGTATCTTACTTTCCCTTTTGTGGGGCACTGAACTGATGCTTTGCAGTGAATTATTCACAATCACTGAGATCTTTCTGGCACAGATGCATCTACAGCCTCTGTGTGTGTCTGTATTGCACTTTTATTACCCTCTACCCAGTGACACTGAATTTCTCCTGTTTTTCTAATATTCTGGCACTTGGTACAGTGAGATATTTCAGCTTGGAGAGTGTTGGATAATTCTCTGTCATTTATCCATGTATGATCAGACAGATTCCTGGGGGGCCCTGCTCAGTAACTGCCCTACTCTGAAAACTGGGTATTTGTTCTTGTAACCATCACACTTAGGACAGCTCAGTTTAAAGCACTGAAACCTTCTCAAAGCCTTTCTAAAAACCTGTGTGCCCTTGCTGGACATGCATGTGAAGTCACTGATTCCTTTGGCAGAACCTCATTAAAAGGGCTGAGCAGAGCAAGGGATGGTTCTGAACATCACCTGGTATTAAAACCTGTGGTGGTTTTGCTTGGTTAAATTTAAAATAATTTCAAAAGGAGAATGTGTTTTTCTGCTTAAGGCTGTGATCTGGCATTTGGGATATACAGGTTGTGCTCCTTCTCTGCCAAAAATCTGTCTTACTGAGCCAGTTGTTTCATCTTCCTGCAGTGCAGTTGCTCAGAGGTGCAATCATTACTTATTTCTTCCATCACCTCTCTTCAGCTTCTAAGCTTTCCAGGATAGGGGCAGCATCTTTACCTCTAGATTTTTGTTTAAACCATTTTGTATGGTAACTCTGGGTGATGTCCTAATCCAAGCTGATAGTGCATTTGTTAAGGTCAAATAGCCTGATAAGGGCATTAAGTCACTGTTTTCAATCAAGCTCCATTCCACTCTTTCAGTTAATATATATTTTTTAACATTTCAGTGATACATTGTCTCAGTGAGAATATTTGTTTTGGCCACTAAATCAACCTGTATGCCAAAATAAAAAATTCTGTGTTATTTCAAGTAAAATTAATTTGCTTTTATTCTGCTGTGTTAAAGAAACTGGTTAGACTCTAGCAGTGATAATATCAGTAAAGAAAAAGCCAAGGGCCTTTTTCATGAGATTTCATTAAGGTGTGATAATTAAGAAATGGGAAGGGGACAAAGAATCACAGTGCCTCTGCACTGAAGATGCTGTGCCTTTAGAGTGTGAGTAGTAACTGTTGGGTCAGTGACTATAAACCAGCCCTATAAATGCAGAATATAAGACCTGAACAGGGCATTTCCTCACAATGATTATGCTAGCAGCTAATGGTCACATCCAGTGGGTCACCCATCCTTCCTCCCTCCCCTTTTTAAGTGGCACCACCCCTGTTTTCACTCTGTATCTGTCATAAAGACACATTGATTTCCTTTTGGAGGAAAACACATATTTCTTCCCTCCTGCTAAGAAGATAAATCTGACAGTTTTTAATCAAATGTAGTTGTTCACAACTATAGAAATGTTTCCAGTGGCACAGATGAAAACCTTTTCTTTTTTTTTTTTTCTTTCTATTTTTTAAAAGGGGTTTCTGGAAGTCAAGTTTATTTGGAGAGTGCACCTGTGCTAAAAATTTTACTGTATGCACCAGCAGTTAACATTTGGGAATGCCCTATGGGCAGGTTTAACTTTACTGCCCTCCAACATAATGCCTGTCTTGTAGTGGCAACCATGAATACTGCCATAGTTAAGGGTCTGTCAGTGGCTCTGTCATAAACTCCCCTGTTTCCAGGGTTTTTATAACTCAGCCATAAAAACTCTCTCCAAGCTAAAGCTTAGCTTACCAAGGCAGACCTGATTCTGATCTTGGCAAGGCAGATGATACATATCCCTCTGTCTCTTCTGAAATTAGCTATGATCCCCCAGGAAGGGCTCTCACAAACCATGGGTGCAATACATGTCCAGCAATATGTGATAGATGAAGGGGAATAGTGTCTGAGAGAGGCTTTCATCCTCTTCAAATGGCAAATAAATTGGCCTTTTTACTTTGAAGCAAGAGAAGTCAAACAACACAGTGCTTTCCAATTTAAATTGCATTTTTACTTTAGTCTTTTATTTCTTAAAGTAACTTTAGGAGTTCATTACTGCTTAGCCTGGGCCATAGGAAAATATCTGATAGCACTTAGAAATGTGGAAAATCATTCACTATTTAAGTATTACTCTGGATTTAAATCTGTGGGAATGAATGTGGAAATGGAAATCCTGAAGAAAAAGATCACTCAAATCTGAGTGGGGCCAGTGTTCAGCAACACAGAAACCATGGCTACTGTGACCTTGAAAGAAAGGGAGTGGTGTTTAAAATGTAAAATGGCAATTTAAATTTCTGCTAATTTGTCTGTAGACTTAACCCAGCTTATGGGCAAGGCTGGCTGCAATGAGCTCCAGAAATAGAGCAAATATTGGTGCATAATAATAATAATTTTCTATAATGGCTGCTAGTATAGATTTGGAAATAGGTTATATATTCCTCAGTAAAATTAGAATGGGATAGATGGATGCTAGCTGAGCTATGGTTTGGATGCTGTGTTAATGCCCACTAGTTAAAAAAGTATAGTAAACTCTGGATATATTTGGGTTGTGGAGGTTTTTTTCTTTTTTGGGAGCAGGAAGAATTGTTCAACTCTGCCAAGATATCCATGGGTTTTTCATTCTGTTCTGAATTCTATGCTTTCCATTATCTCCTGATGTTGAGGTGCTCCAGTCCTCCTTATTCCCCTCCTGAATGCCCCAAAACTGAACACTCACCAAATATTTTTAATTTGAACCTGCAGGTATATCTGAAAAATGGTGAAGAGAAAAAAAAGGAAATGCCTTGAATGTGCTACAAGACATGTTTGTTCCTAGTGCTGCCTTTCATCTCTGATATTTGGCATTTTTGCAATATTAAACTTTGGGCTCTAAGGAGCAGGAACAGTAACTCAAATTGTGACTCTCATATGATGCTTTTATTTCTGGGTGCCATACGAGGCATGTGGTGTCTAGGAAGGAGGGAATGTTTAGATCAGATTTTGGGAAGAAATTCTCCCCTGCGAGGGGGGTGAGGCACTGGCACAGGTTGCCCAGAGGTTGTGGTCTCCCCATCCCTGGAAGTGTCCAAGACCAGGCTGGACAGGGCTCTAAATAACCTGGTCTGGTGGAATTTGTCCCTGCCCATGGCAGGGGTTGGAAAGAGCTGGGCTTTAAGGCCCCTTTCCAACCCAAACCATTCCATGATTTGCTTTTCCTCATCCTCTGGTTGTCATTTTTGTAAAGTTTATTTGGCTTGACCAGGGGAATAATGTGGGCCATGACATGAGCTGGGAGAGAGGGAGAACAATAATTCAAAGTGTGATTTGGTGCCTGCTCCTCCTCTGCTCTGCTCCTGGGACAGTCAATCTGCTTCCTGCCTCTGACTGCTTCATGCTTCAACCCAGGGGGGCAAAGGAGAGGGGGGAACTCCCAATCCATCTCTTCCAAAGAGCATTTTATAAGTCTAAGGAAAAAACTATGGAAAATGAAAACAAATTAAGTAGGAAGGAAAAAAGCACCTTTCATTTGCTATTTCTACACTGATAATGGAACATAAATTTCAAGTGTCCTTTTTGGAAATGAGGCAAGCCCTGGTCAAAGCTGTTCTTACTTTTAAACACTCTTTCTGCTTCTGTGCTATGGGGAACTTTCATGGTTTGTGCCCTGAATCAGATAATTCAGGCCTTACTCCTCTTTAGATCTAGGCCAACAAGATGATCTTTTGGTGACCAAGGTTTCCTCTAACATTTGTGCCTTTATGAATCTTCTCTCTTCAAGGTATGAAGGAAGTTTCTCCTTTTAAGGAGTCTGGTCTCCCAGTAACCTTGGGGTGGATTTACACATTTAAGTCACATCAAATGCTAATAGGAATTCCTTGGTCAAATCCTCTGCCCTGTCCCTCTTCATGCCTCACTGGGAGAAAAGAGCCATTAGTGTGTTTAAAAGTAAATTTCAAGGTTTCCTTTTTGTGTGTTCCAATGGCTGAGGTTTATTCCTCTCGTCCTTTTTATTTTATTGTGAGGCACCTTGAGTTATTTGCATGATAAGACACCCTGTAAATGGATTATATTGTAATGCATTGTGTAGGTTTAATGCTGACAACAGCTTGGTTTGGAAGTAAGATAGCAACTTAGATTTTTAGTTTCTGATGTGCCATGCAGAGAAATGCCTTTTGAGAAGCACAAGGCGAAGCAGGAGGGATGAGGAGGAGGCAGCTGGAGTTAAGTTGTATGAATAACATGAGGGAAGGCTGGCGTTCAAGATGAGCTGAATGCATTAACTTCTCAGCCCCCAAACTGGAGAGAATCAACAGCACAAATGCCAGTGGCTCCCCCTTCTCTCCTCTAACACTTAATCTGGTTTTCCCCTTCATTTTTTTTCCCAAGGATACCAAAGGGGTGGCAGTGTTTTTTAGAAACAGCCTTTCACATGGGATGGGTGTACCTTTGCAGACACTGTGCCTAGAATATTATGTCATTATATACTACCTACTTAGGAGCTGAAGTTGGTCCCCTGGAGAAGCCCTATATTTCAGAAAAAAAATGGTGAAATGAGCAAAAGGTCTGTTTTTTGGGGGAAGTAGATTGCCCTTAACTCTCACTGGACCATGTAATGAGTGCTGGTGCAGGACATTTGGCAGTCTGAGCATGGAAAACATACAATTCCCAGGAACAGGGTGTTTAAATCCTGGCAGAAAGAGCTTGCCTTTTCCTCCCTAGGTAAGTATGGGGTTTGCATTGAGTGAGTATTTCAGATAATGCCACAAAAATATAAACTTGCTCTGGAGACTAAAGTGGTTTTCATGTCCGCTGAAGTTCTGCACAAGGCTGCATTTCATGCTACATGCTTGAGATACTCTGTGCAAGTGGCAGAAATATTCCTCTTTCTCCCTTTCAGTTGCAATAAAGCTCTCCAGTTTTTAAAACTTTGCTCCATATAACTCAAAGTTTGAATAAAATGATAGCAATTAAATCAAAGGTGATGACTCTCTTTCACTTATATCTTCTTGCCTTAATTCTTCATGGTACCCAGCACCCCTGCATTGGTTTAAAGTTCTTGGGCATTTTAAAGTTCTTGGGCATCTCTTCAGCTTTTAGCATGTACATGGCATCATTTCACACTAATAGAACTATTCACATATCCCACATATTTTAAATAACTCTTTATTATCTACAGTGGTTGAATGGAGGAAGCTGAGCAGTCGTGCAAAATTTATGCATCACTTAAATTAAAATGAAATGCTGCTTGGAATCACTTTAGGTTTCATTTTTTAGCTCAAAGTAGTCATGAATAGCATTTTGAAAAGCACTTTGATCATTGTGCTGTTAAAAAAAAAACAACAGAGGAGAGAGGGGAGTATCTTTTGGGGAGAAGCCTTTGAAATCATAAAGTGTAACTAAACTTAGTCAGCATACTGTGACCTGTCAGGAAAGAGCTGATCCTATTTAAGCTCCGCTGCATGCGGCCAAAATACTTTAAAGAGAATTCTGTAGATTTCTGTGTTTCCTGACGTCAACGTGGCACAAGAGGCAGATTGGCTGCTATTTTTTTTTTTTTTTTAGAGAAAAAGAAATGCTTAGAAATGCCACTAAAGCATTCCTGACTTGGGTCACTGTGCTGGTGACGCTGCAATTTCTAGGACATATTGTCACTTGATCCGGGTCTGAGTCTGTGACTGAAAAAGGGACATTTTGGTTTACCAATCCATTCTTTTCAATTAAAATACATAGAGGGTCTTGTCTTCCCTGCTGCTCCATGGTTATGAGGAAAGAATTAGGCACTAACCATCCCTTACGGATGAGTGGCGTGTAAATCTGGATTAATTCTGGCAAGCTGAGGGAAGCAATACAAGGATCTGTCTCACTCCAGTGCATGGTCTTTGTGCCATTGAATTCCTACACTGATAAAGAGATGCTGTACAGTTGTACATCCAACACCACACTCAGGGCAAGAAACCTTTAATAAAATAGTTTAAATTAAAACAACTGGTGCTCTTAAAGAGAGGAAGAGGTTCTTTGTGAAGTACAAATAAATTCTCCAGCTCTCTCTGTGAAGACGTCACTAACAACTCATTTAAACTCTTCTCGTAAAAAGAGTGTTTGTGTTCTAACAAGAAGTTTTGCAATCTGGAACAAAATGTTACTGATTGGGGAATTTGGATCTCAGCTGCTCCTGAATGACTCCAGATTGAATTCCATTCATGATGGTGCTATTATTCCAGACTTGCATGAGGGCAATAGACCTTACATTAGGGAAATCAGTGTTGCTGAATTATTATTTGATTAAAAAAAAAGAAAGAACCTTCAGTTGTCACTAGAAGCAGTACTTGGATGGCTTTTTGCTATTGAAAATGTCTGAAGCAGTTGAAAACAAAGCTGTGCAAATGGTATTGCTTTCCATAAAAATATCCATCATGGGGACTGTCCTTTCCTTTTGTGGGAACACCTGTTTGTGTGGTTTCTGCACTGTGGGGTGAGAACATTGGATCCAAGACACCCCAGGATGCAGTGGAATATTGCAAAATAAATCAGCCTGCCTTTGAAATCTGAAAGAAATTTTGCTTTGTATACAGGGACGCAAAGTCTGATACAGCACTGCTGTTATCTGCAAGAAAAAAAAGAGTGATCAAAATTGGTAATAATTCTTCCATTAACTGGGAGATAAAACTTTAATTAAGACAGCCTACTGGAAGTTCAGGATGCTTCAAGTATGACTAATTCTGACTGGCAAAAATATTAATTTTAACAAATATTAATTAGTGAGTTTTACTCTGTGGCTGAGGAGACAGTGGCTGCATGCAAGGGTCTGCACAGGGCTGTGTGTGGATGTGCACTTTGGAGCATGTGACACATGGTGAGACAGCACAAGGGGTCTCACATGTCCCCCAGTGCTTAATACAAGCTTTTGGTGTCTGAGCAATGTGTCTAAAGATGTGGACACAAGAGTTTCTCACTATAATGAACACACATCAACACCAAGCCCCAGTGGACAACAATGACTGACTGTCCATGGGACTGCACCAGCACCTTCCAGTGTGTCCCCAGGTGGACACTGATTTGGGATTTCTCCATTTTTGTGTGCCAGGGTGAACTCTTGTGAGACTCCACCAGGAGCTCTGCATCCAGCCCTGAGACCTGCAGGATAAGAAGGATTCAGACCTGTTGGAGTGAGTCCAGAGGAGGCCACAAAGATGATCCAAGAGCTGGAGCACCTCTGCTATGGAGACAGGCTGAGAGAGCTGGGGTTGTTCTGCCTGGAGAAGAGAAGGTTCTGGGGAGATCTCACAACTCCTCTCAGTGCCCCAAAGGAGCTCCAGGAGAGCTGAAAAGGACTTTTGACAAGAGCATGGAGTGAAAAGATGAAGGGTAATGGCTTTAAACTGAAAGAGGGCAGGGTTAGATTAGAGACATGGAAGAAATTCTTTACTGTGAGGGTGGAACAGGTCCCTCAAAGTGTTGAAGGCAAGGTTGGACAGAGCTTTGAGCAATTTGGTCTCATGGAAGGTGTCCCTGACCAATGCAGAGGGTGGACCAAGATGGTCTTTAAGGGCCCTTCCAACCCAAACCATTCTGTGATTCTCTGAAAACCTGGCCCCACTACTTCAGGCTCTGGGCAGCTGCAGGGAGAGGTTATAGCTCTGACTTTCCCCTTCAGCTGAGGCATCTGGGGCTGTTTTCCTCTTCCAGGCCCTGGAGTTTCCCCATGGCTCATAGCCTCAAGGGACTGCACAGCTGCTTGTTCTAGAGCCAGATCAGACTGAGGTCAATGGCATAACTCGCCCTCCAATTTTTGGGGACTAAGGTTACACTGCTGATGTTACAGGAGAAGTGCTAAATGGCAGAATCAGCTGGATGGAGTGGCTACTTTGCAGTATTTTAGTCTTGTGGCTTGAGCATTTGGGTTATATTTTAGCAAGTGAGATGACCATTCTTTACAGATATTAAGAATGCAGAGCCTTGTGAATAGCGGAAAATCTAACATTTCATGGATATCAAAACTCATGCTCTTTTTTCCACAATACGAGTGTGTTGTAATTCTTTTTTTTTTTTGCCCTCTATTATCCTTTTACACTGCCACAGAATGTACTTTCATCTTTTGGAAATGACCCTTTAATGCAGTGACTAAAATTTAATTTAGGATCTTTTGCTTTAAAAAGTGGGTGCTTTGTTGCACAGGAATAACAATGGGGCTTCCATGTTTTTTATTGTGACCGTTGGAGCAAAAATGCATTTTTGAAAGATATTTATGATATTTTTTTCCCTGACTATTCAATCTGCAAACTCTGCTCAACCTTGGAGACCAGGCTGTGTTCCTCCTGAGGTGTGAGTGCTTGTTACCAACATAAATTCTTCCAGTGATGGCTTTGTTGCCTCCTTCATGGTTAAATGAACATAAAATAACTAAAACATAATTTTATTTGCAAGATATGGAAAAAACCATGATTTTAAAGGCCTTGGACAATCCAAACTGCTGTTTTGAAAAGAATTGTTTCTTTTTCCCCAGTGCAAAACAGAACTTTGAATGAATTTTGAATCTCAATTGCCATCCTGTGTGGGCCCTAACATGAAAGTTGTTACCACTCTCAACTTTTAGCTGCTTTCAAACCATGTTTGACTGGAACATCAGAGACAGTCCCTTCAGCTGGTCAGAATAATTTCAGTTCCAAATATCTTCATGAAGAAATGCAAGAGCAGATGTTTGTATCTTTTTATTTTCTCAGCGCCTAATTTACTCAACTGCAGTAGCTACAGAGGACTTTTGCCTCTATTACTAAACTTTTAAAAATTTTTCTCTGTGGTTATCAAAATTTTCTTCCATTCCAGCTACTGATTTTATTGCCTAATGCTGGCAATACTCCGTTATCTTTATCTCATCTTGATCTATGCTTTTTATTTGAGTTGCAAAAGACCACAGCCACAATTCAGCCTAAGAAGATAAACTAAAGTAATTCAAGCCCAGTGAATGGTTTTATTCTCTTGTGTTCGTACTTTCATAACTTACTCCTCGTCTGATCCATTTTCAGCTGTAATGTACATATAATCAACTTTTTCAGACTCCTCACAAGAAAAGCTTTTGTTCACTGGGCAGTAATCAGTATTAAAAGCCTTTAAAATGGTGAAAGTCAATGACACTGGTGCATTGTCCAGATACATTGTTGTTGATGAAGAGAACTGATATTTCTGTGAAAGACCAATTTCATCTCAAAGTTTCTTCATCTCCTGTGATCACAACATTTTTCACATATTCTTCACAATCACATAAGTTGGTGTCCCCCTCTGATATTTCATTCCAGCTCGGGTAATTTTTTCCTCCCCAGAATAACTACAGAATGATTTGATGGCTTGGAATAAAGCACTGAATAGTCTCAGTCCATTAATGGAGCCTCTACAGACACCATTATATATGAGCTATATATATTACAGCATTTGAATCAGTGAAGAAAAAAAACCTACAGCAAGAAGACAGTTGATCACAAATACAGTTGTGTCACTTGAACATTTTAAATGTAGAAGAGCATCACTTTAAAAAGTGTAAGAGGAGTGAAACCGTGAAATTTTTTTCTAGGTACAGCAGGCCTAGTTATAAACCTTTAACATTAAGCTTGTGGTTAGATGCCTTGATATTTGCCATTGTCAGGGAGACACTCACGTATTCTTCCAGTTTTCAAATGTTTATTTTTGGCTCATTACAAACCAAATTTCTCTGTGAGGTGTCAGGTAGAAACAAAATCCCCTAAGTTTTACAGTCTGCAGTTAAATGCTGTGGTCTCCACTGCTTTACAGCCTGTTAACTCCAGTGACATTTGGATCTAGCACAAAGGTGGGGAACACCCTCATGTCACCCAGAGCTGTCCCATGGAGGAAGAAAACACTAACTGGAGTTTCTGGCTCTGATTGCTTTCTGTTTGCCTCAGGGTGTCCAGCTGCTGAAGTACAAGCTTTTATTGGTTTTACAGCTCCATGAAGCAGCTTTGAAGGCAGTTGATTTTGGGACACCTTGACTGGGCTACCAAGTGGAAGTCCTTACCAGAGCTGGCCTTCAAAATTAATTGTATTAGACACAGATTTATCCCTTGACACTGTCCTATATCATATGTAGAATGAAACCTTACTACTTTTTAAACTAAGTCAAAGGCTGTTAGGAGCAATGGCTTTTGTTAGATCCCATAATAAAGCTGGAAAAGCAACTATTGGGCATTGGAAGCCTTCATTATGTCTGAAACAAGGCAGCAGACTTGGCTAAATACGGCTGAAAATAGTTGCCACATGTTCACTGTATAAGTCAATTACACAGTTGCTGACAGGGAAATGGTTGGCATTCACAAGAAAAGACTAAAACAAAAGCTTCTTTTCATATTTTCCCATTTCTTTTGTTTGAAACAAATATTAAACACCTATTTCCCAATTTTTCCTTTTTTTCCCCCCTCTAAGAGAATAAGTAGTAGTATGGATGTTTTTCCTTATTTTTCTTTTTCCCTCCTTTTGCACTCCTCATCCTTCTTCTCCTTATTTTTCCTCTTTTCAGACTAATTCTTACAAATTGTTAATTCTGGAGAGCTTACAGAGGAAAACAAAGGAAAACTGAAACTCTCTAAAGTGGTTAAAGTAGTTTCATTTTTCTTTCTGCTGTTATAGCTCTTCCAAACCAAACTGAAATTTTGGATATTATTCCCTTATTCAACTAAAGCAACAAAAAGGAAAAATGAAAGGAAACGGACAGGCAACAAAAATAATTCCAGTGCTTACAAAAAATACCATGTAAACAGTAGGAAAAAAATGTTACATTTTGTACCTTGTCAAGGGGAAAACAATGGAATTTTGAAATTTTTAATGAAAAAGTCCTTCCTTTTTTCAGCTGTTCTGAAAAATCCAAAGGCCTCAGCTGTTTTCATCACTAGTGTTACTGCATCTCTACTTGTCTTGGATCTTGCTTTTACAAGATGCTATCACTGCTATGCTGTGTCTCTTCTGAATTAACTGAGCTTTTCAGCTGCATATTTTAAGTGTACATGAGTCAAACATTCATTGGACTCATCAGTCATCAGCCCCATATATCACTAATGCCAACTTTGATACTAAGATGACTCACATCTTAATTATTTTGAATAACAAGTGTGCTCTTGTGGTAGGACAATATGATTTTGCTTGCTACAAAATGGATCAGCATAAAGTCACCACATAATTCAGGTTAGCAAAGCTATCATGAAAATGCATGTTGGTACAAAATTGTTCATTCTTCATTATTTTCACAAGGATGACTCCCCTCTCCCCACTAATGAGTCCATTAAGCAATTCTTGGCTTTGGAGATTACAGGTATTTGAAAGTTTAAACATGACAATAAAGTACATTATTTTAAGTTAATTTTATGTCGTAAAATCATTTCACCTGTAGAGAAGTATAAAAAACACCTAGGCAAGTGATCCATCAGAGAGGCTGTGGCTATGTTATTTTTTGGCAATTATAATTTCCTTTTTGATTGTTTGATGTCTGTAATTCAGTAGAACATTGACAGTGCTGCTTTGTGTGGCTGCTGGGCTATGCTGGGCTCTAGATCACTGTTCACACTGTGGCACAGGCCTGTGGGTGGAATGAAACTTTTTGGCTGTAACTGCCTTTCCTGTCCCAGATTTATGTAACACCCGAATGGTTCAACACCCCAAGAATTTATCAAGAAATAGCTGGTGCTGATGTTTCAAACAGTCTCATACCAAGACCTGAGCAAGCTGCTTTGGAGTCTCTCTGTGCTGCTCCTTGGCTCACTGAGGTCTTTATCTCTACTTACATCAAACACAGCAAGCCATCTTTTATTTGCAATCTTCAGATATTATCAAAGTGGTTGCTATGCCATAACGTCTTTCAGTTCCATGTGACCAGGAAGGCCATTGTGCAGTTGTTGTCCCCACCTCTATATCCTGTAGCTACCTGTTAGTAAGTGGAATTATTCAGCAGTTTTACAACTGCTTTTGCCATCAATTATATTACTACTTCAGTGAGCAAAGTTTCACTTCCGAGTTACAGTCTTTGGAAGTTTTCTTTGTTTTCTGAGATGTGAAGTTGTCCAGACAATCCATGTCCTAGGCTGGAAACAGCAAAATGCTTGGCAAAGTTGTGTCCCAAATCCCCCTCAGAGGGAAATAAATTGTTTCTAAGATGAAGTTGCCTCTTTCTGCTCAGATGGAAAACTGGAGAAGGTAAAACACAGAGGAGCATGTGGACCACACAAAAAGTAAACAGCCACCTGATCTTTGGCCTGATCCAAACAAATGCTGTTGAAATAATTGAAAATATGCCAATTGACTTCTGTGGGATTTGCAGCAGGTTCTAAGCTGGCAACTACCCTTTCTAGCAAACAAATCTTGTCTACTTTTACATCTCAGGCTTATAGTTAATCAGGTTACTGAGACAGAAATGTCTTTGGCATGAACATGTTTCTCTGTTTCTCTTCCCTGCAACTAATAATGTTTCCTCAGGAATCGCTTCCAAAAAACTCAAAGGCCAGTATTTAGATAAGCAATATCAAAATGCTTCAGCATTAAGCTGTGGTAAGTATTTCCTCCTGTTTGTTGTAAGAAAGAAGGTTTTACACAAGCCATGTAGTCTTAACTTTCACCAAGTTAAATAAAGGTTTAGTAAAAGGATTTTGTGCCCTTTTAACCCCCAATAACCAGAGTGCATCCTGTGTGACCATTCATTACATATGAAATGGCTGTAATTTATACCAAATGGGGTAGGTGAATTCAAACAGAAAGATACCATCGATGATAAAAAGATAACACTTCTCTGTAACAGATGCTTCATTTTATGATGGAAATGGGGAAGCTGAATGCTGCAGGTGCTGGGCTGACACTAGGCCTGTGGAGAATCATTAGAGCCTCCTCAGAGATCTAGGTTTACTCTGTGTTTAATCAGCCACAGTCAGAAGAAATGGCTTCATTTCAGCTTGATGAGAGCCAGATTACAAAAGGAAGATAGATGGCCAATAAGGTTCATCACTATAAGCATATTGTCTTAATTTGAAGAAACAAGCTGGCATTCTGTGCTGAGGAAAAGTGAAGTGCAATATGGCTAGTATCAAACCCTAGCTATTTCAAGTCTCTGTGCTCCCCACAATGAAAGTATTCTGGCTGCTCTTCCTTTGACTAAAATACTGAAAAAAACACTGCAGAAATTGCAAATGACCACATTTACCCATGAGATATCACTGCTTTGGGTTCCAGGATGCTGAAACCTCTTGAAGTAGTTTTGTTCATCTTAACAATTCTCCAGCCACTTATTTATACATACATATATCATAAACATAAATGTATCTGTGTGCCTCCACGAGTGGAAAGGTTCAAAATGACTATTGATCAAAAAAAGGTCTCTGAGCATAACATGAGCACACACCTCCTAAAAGGGTCGGGGTGCAACCATCTATCATGACTTCCCACGACAGCCAGGGGGACAATGAGGCTGTCAGCTGGGGCCTGGTGGGGGATGGGGCTTTCAAAAAAGATAGGGACCCAAACCAGGGAACTTGTCCACACAAAAGATAAACAAAACTGGAGCCCTCTGCTTTCCCAATGAAACGAGTGATTCATTGCTATTGCTCAGCTTAGCCTTGGTGCTGGGTTTTTTCCCCCCTTGTGCACAAACAGACTTTTTGTGTAATCTATTTCTTCAGTGCCCTCCAGAAGGAAGAGAGAGCCTGGGAGCTCTCAGGGTGAGAGTATGGGAGGCTAACATTGTGATGGGAACAGCACAGCTTTTACTGTATATTTTACAGTAGAATCCAGATGGTTTTATAAAGTCAGAGCCTTTTAGTACCAGGAAATCTACAAATATCTAAACTGTGATTTTTCAACTCATTTTGAATTGTGAATCCATAGCATTTTTGTCTTCTATGGCAGACTTAAACACTCTAACAATCAGGTTTACAAATATAAATTACCTACCATGGATCTCTAAAAAGATATTCTCTGCCTTAAGACTAAACAAAAAATTTGTGCAGAACTTGAGGTGCAAAACTGCTCAGTCTAAGGTAAATTTGGAATGGTAGAATATGAATCCCTGCCCCAAAAGAAATTGTTAATTTTTGAGTTTGAGAAAGTTTAAGACTGCAAATATTTGGAGGAGAAGTGTACAGTCAGGTTTGATTTTTTGGGGACAAATAGTTTTTGGGCTCTTCTCACAGCTGAGAAGAGTGTTATGGAGGATTTAACTTGTCAATATCTTTGAATAAAAGAAGAATTTTGTGCCTTAATTCAGTGGTTGAAGAGGAGGCACTGTTGGAAAACATGAAGTAAAGGCGTGATAAAGTCAGAAGTGGGCTTAAAGATGTTTTTAAAGAGTATTTTAACCAAGTCCCAGAAGATATTATGCTTTGTGTGAGGCATGCACAGCCCAGAAGGGCCACCACAGGAGAGGAAATGGAACAAAGATGAGCAGAGGACTTCTCAGAAGCCAGGACCTGAAAAAGTATTATGAGGTAAAAGTATGTTATGAAGAATGTAGTTTGCTTTTGTCTTTGTCCTTACACCGAGAACATTGCTGGTTCTTTTGGTTTTCCTTAAACTCACTTTATAAAAACCAGCTTATTTATTTTTTTCCACCTTCCTTTGTTCTAACTTCACCCCTCTTGGCATGTTAAGATGAAAGTGAAGCAACTCCCACTGACTTTACAGGTCTGAAGGGAATTAAGAATTTGACTCAACAAAATTATCCCTCATCCCACGCTTTTTTTCTCCTGAGACACTGAAGGAACACACTCTCTTGTTCCTCACACATTTTCCTAATGTCTATTTGGACCCAAAGCAGAGAGCTCACAAGCAGGGAGCCACTTCTGATGAGCTGAGCCCAGCACATCTGTGTTTCTGCAGGACCTGCTACGCTGCCAGCCCGAGACAGCTTGAACGGCCTCCCCATTTTATGGCTGCACTGACACAATCCTGCAGTGAACCATGCGACCCCTGAAGTGTTTAGAAAGGTGAATTTGTGTAAGGGAGACTCTTTTCCTCTGGAGTAAATCAGAGCCTCCAATATAATCTGCACAAACATGTTATATCCTTGTCCCTTTCCCTAGGCAAGGAGAGCTGGGTTTTTCAGAAACCCATACGCTGAAGCATTTGCAAAGTGGAGACTTAGGAAGCTTAACAATTGGTAGAAATATTATCATCAACTATCAGGGTAACATTATCCAGCCATTCCCACCCACAGATACACACACACGCTGGATTTCGGCTCGGAAAGCCCTGCAAATAACACACTGTAGGTGTGTGGTCCTCAAAGTGTTTAAATGTTTGAAGATGAAGTGAGCAAGAACATCTTGTGTGCACCAGCTGAAAGAGGGTTGGGAGGAGTGGGGGGTGGATTTCCCTGGACAGATGATAATTCTCCATCCTTCTATGTGCTGCCAAACTACCTCAATGGGTGGGGGTTTATAAACTTTTTTTCCTGGTCTCTGAAGAGCAGCTTTTCTAGTGTTTTTTGGAACACATCAAATGCAGTACAATTAAACAGGAGAAAAAAAAAAATATTCCCAGGGCCCTTCATTCCCTTCCTCTCCCCTGTCAAGATATTACTTAATTTAAATGCTGCCAAAGTTAATAATGAAAGACGACATCCTCTGGTGTGTCAGAGCTTAGTGCCCAAGAAGAACAGCAAGAGTGCCTTTCTGCACTCCTATCTGCTAAATTCAACCTGGAAAAAAACTAGAGCAGATTCAGGGATACTGTAATTAGCAGGATTTAAAATGATCTCTGCAGGTCACTTCTCTTGGCCCAGAATTGCCCAAGAACTCGACACCTGAACCGAATATCTGAGGTGCCTGTGCCATCGCATGGTGCCTACAGTGTAAGGCTGGAGGTGCCACCAAGGCAGTTAACCCAGGCATGTGCCACCCACAGGTACTCCAGGAAAACAAACTGCCTTGGAACAACAGCTTTCCTTAACAAAAATGATGGAAAGTGGGCAGAGAACACTTCAAAGATTCATTCCAGGATTTTGTGAGTAAAACCACAGGGCTTTTTGAGGGGGAGGAAGGAAGGGAGTTGGTGCTTGCTGAGGACCTGGGACGTTTTGGGCAGAAGGAGGTGAGAGGAGTGAAGGGACTCTTCACATTTTCCCCCTCCTCCACATTCCCACAAACCTAATACACTCCTGAGGCACTGAACAGAGCAGATGAGCAGTGCCAGACCTCACTTCATTGCTTTTTCCTGAACCCTCCCCTCCAAAACCTTTTTCCCTTTTCTAAAAATAATTTGTATGTGACTCAAAGGGGGAAAAGAAAGGTAATGCACAAAGATACAGAGCAGCTTATTAATTAGTGTGAGGTGCTCTCAGTGCTCCTGTATATATGGAAGGGCTAAAAACGTAAAATACTGAGGTGACATTTTAGTAGCTGCTGGGCCTGTGGAGTGTTGCTGTGATGTGCAGAGCACCCTTCCTTGGGTAACTCACTCTCAGTGTCATCCCAGCTGGGGTCTTACAAATAAAAATGAAAGTTGCACAAAAGAGATTTGAGATTTTGACACTGAAGCTGGGGATTGGGATTTGTGCTAGATTTATACAAGAAGGAATATTCTCCCACAACTTATTCATTGTGTGCGCGTGATATTTGGTGGGTTTGAACTCCCCTGTCTCAGCAACAGCAGCCTGTCTCTAACACAGCAGCCTTTGGAGGTTTACTGGTACAAAATGAATTTCCTTCCCAGGGAGGACCTCCCCAAGGTGGTCCTGGTTCTCTCTGTCTCTAGCAAGGCAATCACAGTCCCTACTTCAGAGTAGGGAGGAGTGCTGCAAACCATGGCATTCACCTGCTAAAGGTCAAGGTCAGAGCCTGCCTGGCTGCAGCCCAGCACACCTT
Organism: Peucedramus taeniatus; assembly: GCA_013400575.1. Lineage (NCBI taxonomy): Eukaryota > Metazoa > Chordata > Aves > Passeriformes > Fringillidae > Peucedramus > Peucedramus taeniatus. The sequence goes on from WBNO01030486.1 coordinate 383,213, forward strand.
AATCACAGCAGCCTAATGGCCTTGTTCTGCAGCTGATGGAGCAGAACATCATGTGATGTCTATCCCCCACTTCCCGTTCCACCCACAGCTCAGTCCTGCCCTCAGAGCAAAGCTTGTGCTCCTCTCTCTGGGCCTGCAGGAAGATGTAACCACCTTGACCTTGTGCTTCTGACATGAAAATGTGGAGCAAGGGGAGCCCCTGGTACCCTAAATTGCAAGGAGGTGGGAACCCACTGAAACAACCCCAAAAGGGAAACACAACAGTGTTTTAACCCTGTGGCTGTTCTGCAGCAGATGCTGTTTGTGGGAAAGGCTTTTCCTCTCTTCCATCTCTGGCTGGAATCTCCTCTCACCTTTAGCTGTGTGAACTTGCAGCTTAAAAGAAGAAGAGCAGAATAATAACCCAATACCTAAGTTGTTAATGAAATCAGCTGGGGGGAACCAGCATTTTTTTGCATCACACACCTGATATATGTGATGCAACAGAAAAGTTGTCTTTGTCTTGCACAGCAAGTGCCAAGAACAGGTTAAATTTTTCTCTTCAATTCAGTCAATGACATTATACTGAGAATAGTTCAGCTTTTATCTGTCTGTAACCATTCTTCCCTAAATAACTACTGTTTATCAGCTACAAGTTTTAGGGAGTTTGTGGCTGGTTGATTTGATGAGAGATCAGGAGCTGTATGATACCTAAAAGCACCAAAACAAAGGGAAAGTTATTACTAGTTTTGAATTATTTCTGAAACTATTTACTTGCTTAAATATATTTATATTGTGCAAGTCTTCTAGGAAACAGTGAAAGGCCATGCCTGGATCCATCACCCAACTTCCATGCACCTGTTTTCCTGCTGTATGTCCCCTTGTTTCCCTGCTAGGTAGCGGGTAGAAAAAAGGCTGGTAATTTATGACTCCTGTTAATATTGTAGGCTGGATGTGTTGACAATATATCAATAATTATTTCTGGTGAGACCTGAACAGTGTAGTATGGGTCTCTGTAGGATGACTCATTTTACCAGAAGACAGATATGCGTGACCTGAGTTTTATGACAGATGTCAAATATATTGAAATGTGGTGTGAGGGAGATCATCTTATTGGCAAAGTAATGAGAAGCCAGTGGGAAGATTAATGTTAAAACTGAATTGTGTGGTGCCTCCTTCACTCTGTGTTTTTGATAAGTGGTGCTGGGGCAGCAGGGAAGAGGTTTTCCTCAGCCTTGTGTGGGCCAAAAGTGGGAAAATTTGGAGGAACAAGAATATTAACCAATGTGATAACTTTCATGAGGAGATCAAAAACAAATGTCTTTTGGAACGGGAAGGAATTGTTGGGGGGGGTTGGTAAATGTGGCAGAGTAAGGGGAACAACCAACTAACCAGACAGTGAGGCCTAAATCTTTCAAGGTGACTGCTGTCTTGACAACTTACATGGGTCTTATTTTCAGCGGGTGTTAAGCCTCCCACCTTCTGAAAATCAAGCCCTCGTGTTTCGCGCTGGCTGCCACCAAGCAGAGATCAGCTGCCACCTTGGGAAGCGTAGGCTCACAAAGCCTCTCCTCCTGCAGAGCCACCATAGGGAGGATTCCTTTGCAGACTTGGGCTCTTTGCTGCTGGAAAGCAGTTCCCTGTCTCAGGCTCCCTTTTCAGTGCACTTCCCTGGCATCTTTGGAGGCCTGGGGTGGCCCAGCATGGTCTTTAGATGCCATCAGAGCAGGGGCTAAAAAATAGCCACCATCACACTGCTCTGCTGGTGAGCTCTCCCTCCACATCCCTGGGCTCCTGCTGAACCTCAAGATGAAAGAGTTCCAGTGGAATGTCAAACAAGAGCTCTGGGTGCCAGCCTTGCCCTGGACATATGGCCCTGCTTTGCTGTTGCAAAGACCACCATACAGAGAAGTCCAAATAATTAATAATCATAAAATCATCGAGTCAAAGAACGGTTTGGGTTGGAAGGGACTTTAAAGATAATCTTGTTCCACCCCCTGCCCTGGGCAGAGATGCCACCCACTATCCCAGATTGCTCCAAGCCCCATCCAGCCTGTCCTTGAACACTTCCAGGGATGGGGCATCCACAGCTTCTCTGGGCAACCTGTGCCAGGGCATCAACACCTTCACAGCAAGGAATTTCTTCCTAATATCCCATCTAAATCTTCCCTTTTTCAGCTTAAAATCAGTACCCCTTTTTCTATCAAATTGTTATCCCTCCATCCTTGCCTCTGATGGAAAGATGGTAAAGAGCTGCCTCTCCTGGCAATAAGGAAGAAAGTCTGATTTGTGGAGGCAGCAAAAGAGACCCACTCTGTGTCTTGATCATATTTGGTTGTGTAAAAACACTGCTAACACTCCATGGGGAGGGAGTTTTCTGTTACCCAAAACTGCAACATTATCCATGGAGCAAAATTTTGGGGAAAGCCTGCAATATTATTCAAAAAGCAAGGTTTTGGGAAAAGTCTGCATTGCAATGCATAGACATTTTTTCTTGTTTGTGCAAGAAGGGCGCCTTTCAAGTGACACAGGTGCTTCAATGTAATAACAAGGTCAAGCTTGAAAAAAAATTATATACTTTGAATAATTGAGCTGTATTTTTAGCCCTCATTTTGTGATCTGTGTCACATATATATATGTGTGTGTGGCTCATTTCCCTGTTCACCAGAGACACTTTTGCCATATTCAGGTTTGCTACCTAGAGAAGAGGCACATGGGCACTTGGTGAGCTAAAGGCACCTTTTGACTTCTTTCAGCAGAAAAAGATTTGCAGGATTTTTCTTGCTTTCTCCTTTTCTTGGAAAGATTATGATTATAATTTCACCACAAATAGGACAATTTTCTTCCATTCAGCTCTAATAGTGGCACAAATTTAACTATATTGTGCTAGCAGGCACTGATATATTAATTAAAATATAGACTAATTATTTACCCTAGTTAGTTCATACAAATCTCAGTAGTGTAATCAGTGGACTCCCTTAAGGATTTTTGTCATATTCAGCAATTGAAAGAGTTTCTCTTTTTCTCTCTATTCTGGATCAGAGTTAGTTTGGGATTTTTACTTTCAGGTCGGTGCTTTAGTGGCTTCCACAACCCTGGTCTGTGCAGAGGGACTGTGCTGCCACAGCCACACTGACTGGTCCTAATAGGTGAATAAATCCTACAAAGAAGTTATCCTAGTAACTGTGGCCTTGTGGTGAAGTGACTCTTCCCAGCCTCAACTCTGAGGAAATTCCTGACCTCGTGCTGGTTCCTCTGTGGTACATTTGGTCACACATAGCCAGAATGGTTTCTGGGAAGTGGTGCTCTGATGTTCTTCAGCATGAACAGATGTGGAACAATGTTTACATGGGGAAAATGTTCAGCCTGTTTCGTAAGGGAGGGAAAGGAATGCCTCCTGGCAGAACAGAGGCAGAGCACTGGGACGATGGGGATCTGAGCCGTTTTTAAAAGGACAAGCGCATCTGACATCCGGAGCTGCAACACAGCTTGGGATGCCCAACTTGTTTATACTTAGGGCTTATCTGATTCCAGGTGTTTATTTTAAACACAGGTGGTGTGAAAGTTGCAGGTGACTTCATTGAAAGAGAAGAAAAAATGGTCAAAGCAAAGGGGTGAAGGAGAGGAAGGATAAGGTGAGTCTGAGTAGGATGGAGACCGACCTAACCCGCAATTTGCAACCCTGGCAAACTCAAAAACACCTCTTGTTCCTTCAGCATACAGCCATTAGTCCTCCACTGTCTCCAGAGCATGGAAAATTGAAAAGAGCAGGTCAGGATTTCCTAGTTTTTCTCCCTTTGTGCATTTCTTTCAGTGCCAGTCCCTACTTTCTCACTTTCCCTCCACTTCTCTTATTTTCCCATCAAGAAGACTGAGCAGAATCAAAGAGAAGAAACTGCATCATCTAACTGCTAGAAGAGACAGTGATGAAACTCTGTGCAGCACTTCATATGGACAGTGTAATTAAAAGTTGTGTCTTTCCACTACTGAAGAGAGGGGCTTGACCAAAACAATTTGGGGTATGGAATATTGAACCCAAGCTGACTGTTGGTATCAGTAGTGTGGGCGGCACCTGTGAACCAAGTTCTCTATAACCATAGGAGGTATAGCCTTCTTTAAATATATACTTCCTGCAAACAAGCACTGAAAAGATCAAACAGAAATTAACACACAGGCTGAGAATGAGACTTTCCCAGTGAGACAGTGTAAGACTACTTAAAAACCTGCCCTAAACAGCAGAGTCATCAACGTTCCTGGTAGTGCAGCTGTGTATCTTTGAAAATCAAGCATCCTTTAAGCATATTTTCATAATAATATAACCAATATACATTTTATTATATTTCCTTTCCCTGTTCTACTTGTGGTTTAACCAAGTGTGAACCAAGATAACATGATTAGACACCTTGTTTTTCACCAGTCATTTCTGTTTGCAGTCTTCCATAAAGTGCTTCAAGTGAATTTTAATATGTTGATGGTACTTACTGGAGAGATTAATATTCATAATAAATACCCCTTAGAAATAATCTTCAGCAAATCCTTTTGACAGAGGAGTCAGGGTTGCTAACGACAATAACTACTACAAAATGCAATTTGGTCAATTACTTTAATTAAATTTCACTTTGTAATGTCTTCTCATTTATATAGTAAACTAATAGGGAAAAAGTACATCATCCTTATTTGCCTTCACTTAAATGCCCAAAACTGTTTCCTTATGTTTTGCTTTACCATTTGCAGCTCTCTCAGCTTCTCGGAACATTTGAGATAATTATGGGTTTTACAAATAAAGCTTATTCTTCACCAAGAAAGGTTGAGACTTTCTTTTGAGTACGCTTTCCTAGAGTAAAAACCTTGACTGCACAGATCCTAATCTGGTATTTACAGACTGGCTGATTTTGGATGGTGCCAGCATTCCAGTGTAAATGGTAAAAGTGTCTACATTTCATCAAATGCTTTTTTAATTATATTGTTTGAAATTGGAGTAAAAAGGAACACAGCTGTCTGGAGATTTTGGTAGCATACAGGTTGTAATGAACTCATGAGAAATAACATAGCAGTCTCTTTAATGCACTTTACTGCACTGAACGAGGAATTTTACACTGTGGGCTACATTCTCAGCTGGGGTAAATTGCCATGTCTCTGATTTCCTCACTGTACAACAGCCTGGTTCTGAGCCCCTTGCTTAAAAAAAAATGCAACTCTCATTTTCTACAGTTCATAACAGGAGAGGATTTGGCCTGGGTTTATTATGGTGCAATTGTGTGTAAATATTAAGGTCATCTGTTATCTGGAAAAATGCATGAATTAAGTTAAAATCGGTAACTGTGAGCCCACTGTATCAGTAAAATCAATAAAGCTGTTTCCATGAGCACTGTGAATATTCATGTCAACAATCATAAAACATATGGGAATGTAAAGCATGCACATATGACAATTTAGTGATAATTTTAGGGTGGGCATTGTTTTGGGGAGCCGGTGCTGCAATTCCTCTGCTACAGCACTAGCAGCAAGTAAAGCTTCAAGAGGGAGAAACAATTCATTTTTATTATGGGGCGAGCTGGGGAGGGGCCGCGGAGGGAACCCTTTTTAGCTGCTGAAGTAGAAACCACAATATTTTCCCCCGTGATTTCACAGAACTCCTGTAAACTGCAGCAGTTTCTTCAGCGGGCTTCCAATTTCTCTGCCAATGCTATAAATTTAGTTGGGAAGATGAAGTCCTACAGCGCAATTAACTCCAAAAGTGGTACAAAGCAACGGCGCGCAGATACCGGGCTGCAGTACTTAGCACTTAACTCTGAAATTCTGATAAGCCCTATCAACTCAGGGTTGTGTTTAATGTTCACTCCTGCTTATATACTGAAGATACAACCTAGCGGTCACAGTGTTAACACTCCCCAATATCTATTACAATTAGTTTTTGATTAAGAAGCCTAGCATGGCTTTTGAAGCCTTTTATGTTGTGTCAAATGGCTAGTGATGGAGTGAGATGCACAGACACCTCCCAGTAACAAAGCATCTTGTAAAAGGTTTCAAGTGAACTATTTTATCATCCTAATGGAAACCAGATGACTCTAACTCCCCCTTTAATTTCAACTATTTACTGAAGAGTCCTTGTTTTGAATTACTTAAAGATTTATTCCAAACCACTATCTCATGCATTAAGAATCACTAATAACAAAGCCATTCTGAGCAGAGCAAAGCTTTTAAAGAATGTGACTATGCCATTGCATTTATTCTTAAGTTTAAACCATGTTTTTTAATGGCTTTCACATTTTTATTTCTCAGTTTATTTTATTGGTGTGTTTTATTTTTATTTTTATTTTTTTTCCCTTGAAATCCCAAGCACATTTTTCTACAGGCATTTCCAGCTCACACTGCTTTTTCCTGCCCTACTGATGGGCACCTCAGGCTGGAGCTTTGGTGGTGGAGCAGAACCTGTGCGTGTGCTCCTTCCTCCCATCCTCCAGACAGCCTCTATTTTGGGTCTCCTTGGTGGGTTTAGCACAGGAAGGGCTGCCAAATTAGGGCCTTGGGGAAAATTGTGTCCACCATGCACAGCTTCACTGTTTCTGCTGAACAGTAAAATTTTCAGGGGACGAAAGTGTCGCTTCATGTTAGCTGTTGTGGCCTGATGGCTGGAGAGACCCGGAACAACGGGAGCACCAGGGGGAATCTGCTGCTCTGCCCTTGCCCACTATCTCTTTCAGGCTCATCCCTTCCTCCCAGGCACATCTCTCCCTGCATTGCTGCAGAGGGAACCCTGAAATCACCAGGATTAACCGGATTAGCGGTGCAGAGCGAGTCTCCTCTCCGTGCTGCTGCAGTATCTGCTGCCTGGGGTGCAGACCTCCCCATTTCCGTGGAGCCTTGCAAAGACACAGAAATTGCTCTTAATGAGCACAGCCATGAACTGGTTTTCATCCCAAAATGTGACACTGTTATTTACATCTGTCAGTATTTTACTGAGCTCCCCTGCTCCCCGTGGACGCTATCTTCTAAGATGTGTCAGGCAATGCAGCTGCAATATTCTTTTGTCAAAATGCCCTTTTGACTCAGACTGTAAAGTTCTTCAGTATACATTTTAGTGGCAGGAAAAGGATTAAAAATTGGCATAGCTAATTATAGATAGATTTTTTAAAAGGTAAATTTATGAGAAAAAGATATATGTGAAGGAAGAAGAAGGTGGAAAAATATAGCTGTCCAAGAATAAGAGTAGGTTGTATATTAGTGTAGCTATTAAAAGTCCTTGAGAACCTTAGCTGTATTGAATAAGGAATTTGAACAAATAGAAGATGGTCTATTTCTAAAAACATTGAACAGAATTTTGTTGCAATGAACATCAATAACTATTGACCTTTTGCTATCATGAGTCTCCTGAGCCACTGAAACAAGCAGTTAACAAATCAGACATCCACACCAAATGGACTGATCTTCATCCTTCACAGAGATTTCTACTGTGTGAAGATGTATTTTCCAATCCAGATTAAGTCCAGAGGTCTTTAGTAACTCTAGGCCTGTTCTGGTCTTTGGACAGAGCTAGAGTTCATGGGATGAGGGGAGGGAGGGAGTGAAGTGTTTTAGGTGGGATTGAACCTCAGGTCATACAAGGGCAGTGATAGGACAAAGGGGAATGGCTTTAAACTCAAAGAGGGCTGGTTTAGATTAGATATTAGGAAAAAAAAACTCACTAGGAGAGTAGTGAGGCACTAGCACAGGCTGCCCAAAGGAATTGTGAATGTCCCATCCCTGGATATGATCCTGGCCAGGCTGGATGGGGCTCTGAGTAACCTGGTCTGCTGGAAGGTGTCCCTGCCCATGGCAGAGGGTTGGAACCCTTCCAAACCAAACCAGTCTTTGGTCTTTGGTTTCCTACCAAACAGAATGCCAAAAGGCATGTTAAAAACATCAAAGGTAAAAACATCTACAGCTGCCCTCCTCTTATTCTACTGTAACAAGAAATATTAAAAAAAAATATTTTCAATATTTTATTTTATTTGGTGGGTAAAACAGGTATTAATAAATAGCTCTCTATCATTAACTACTTTTAAGAATCATGAGTTTGATTTCATTTGACAAACAGGGAACAGGAACCACAAAATAAAATGGTCACATGTTCATAAGAAGATAGAAATATTAATTCTCAGTTCTTCAGCCAAGCTATTAGTCTGAGTTGCATTTTTAGCCTGAGACTGCCTTTAAACCATATAAAACATAAATACTTCTGCACATGCTGGCACACAGAGAGGGTGACTTCTGTATATCATTAAGGAAGCTTTAATAAATTGCATTTTGGTAGAAGTCAGGGAGAAAGGCTCTTCTCCTGCCAGCATAGCATGAATTGTGTGTTACATCCTCAGGCCCACAGCAGACTCTCGGCTCTCCAAGTCCATAACCAGAAATCCTTTCAGTTGCACCACAAAATATTCCATCTACTTTTCTTTTGGCGTGCCTAAAATGCTTTCTGCTTTTTGACTATACATTTTGGATGGTCTGAGATACTTCTGCAATTTTACTGTGCTCAGATAGTGCTGTTTTGCTTAATCTTCAAACCCAGCATTTTTTTAAATACTAGAAAAATAGAATATTTATCCACAGAAATATTTTCCTATGTTTTCCTGTAGTGTGAGAACCATGATGAAAACTGAAAATTTCACTCCCTTTTAACATAAAGTTCTATACATTTTCTATAATTTTTAGTTAAAATAATAATTAAAGGTAAAAGCCAACTGATTTGTATCCACTGAAGTTTGCATGATGAAAACATGGCAGGAGAGATGTAATTAGTCTCAGATCTGGCTTCCTTTATTTCCCAACCTGAACAACCAGGGACATATTTAGAGCCAAGTCAACTAGGACTAATTGTGGGCCTAAGAGTGAGGCCTGGCTTCATGGTGAGTTTGATATTCAACTGGAATAAACACATAGGACTGCACAGGAAAACTGATGCTGAGCTGATAAGCCAAAAGGAATTGAGAAAAAAAAAATCTCAGCTTTTAGGATGTGGGGGAGACATGCTGAGAATTTCTATTTCAGGAAAAAAAAAGGTGTTGGTAAAACTTTTACCATTGGCAATTTAAATTATAGTTAGAATATATTTAGAATTAATAAGCAGCTTTAGTAATTGCTGATGGAATATTAAATCCAAATATTCATATATTTTAATATCTTTCTTGTAATGAACAAAGGGACTAGTGATATGTTTGGGGTTGAAACCAATTCTTTAAATATTTTATATGCTGCAGGGTTGTCAACAGGACAGCATCAGTCTGAGAATCAATTGCAGAATGAACAGCTGTGCAGTACTTTTTTCAGTGATTCAAATAAATTTGGTCTCCATGAATTAAAAAATAATTTGTTCATAAGATGAGAGAGATTAGAAAAAAATGAGAAATGAATGTCTTAAAACTCAGGCTCCTCTAGGTTTGATTTTCTGATGCTTTTAAAATATTGGTCCTTGCCCTTTCCAAAGTTATTTCTATTAGCTATTTTCCTAAGCTTGCTGTAAACTGCCAGTTTTCCTCTCTGTTAATTATTAATATGACCTGTTTATGTACCAGTTATCCAGCTAACCATTAATGTCTGTTTACTCATTGATGACCTTTGCAACTACATGCCAGGCACATGGCCAGTAAATGTCAACATTTTTTAATAACCTAAAAAATACTCTTCATAGCTTATCTACCGAAAGTTTTTCTGATGTGAAAAAAAAATTTAAATACTACTTATAAATCACATACATAAGGGTTTTGCAGTCAAATGGCCCAGGGAAAGTAAAAAAAAAATATCTTTACTTAAATTCCTTACTTATGGTTTTGTTTTAAAATACATTACAACAGGAAAAAGTATGGGTCCAGCATGCAGGCATAATAAAATGCTTCACTAAAAGAATTATTGTAGGTAAATCTTAGTGTTTTTTTCATCATAATTTCAGTATTAATCTGAACACAAGTAAGATGTCTCTTCCGTGTGTTCTACTATTAGCTAAAGGCTACAAGAGTGACACAATTGGATTAAATCTGAAAATGGTGACACTAATTTTTACATATGATAGCAAACCCTATGTATATTTTTGCTCACTAAATGTGCCTAATTTAAAAAGACAAGCAGTAGCCCAGGATGAAAAAAAATATGAGGGCACTTCCCACCCAAATTGATGTAGATGCAGGAGGGTCTCATCCAATCTGCTATGGAGACAAGTGGAACAGGCAGGTTTCTTTTTCCTTGGTCCACTACCATCCTTTTCTAAGAAAAGCCTTGAAATATTGTCTTCGTGATTACAATTTGCAGGTTGGAAATTGGCTTCCTATTGAAATATTTTCAAATATTAGCATCATCCCAGCCATAAGTAATGGTGATGGCATTTACAGAGATTGCAGCTTTGATATATACATAGGTATATGTTCACATTTTCTCGTTCATTGGAGTTCTAACTTCAGTAAAAATTAGGTTTCTTTTTTTTTTTTTTTTTTTTAGTTACAGCCTTGAACACTTGCTGTGACTGTCACTTTATGTTGAATTTATGGTACAGCATGTGAGTTGTAAGGCTGAGGAGCAATCTGTCATAAGCCATTGTATCAATAATCTCTGAAAGGGTTTGTTTTGGTCCTGGCTGGGAGGTAAGCTTTCTAGATTTGTACCCTCGGTTAAAGAGACAATTTGGGCTCAATAGTATTGTTTCAAAGGGGTTTGTCTGTGCTGTAACACATTTACTTAAGCCCTGTGCTTCTGTACAGGGTGGTTATACAGTACTTCAAGCATATAAATGCCTTTCAGGTTTTCTGTACTGAATGATAACTCACCTTGTCTTTCTCGGTGAGGTAGGTAATAAATAGAAATCTGGACTGTAACTGAGACATTCTGACTTAGTTAGATCTTCTGGTGTCCTGAAAAAGACAAGTAGACTCAATTACCATGCCAGCAACTACATAAAGATTGTCAAATTAAATCCAAAAACCTATGTTTAAATAACGGTATGACAAAACCTGAAAAAAGGCAAGAATATCAAGCTCTTCTGACATTTTGACCTGGAGTTACAGCACTTTGGAAACAAAGAAAAATATTCTTTAAAATGTGCATTATTAACATGAAGGACTCAGGGACAGGACTTGATCAAATCCATCTTAGCCCGGAGATAGGGACGAGTGGTGCTGCAGCCATTAATCCACGCTGTGTTCCTGCTTTTTGTTGTGCTAACCATGTGGTTTATTTGTTAAACGTGTAAATATATTAGTAAAAGGGGGGGAAAAAAATACACTATATTTTCTCGAAACTGTTCTTAACCAGCACCTTAATTAAGTCACCAAAAGCCTTGTGAGCTGGATGAGTGTTACACGGAATTAGCGTCACCCACGGCTGGTAGGGAGTTATCCCCAGGTTCAAGCACAACAGCTGTCTAATGGTGTACAGTGACACTGCACACCAGGGGAGAATGTGAGGAAGCATTCCACATCCGATTGGAACCGCGGGGAGACCTGAGTGGGGATTTAATTATTTCTGCTGGAACTTCTTCAGAACATTGGCTTCGGCACCCCGGCCTCGCAAAGCGCGCCGCGGAAACTTTAATGAGCTGCAGTTGTGCAGGGGAGGCTTTGCTTTTAGACATCATTGAAAGACAACAGCTCAGCACACCTCAGCATCCTCAGGCCAGGAAAAGAATCCAGTGCTGACTCAGAGTGCATGAACTGGAATTGTCAGCACCATTCTTTGCAATAGGCAGGGCTTCCTTGGAGGTGTCTCATCTAAAACTGACCTAAGTTGACACATCTTAGCTTGTGAGACAAGGGACTAGAATCAAATATAATATTCCTGTGGGAAGGGGTGTTCTCTGTTCATCTGCTTTTATGTGGAAAGCAATGACATATTTAATCAGGGTTTCCACCTTCCCCCCCTCCAATGCTTATTATTTATAGGGAGCTGTTTAAGTTTTACAGATAAATATGTATTCAGAGTCTTTCCAAACCATATAATGTGCTCTATAGATCAGAGCAACTCCATTTAAAATTGTTTTTTAAAGACACAAGGTGTAATTTGATAGACGGGAACAGCTCTATTGGTTTCATAGATAGCTGGGCATTTATTTTCCACTGTAAAGATCATAATATTTACCCAATGGACCAGAACAGCTCCTTCTTAGCCTTTACTCCCTCTATTACACCACAATTATTTAAATACAGATTCTGCTTGCATTAGTTATTTTGTACCCAAGTGGATGGGGATCACCTGGGTGAGTGAGTAAAAGGGGCAAGGGTTGTCTCACACAGCCCATCATCTTCTGAAAGTCTGGTTGCAGATCTAGAGATAATAGGGAGAGATTAAGAACCAACTGCTTCCATGACTATTTTTATTTATAATGTATTGCTCATTTCTCCCTCCAGTTCAGTGTGAGAGCAGGTTATTCAGCCATGTGTTCTGTGCAGTGCAGGGGGGAGATATTTTAAATGCCTATATGCTGACAAGGTGAGTGGTTAGGGCATGATTTTGTTATATACATGTATAGATGTGTGTGTATATAAGAAAGCACAAGAATAATTTCCATGTGATTATTACTTTCCTGCTTTATTTTTGTGTGGCTTTAGAAGGCAGGAGCATAAATCCATACTGCAGGGATAGGCACTGGTTTGTTATTTATTTTTGGAGAGCCAGCAGAGTGCTTGATACCATAAGGACTGCAGCAGAGCAGATACATGTTCAGAAGCACTTACCAGTGGTATAATTCAAAGTACTTCCTAGTGATATAAAGGAGATGTTTCTGCTGCAGTGGTTCCTCATGTGGGGGGATTGCTGCCTTAGACTTTCAAAAACCTTGATTCACCCAGAAAGGAAAATGAACAACTTAAACTACCAGAGTAATCAGTGGGTGTGGGTTTGGGGCTCCCTGATGCTAAATGATGGCATTTACATGCATTTTATATATCTTAATTCCTATTCTTAATTCCCATATTTAAAAGAAACTTTTTATCTGCATCATATTCCCTTATTTTTGATCAGGCCTCATTCTTCCTTTATTTTTTAAAAATAATTTGCTTTTGTAATGAATTAGTACAGAGAGTCAAATGTAGTCACTACAGAACTAAGAGCAAGACATATCCAAACCACTTTCTCTTCTGCTGAAAGATATGATCCATCAGGGAACACCCTTCTCTAACTTATTTTTCCAGACTTTGTGTCTCCCTTAGTTGGTATGTCAATATACAGCCGTAGAAGCAGAGGTAGGCACCACATTTGGTGTTTATGATTTTCTTCATTTAAGAGGTTTACCAAAGATGCTGCATGGTGTGATTGCATTTTTCACCTACACGTGATGATGGCTGAACTGCATGATGACTAAACTGTTGAATTTCCTTTTTCCACATTGTGCATTTCATCCGGCTCTCTGACTCCTTTCTCTCACAGCCCCTTTCTTCAAAGAAACTGCCCTGTCAGCAAGTTCTCAGTCCTCTGTCACGTTCTGCTCATGCCTCCCCATAGTCAGCTGGTTCAGTTCCAGCTCCACTACAGGCCTCTGAAAACACAAAATATTTTCTTTCTTTCAGAAATCTAATTCTGATTTATATCCCAGATGAGCAATTCAAAAACCATTTGAACAGTGAAACGTAGTTTGAGTTTTGGAGTTACACTGAGTTACAGGGACTGAAATCTCCTGAAGTTCTGGAACTGTCTAATGTCAGGTTTGAGCCAAAGGTATTCTCTGAACAAAAGTACTTAAAGAAATTTTCTTCCTGATTGACAAAAGGAATGGATGGTTATCAAATGTTTAAGCTGCAGAGGTGTGCAGACAGTTACAGGAGTGGCTGCATGGTCAATTTAGCCACAGGTTGCTGATGGAAGGCAGCTCTGGCCTTAGTAACCCACTCTTGCAATTTAATTCACATCTACACCCAGTATCTGGCCAGGTTAACCTGACTGAGAGCTGCTGGCTCTTTGAGCCCTCATTAAGGTTGGTTTTCAAACTGTTCCATGCCCTGACCAGGCTGGGTGTGCACTCACACATCTGCCATGCAGTGGGCAGGGATGTGCAGCCCACAGTGACGATGAAGATGAGACTGGCAGCAGCTTGGGCACCAGCAAAAAGCCTCTCTTGGGTCTGGTTTGACCAGGACAGCACTTCAGACATGGATGTTAGGCCCATCCATTAATGTCTGTATAAACAGGGTCATTGCAGGGTCTCTAGGAAGGCTCTAATTAGAGGTCTGTTTTTTCTTTAAAAGTCCTTGCCTCGTATTTCCCTTACTTTTCCAAACACCCTAAAGTAGACAATACATCACAATGAGGTCAAAGCGGAGGAAAGGGAAAAAAAAAAAAAAAGATTCCCAACAGCTTCAGAACAATGACAGTTTTCATTTATTATCTAGAAGTCATGTGAGTTTTAAAGTCACCAATCATCATCAAGAGAAGAATGGAGATACATGCTTGACAAGGAAGATGCTGTCTGTGGCAGCATAATATTCAATTTACTGTCAAGGCTACTGACTTGTGGAGCAATAGGAGAGTAAGTGAAATAATTGATTTCTTACCTCAAAAGTAATATGGCATAAGAATTGCACTAGCCATGTTAATTGTCTCTTTTTAAGCGACTTTCTGGATTCTGTATTAGTCCTCTGTAAAAGTAGAAGTTCTTTAGGCTATCTTGGAGCCATACCCTCTTTCTTAGTATGTTAGGGGTGCAAAGAAAAATCTGAAATATGTGTCTACCAAAATCAGGGGTTTTTTTTCCTGAGATTGCAAACAGCCTGCAACAAAACCTAAACTACCCCTTTGCCATTCTTTGTATTCTGCCCCGAAAGAAACGTTTTTGTTCCAGCTTTGGGTGGAGGTCCTTGCAGAATGAGCAGAGGGCATCGGATTTCCTTAACATGACCCTGCCCCATTCCTATGCCTATATATTGTCTATTTAGGGAAACATTCCACTGTCCTTGCTCATGCTGAGCAGCCCTGTAGATATAAATCATCCTGCTGTGGAAGCAGGCACAATTCAGTGTGACTAACAGACCCTTCTGTGCTGATGAACATTAATGGATGTGGCATCGTCCATCCTCGTGGAGATAAAGCAGTGGCACTGCTCATGGAGTAAAGTGCTACTCACTGTGAGTAAATGCAGCAACACATCAGCTATGGATAAGTAAACTACCTGGGGTGGGAATCTGCCAAATGACAGAAAAGCACTTTACTGAGCTGGATGGTTTAATTGTCTTTAATATGTTTATGTCAATAATTACACTTCACAGTTGGAAGGAGCTGTAAGGATGGTAAGTCACCAAAATACCCAGGGGTAGGAGTATGGTCTTATAGTGTGGGACTGACTCTCCTGAAGCAGTTGTTAAACATGTTCAATAAGTGGTGGTTTTTAATGCTCAGGAAGGGGTTAAATTCCACAAACTTAAATATTTTCCAAAACAATTTATATTTATTAATGGCTACTAGAAAATCCATTTGCCTGTAATCAAGTGAAACTTGAAGGTGCTGCCTTTCTTAAGTGCCGACAGTCAACAATATTAAAGTAAATAGTGGAGGACATTCCAAGATAGTATTAACACAATTGATTTATTGATGATTGCACAATGGGAGGTTATCTTTTGTTAATTGACTCTGTAAATAAGATCATAGGTGTCTCAAGCGAAGGAAAAAAATCTATTGCTACTAAAAGTCAACAGGGTGAGCTGGCTATGCCACTCCATAAAGTGTCTGCTCTGCTGTAAAACTCATGGGGCTGGGTAATGGCTGAGGGGCATTTCTACCAACAAAACTCATGCATACATGGAAGGGATGCTCCAAATGTTGTTAGCTTGGGCTATCCTGCATGGAAAAAGCAGGAACCATCCCTGGAACTCACAGATACGTTTAGGTGGAGTCCATATAGCATAACTAGGTGGAGTCCATAGAACAGCCAGATCCGATCTTGCACTATTTGGTCTCTCCAGGTGATATATGGAAAGTCTGTTTCTTCACTGTGACCCACCTCTATCCCCTCAGACCTAAGGCTACATCACTGCTGGTTCATCCAAGCTTTGCTGGTAGGTACCTCCCCATGAAATGCTTTACACATGCTCAGATCTTATTGCTGTTTCCCTTTGGAGTTCCTTATCTCCACCCTGTTCTCTTCTGATTTGAGCAGTGTAACACTTTCACCATGCCCTTTCTTTTTATTGCCTGCATCACAACAATTCCGGTGACTAGCAGGGACACTGCTTACCCAACAGCTATGGACTGTCTTGTCCAGTCTTGTCTGGTCTTCTTGCCTTAACAGCCCAGTGGAGACTCTTGGTAGAGAGTTGGTAGCCTGATTTTTCCACTTTCCATTTTCCTCCCAACACTACGTCTTTTTCTCCTTTTGATCCCTCTCTGTTCTTGTCCCCTCTGGTAATCTCATTTTTATCCCACTCTGACCCTGCCTTGACATTTGGAAAGAGCTATAATCAGTCTAAATGTCCTACTTCACTTGGCATAAAATCCAGGAGGAAAAGTCCTTTGCTCCTAATTTAACAGCCCTGAAATGTGAGCAAACATGATTTGTACTTTTGGCAGACAACAGCAGATAGATGGGTAGAACAGGAGCTCTGTGGCCACAGAGCTACTGTGCAGGGACAACCCAGTAGAACATTTTTATTCCTGATCCGTGAAATGTCATGAGCTTCCAAAGAAGCTGGCTTCTAGTCTGTGATCCTTATGAATCACCTGCACTGAGTCATGCTCCTTTCCCTGTCCTATCAACAACCTCAATATGCAAAAATCAAACAACCTCTGCCACTGCTCCAGGAGAGCACTGAGATTATCAGAACAAAGGCCCTGCTGTTTCCTAATCTCAAAAACAATTAAAATATCAGATTAATAAAATCTATAAATGCTTTGGCGGATGCAGGTGGAATGCTGTCTGTTTGCAGGACTATAAAGCCTATCAGTTCTCTTGGCATTAAAAGGCACAAGGGAACGTAAAGTATCAGAGCTGCTAACAAGACCAAGCATGTAGCCTTGCACTAAAGAAATTAAAAAAATAGCATGTGTCAGTTGTTGTATGTCTTGTTTCTGAAGCTTCTTGATGTCTCCAAAGCCCAAACCTCTGAGAGGACAGGGTTCCCTTCCCTCATGAGATGTAGTTTCCTTTTTTATCTCCTTCCTCTTGTTCCTCAACACAAAATTGCATTCAGTGCTTCACTTAATGACTGTAATGCCCTTGGTTAATAGGATTTCACTGCAATTCCTACTCTTTAGCTTGACACGGGAGCTTGGTGTGCATCTTATGTTAGCTGGATATTTTAAAGTGCTGCCTGCCTGGAAACAGCATGACAGTCGATTCTCCCAATATTCTGAGTAGTAATCCTTGGAATTACCCTGGATCAGGCAGAAGTGAAGATTTCATCTAGAGGACTCAGATTTCTCTGCTGGGATCACAGCTCATGCAAAGATTAAAGGCCATATCCACCAAGATATTTAGACACTTCAGTAGGAGCGAGGTGCCTCAATACTTCTTGTGGGACTGGCCTTAGCCCCATTTAGCTCACCTGCCTGACAGCCAGGAGTCAGAGCTCTGACCTTCAAAACTGATGGGAAATGCCCACTGATTCCTGTTAAAACAGCTGCAGGATTTTTTGTGGGGATTCTAATATTCTGGAAAGAAGTCCTTACTAAAAGGAAGCCCTTTTGAATCCTTCAGTTGAGAGAGAATGGTGAACTTTCTTTTTTCCCCTGTTTTTTACAGTTCAGGAGAAGGTGAATGTCATATTTTCCTTTTCAATCATTTGATCTGTCATGACCCCTCCTGTGCACTTTGTGACACCAAAGTGCTTTTCCATTCTTCGTTGCATTGCTTTGGGATCTATAAAAAGAGCAACAGTGTTGAGGGATTTCTGTTTCATTCCTGTCACTGTCCCAGGAGGATTAGAGTTGTGGAAGCTTAGAGTTAGGCTCATACTTCCCTCTATCCAAATGCCTAGCTCAGAGATAATGGCCTTTGTTTAGGAGACCTTAATATTCCTGAGGCAGCACTCAACATGATGCGTTTCCCCATTTCCTCTCTCCCTCATGTTTGGTCCTCATACGGATTCAGTAATCCAAGCCATTCTCTGGAAGCATCAGTGACTCCCATTTACGTCTTTGCCACCTTTTCTGAGAATGTGTTCATTTCATTGATCCCATGTTTCAGCGCAGCAGTTGTCCCTGCCATTATCCTTGACCTAATGATAGCATTTGGGGATCCGCGTGTCCCGTGGTCACGGATGAGCACATGGACACAAACCGCCGCGCAGGCCTGCCCACACAGCCTGCTTTAGATCCATGAGAATGGCGTGCGAAATTCCTGCTAGGTCCAGTTTCTTCTGAGCAGCGAGGGCCAAGATAGTTGTACTTCATAATCTGCTGGAATGCTTCTTAGCTGGCTTGGCATAGCCAGTGTCGCAGAGGGAAGAGGGGGGAGAGGATGTGCTCCAGCCCTAAGATCAGATGTCGGGCACAGGTGCTGGCAGCGGAGCAGCGCCACAGCTCCGGAATGAAATCGCAAGCTGGACCTTCTGAAACAGCCCAAGATTGTGTATCATGAGTTATGAGGGCAATATAAAACGGAAAGCTTGACTGCATCTGTTAGTTAAAAATTGCTGTGAGAGCTTGGGAGGCTGTGAGCTCAGTGTATTAGTGAAATCTCAAACAGGGTGGCTGTACTTTACCTTCCTAATTAAACACTCTCTTAGTTTTTGTTGCCCAAGTTAATTTTTATTTTCCCTTTCTCTCACTGACACGGATTAGCACCATCTATTCCCCATGTAAAGTCTGAATCTGGATTTGTATCTTACTCTCTCCCTCAACTGTTGTATTGTCCTTTGACATGGAGCCACCGTTTGTTGTCCCAGGGGTCACATGTCTGGGGAAGAAAAGAGATCCCCTCTCACAGTGAGAAAAGTTTTAGTTGACTGGAGACATATGTGAAGGAAAGTTGGTGTTAATTCTGAAATGCACCAAGAGCCTGCGTAAATACTGGTTCTGTACATCCAATTTTGCAAATTTTGCACTCTGAAATTGAAGAAGGAGTTTTGCACACAGATAGAGAGCACATATAATCTTTTGCACTTTCATTATGATAGGTGTTTTTTTTTTTTTATATTTTGTTTGGGTTTTTTATTTTCTCAGGGTCTGTCTGTTCACAGAGGTTCTGCTGTGTGTTATTTTCTCGTCTTGTATCACAAGTGAAGTATCTGGGCCTGTTCCCAAGCAAATGAATGTTAGACATCTCCTTGGCTTTCAAAGGGCAATGTCAAACCTAAATGAGGGAGAAGTAGGATGGTGCTGGGATGAGGCACTCCTAAAAGCCTCTTGAGTGACCCAGGAAGGAGCATTTGTAAGTGCTCCTCTTCCCTCTAAGACACTAATGAGTCAGTCCTTAATCACAAACTGCCTATGCAGAGCACTGCCCTCCTGACATAAGGACAAGCTTCACCTCTGCAGACCTTTAAAATGAGCCCTCTAGGCTTTCCTTCTTTTACAGGAGATAGCTGACCCCAGTGACCTTGCTCCTCTCCAAATCATGAGCTCATCCTATGGATGTGAGGGTATATAGCATTCCTTCCACTTCCTGTCTTAAACCCTGGCCTCAGCCTTAGCCCAGGCTGTCCGGGAGATGGCCGTGTGTCCCATTCCTCTCCCAGCACTGCCACTGCTCCTGTCATGGCTCAAACTATACTTTTACATAGGTTCCACATCATTTCTTCAGTTACATGGAGAGTTATGGGTCATTTTGAGATAAAGACAACAATATAAATGGAATTCCTTGTTATTAAGTCAACAAATATTACCAGAGTTAGCTCCTTGCTGTCAGACATGCTGATTTTCACATTGGTTGCCACATGCACAACATGGCCTGATTTTTCCATTTCCATTATGTTCTTGATGGCTAAACACACTTTCAAAAATTATTATTTTAGAAATTTTAATATTGGACAAATATTTTCAGCACAAGAGGGGCCTTGCAGAGTGGAAAAGGGAAAGTTGCTTTCCTAATAACTCATGGCTGTTGTGGCTACTATGCAAATCTCTTTATCCAATCAATCAGACATGAAATAAAATACACTGACCTGATGCTTGGCTAGCATGTAAATTCCAAGTCACATGAGGCTTGGGGAGTTACAGTGCAGAAGAAGGAGTTTTCATTCCCCATTTGTAAGATGATATCTGCTGGGCTCATTAAACAAAAATATTTTGGGGCCTGTGTCTTGCAAGGTAAACTTGCTCTATTGTGCAGAAGAACATTCACTGAAATAGCTAACATGGATCATCTGATGACATTAGCTTTGTAAGTAATTTCCATGATGTCAAGGGTACACTGGAGATTAAAGGGGGATTAAGGCCTACTTGCACAGTCAAAGCATCACAGTAAATTGACTTGACTTGGCAGGCAGCACCTAAAGTTGGCAAGTTTTCACTGACTAATCATATAAAATCCAGGTTTGTGGTGTTAGTTGGACTACACTCTCACAGAGGCCAGGAAACGTTAAGCTTTCAAGGTGGGAGGTTTTAGGAGGAAAAGGGAGGGGGGACTGACGAGGAGACTTTTGCAATGTCAAGGTGCCAAAGTAAAATAACGACCCAGTTTTACTGGAGAAGGTTCTGCCTTCCAAGAGCAAGCTGGTTGGATTTCTACCCAAAGGGCTTTTCCTCCAGCAAAGTTTATTTTTTCCCTCCCATTTGCTGTCACAAAATGCAATCTCCTCTTAAAGGATCAGACCCTGCACAGGAACTTCACTGAATAAAGATGAGTTTATATTTTAAAAAGGAAACAGCTGGATTGCAAAAGCAAGGGAGGTAGGCAGCTCTAGTTTCATTAGCTAAGGGAAACTCAGGGCCCCAGAGGAGAACAACTGGGAGAGCAGCCATGACAGAGAAAAAAAAAAAAAAAAAAGGAAACAGAAGATCATAAAGAACTAATAATGAAAAATGGAAAGTGAGAATGAGCCAAGAAAAACATGCAATAAATAGATTTAAAAAAAAAAAGAAGTTGTGGAGGGAACAGAAATGTAAAGCAACCAAGCAGGAAAAGAACAGGGCAGAGAGTATGGATTTTCTGGAAATAAAATAAATAATTCTGAGAACTCTCAAGGATCTGATGAAAAATTGGAAGCATCTCATGGCTGATCTTTTGATCTCCAAATGGTGGCCCTTTCAATATGAAAATGAAGGAGGAGCACTGTATCTAATTGTCCAGCAATTTGTTTGCTGCTTCCGCTGGGAAAAACAGCGAATTTGGCCAGGCAACAGAGTCCAGGCTCCATCCATTCTGATGAATTAGGGCCCTCTAAGAGCAGCTTATAAAAAAATGTATCTCATGATTGTTTAGAAGGATCCAGTCAACTGTTTATCTGTGCAGTAATCACTGGATGATGAGTTGGAGGTAACCTGGGTGTGGGACTGTGCACAGCAGGAGTCTCGGAATGGTTTCAGATGAAGAAAGAGTAGAGATTGAAGGAAGAGGGGGATAGGAAGAAAAACAGATACTAGTCTGCCCTTCGTCTTGAAATCTGCTCATTGTGATAAAATATATAAACATGGCCAGGACTTCATAGCCCAAGAGAGAACAGATTTTTTTTTCGGCTGCCCTTCAATTAGATCTGTAATAATTCTGCAGCTTTATATGGTTTACAGACGACACTTTGCCCAACAGAAATGGTGCTATTCTTTAAATTGTGCTTTGCTCATTAGGTTTTAATAGGAGCAGTTGTTTAAGGGGTGGGTGGGGGCGGGAGGGGGAATGCACTTGGTGATGCATAGTGGAATGTACATTAATCTTGTTAATGACAACACAGTTAATGGCTGGCAAAACATTACTTTTGAATTAACCTTTCTCTTGTGCAGGCTCTACTTGAGAAACAGAGCCAGGACACTGAAGATACAAGGAAAGTGCATGAAGACAGGGATACAGGATTTCCTATGATTTTATGTTGTTCTTAATTAGGAAGCATATTGGCAGCAAATGCTAACATGTGTTGGGATGTTTAGCTGTAGCCAAATAAATGTTTTCTATTACAACTCTGAATACTTTGCCTAGCCAGAGCCCATGCTGTTCTGTTCATGTCTTACAAAATCCCTTTATAAGTCATTTTGGGGGCCAATTTTCTGTTGGCTTATGCAGCAGAGTTACTTTGAACATATGTATACTCAGACTCCAGAAGGGTCGTTGTCCTCACTTTTTAAATTTTTTTTTTAGTTCTAATTTTTTTCTGAGTGATAAATGGGGAAGCCCTTCTTATGAAATGCTTCTGTAATCTAACTAAACAATAGCCTATACCGAGTGTGCTCATTTAAAGCAAAAATCCAGGGAATGGATACAACTGGTTTTCTCTGGTCACATGTTCACACATAGGCTGAATGAAAAATCCATAATGAATCGTTTATCTGATATTTAATCTCTTTCTCCTGTTTATGAATGGTCTGCAAATAATCTGCTGCCTTTTTTTTTGGTTCTGTTTATAATTTCAGATTATTAGTTAAATAATTTCTGATCTGGCTTGCAGGTTATTTGAGAACACTTTGCTTTGAGTATTCACAATTTATGAGTCCTGTTACTTCACTGATGTAAGCAGAGAACTAGAGTCTGACTTGAGTAGTGCTAGTCATTTTTGTGCAAGTGGAAACTTAGGGTTTTATCGTTCCAAAAGTACTGCTACTTTTACTTTAATTATTATTAATTTTTCTTGATTATCTAGCCACACCTAGCAAGGAAATCTGATTCATGTCTCCTACCTCTGAGTTTGAGTCTTGTGTGATCAATTTATTCTAGTTGTGGTAGAAATTTTCTGAAACCCCTTTCTGCTAGAGGGGGAAAGAAGGTGCTCAGGGACTGCCCATAAAATGACATGTATGAGAGACAATGAACAATGGAGCTAAAAATATCTCCTAACCTTATAACTATAAGCAGTTGTTCTGGGTTGCTGCAAATATCAATTTATGGTGAAAAAGAAGGAAGACAAGTTGCAGTATTTAATTACTTACGAATGTGATTAGCTGCTTGAAAGTGTAAAGACCATATCCTATCAAAATTCATTGCATAAAAAACCTCTTGCTCTTAAATTTCTTCTCAAATTGGATCCTATTAATCACTGTAAAAGTTTCAAAACCACTTGGCTGAAGAACTGGGATAACAGGAGGTTTTCAGGAGGTCGTGCTCTCTGATTGGCATCCTTGACCCTCTGCTGTCTCAGTTTCTGATCTTCTGGCTTCTCTCTGGCTGTGGTAACCTGGCTTGGCTGTGGTTACTGTGTGAAATCCTCCCTGGGCTCTTGTTCCTGGGGACTGAGTAGCTCAGGAGAGCACAGAAGGGAGAGAAGTGGCACCAGTGGCTCAGCCCTGCCTCAGAGTTCAGCTTCAAAGAGAGGTAGAGCTGCAGTGGGGTGGTTGTGAACCAGCAGAGATTATAACTACACCTTTGGAGTGCAGGCTGACATTTAAAGGCTTGAGGCCTGCTGTAGAGCAAAGAAATGTCAACCTTTAAAAGAGAGGACTGGGCTGGTTAGTAGGAAGGAATGTCAAAAGAGAGTTTTTTTATAGGAATCTCTTAAAGTTGAAGCAAATGTATTTCATTCCTTTGATATGAGCACGTTTCTTCTTGATTTACCTGCCAATGGATGTCACAAGAGCTAGAGCTGGTTAGCAGATGCTTGGAAGGACATGGGGGAAGCACAGAGACTGGGGAACTGGTTAACGTTTGACTGAGGGCACATAACGTGTAACCCTGCCTTATATTGGGACTAAATCATCCCCTCTGATGTGCTGGGGGCTGGATCTTGTGGCTCACAGAACCACTCAGTGGTTATTCACACCTAACCTGTTTTAGGATTACCCATTACTCTTATTAACAACAGTGAGCACTACCAAGGAGAAGGAAAAAATAATATTCTTTCCACAAAAAGGCAAAAACATAATAGTGAATTAAAGTTCTAAATGATAGGACTGTTAACATAATGCCTTTTGTCTAGAATGAACTATAAAACACACATATATACAGTGGAGAAAACCCTGTAAATGTGTAATGGACAAAAAATATATATATATAATAAAACTGTTGAAAGAATGCATTTTCTCAGCACCAAGGCTATCCATAAAATTTTTACAGTTTTCCACTATATAACATTATCCTTCATAAAAAATGATATTTTAAAGCAAAAAGGTTGGCAAAAGAAACAATTGGTAGTTAACTGAAGGACGGGATTACAGTGCTGTGCCTTTGCTGTGAACGGTGGAATAGAAAATGAAAAACATTTGGGGCATTATATGAAGCCCAGCAGTCATGCTCCATATGGTTTGAAGAGTTGAGCAATGCTTGACAAAGATTTTATGACTTCATTTTCTTAACATTGAATATTATTCCTCCAGTCTAGTCCTCCCATCTCATCCCTTGTCTTAAATCTCTCCTGTTTTTCAGACAAAGAAATCTGTTTTTATTAGTATGTATCACTTATATTGAGTTTAATCACATCTGGTTTAGTACACTGCTTTGTTACCTGCAAGGCCTTTCTGAGGAATGCCCTGTAACAAGGTATTGGGGCAAAACTGAGATAATTTGGTCCCCAGACCCTCTAATACAACTTCCTATGTGACTTGGTTTCAGGATAAATAGTCAGAGTCCTCTGTATAAGAGTACAGGTCAATATTTGTGGATAATTGGCTTTGGAGAAAAGAACTTCCTGCTTTCCAAACCTGTGCTCAGACAGATCAGGTTAAAGTTTTATATCTCTTTGCCCACATCATGAATTTCAAAACCAAATACTGCTCCCCTCAGTCATAAAATACATACAAAAATTAATTAGTCATTCTTCAGTCTACAATCTACTGCCATGTGTGCTGCCAGCAGTGGAAGTCCACAGCTTCCCCCAGAAATGCCTATGGATTATCCTTATTTTGATTTGATGTTTAAATCGTTAGGCACAGCTGGGGATTGGGCCAAGTTGTGCATTTGTAATCATAAAATGAGAATTCCTGCTGCAAAATGCACACTGTAAAAAGAAAGGATATTTGTGTCTTCCCTTCACAAATTCTTAGGAGGTTCATGGAGGTCTCAACATTGGCATACAATTTTCTATATAAGAGACAAATAGCATGTTTGCTACTATAGGTGACCTAAACTGAAAAATTCAAATCTAGACCCAAACTTTTTGAAAGTCTGAGCATTTGGATCTGCAGTCTTAGCTTGGATAAATCTCTAAAAAAGGAATTACTGTTGCCATTTATTACATCAATTCACACACTGTGCTACACAAAATAGATCTTTCCTGAAACATCACTCTTCATTTCATTTATTTTACTTCACAGCAGAGAAAGGCAGAGTTCCTCTAACCCTTCTCCTGTAGCTGAGTGCATGCCCTCACATGTGGGTCTCACATGCCGTGGTATTTCAGATGGCATGTTGTGCATTAGGTGGATAGAGTATCCCTGGTGGTGTTTTATCCCATGGACTCAGCCCACTGGAGAGCACTCAGCTGGTTAATATTTCATATGGATTCTTTTCTCTTTTCTTTCCAACCATCTATGTAAACTTTAAGACAGCCGGTCTGGTTTTAGGAGGTGATTTCCTCGCTGTGGATTGAGATCCATTTGTGAGTCACTCTTCAGGCACTTCAGAAGAGTAGATTTCAGACCTGAAAGAATGTATTGTAAACAGAATAATGTGCTTTCAAAATTAGCTCCTGTACCAAATTATGTATTTACTTAATACACCTTAATGGCTTTTGAAGAAGCCATTAGGCTCAATTGCGTAAATAGTATATATACCAAAATATGTATTTAACCTAGATAGGGCAGTGCACCATTGTTGGTTTTCCTTCCTTCTTTACAAAGTTTTATCTTCATGGCCTTTTGAAAGTCTTCTATGGCTGAAGAATTTATCCTCCAGGAGATTGTCTTGGACAGTGGCAGCTGAGGGGGCAGGGAGGAGCGATGGTTCCTGAGTTTTAATGTGTAGGAAGGAGGAATAGCATTCAGGAGGGCTATAGGGCTCTTCAGACTTTGGAGTGTGCAAGGGAGAAATTCAAATATTATTGAGCAAACCAATTTTCTCAAAGGGCAGAATCTTACAGGGCTCTGTGACCTGATCCTAACTTAGGGAATAGGAGTGGGTTCATGGATCAGTCAGCTTTGTTTGTAAATTGGGCTGGATGTGAACAGTCCTACAAGTCCATGAAAATGATGAATAGAAAAGAAAGAGCCTCCTCTCTGCCCCCACCACTGAGCTGCAGGACCTGCCCATGCTGGAGGCACTCTGCCATGGTGGGACTCTCAAGCTCCTTAAGGATCTCTCAGGCTCAGGACACTGTCAGCCTGGTATTCCAAACAGGTCTTATATGCTGGGAATTCACACAAAGAACCTAAATTTTCTCTTTTGTTCTCCACCTGTATATAAATATACAGAGGTAGGATAATGATCCTTGACAGTGGCTTTTTAAGGATAACTTAATGGAACAAAATTCATTTTAGGAATACTAAATGTGAGAGGGGCTCTACACCAGTTGGGACTGGTGGAAAATAAGTGGGGAAAGTAAGTACAGAGGAGCTGAACCTGCTGTGTTTCACTGTTTAACTGCTACCTCCTGTAACTGGCACAGCAAGTAAACCATATATCTGCTAATGCTGCAGGTGTACTCTCAGCTAGCTCATAATGGAAAAAATATCTGTAAATAACCGCTCAGTTACAGCAAATGCCAAAAATTACAGTCCATGCTATCCACAGGTGATTCCACCAATCCCAGCCAGGCTCATCAGTTCAGAAATAATAACAAATGTGAAAACTCCAGAAAAAAGATGTTATCTTGCTCAGAAAATGCGATGAGAACAAGCAGTTAAGTGCTAAAAATAGAAGTGCTGTATAGGCCCTGTAACTTTGGCTCAGGGTCACAAAGTGCAGAGTGAGAGAGGGTGTGGAAAGCACTGCCAGCACTGGGCAAGAAGGAAATGTATGGTGGGCACACAGGGATAGCCAGGATAAGAGGAGGAGAAAAGTTTCTCAAGTTTTAATGGAATTTTCTATAGGCCTATATGTTTTTGTGGCTTGCTGTCTTTATTAATCAGTCTATTAAACAAACACTTCTGCAAACAGTCTGTGCAAACTCCTGGAGCTGGTTCACCTGGGTCAACCTGGAGGATGGAATGGGGCAAGAAGACTTATTGGTCTTCCTAGGAAATTAGTTAACTATAAGTACAATCAACATCATGAAAATGAAAATTAATTCAGCCTGAATCTCTGACAGGAACTGGTTTCCTGCTGAAATCTGTTTTTAACAATCCTCCTGCCTATGTGATTTCAGACAGGTATCTGCAGGTAAAGTAGATTTTAGATACACTTGAAATTGACCTGGCTTGATTTCTGAAAGAAACCTAATTAATCCAGATTTAAATTAGGAAAGATAATTAATAACAACAACAACAACAACAACAACAACAATAATAATAATAATAATAATAATAATAATAATAATAATAAATACTACAACTGGACTATTGCCAGTAGGCCTCTTAATGATGCAGTTTCCCATCACCAACTTGAATCTGAGTATGACCACAGAACTATACCAGAAGTAATTTTGTGCAAATATATGCAAGCAATGTTATCAACTGTAGGCCAAAAATGCACTTGGAGCTGTATTGTTCTTTTTCATTGACTTTTCGTTGACCACAGGAAAAACAGGTTTTAAAGTACAACACAGTAACACAGTCTAAAGGAGTGAAAAACTTGTAGAGCCAGTTTGAGTTGTAAGGGTGTGCTAACTTGTGACCCAGACAGGATGGTGGTTTTAAAATAAAATGGAAACAAAGAAGTTCTGTTGTGCTTTCTCCACATCCCCTGCAGGAAATCATACTCCATCCCCACCACTCTTGTCCCACACACCTTCTTCCCATCTCTCTCATTTACTGCTTTCTCATATCCAAGATCTTGTACTTTGTTGCTTCCCTGGCCATCTCATCTCATCTGAAATACCTCAGGCTGTCTATTTTTCCTGCTTTATTTATTCTTACTCTGTTTAATAAAACTGTATTTTTTTTCTTGCTTAACGATTGACTTTAACAAATATTTAGGAATTTTTTTTGGTGCCAAATTACATTTTTGTTCCTTGGGGAAAGGATGAAAAACTGGCCTAGAGAGACTGATTTTGAACATTTAAAATGTTTTCTGATTTTTGTGATTATCATCATAGATTTTTATGTATATTTCTTAATGATATAAGATTTCTAAATAAGTTATTGAAAGATTTTTTTTGCAAGGGAAGTTAAAAATATTATCTAAAGTTATTTGCAAAGTTTGACCAGAACTAAAAATATTGTTATGCCCCTTTTGTCCTCTGTGAAATAGCATTTTTATTTTCAGCATTGGGAGAAGGAAAAGAAAACTGAGCTGCTACATGGTTTAGATGAGAAACCATCTATAGGGTAGAATTTTGATACTTCATAAAGTTTCCATCATAATAACACATTTGTCTTTATTAATCTGTAGCTGCTCCCTTAAAACCAGGCCCTTTGCATATCTTTTCTTTTTCCTCAGGTACTGGGAAATTGTTCATTCCTGGTGTTCCATCAGGCATGTCAAAGACAAATATTTCTATGTGCATCTGTATTTGGGCCACCCATCCTGAATATGTAGCTCAGCTTTTCATGCCAAAAGTCCTCTGCACTAAATTTCATGCTGCATTTTCTGTGGATTACTTAAAGGTGCTATTTTTCTTGTTTTTATTAAAAAGCTCAAACCGAATTTTATTCTAAATCAAAAGCTTTTTTTTTTTTTTTTTGAGAACCTGTAGGCTACTCTAAGTTAATCATGTGGGAGAAGTGCTGTTTTATCTTCACTAAATGATTGTGGTTTCAATAGTAAGAAATTTGCCTCCAGAGCTTCTAGCTGCTTATTGATTGCTAACTTGACTTATATTTGTATGTTTACAGATTTCTACAAATTCTGCTCAGATAAATGTTTAGAGACACCACCAAAGACCTGCTTTCATACATGTTAAAAGGTATTAGATGGCTTCCAATTCTATAAATGTGGATATGCACAATTTAAGAAGAAACTGGGTACTGTTTGGAATTACTGCTCCTCAAAAATTCGTAAAGATGTCATGAAATGCTTAGACTGTATAACTTTAATTGAAAGCATTTATCCAGCTCTGATTTCAACAGATGTCTGAACAACAGGGGAAAAATAACCCCCACCCTGTAACAAAACATCATCTGCTTCCAGATTTCCCATGCTAAAGTTTTTATGGCGGTCAATGGTAGCACACGTGTACTTTTCTCTCATGCTTTCATAAAAACGACTTATCTTTTAGAAAAGGCTTCTTTTTCCCTTATGCAGAGATGCCCTCTGTATTGGCTGATTTTCACTTGAAGGTTGAAGACTTTTTCACACTGGGGACACCTGTTTTTGAACCCCCATGTTTAAGGGAACTGGCAAAAAAAATACAGCGAAACATTTGGATCCATCTGGTTGGATGTGGGAATGCTATGATCATCTGAACATCTGGATAAGATGGTAACTGCCACCAAACAGTTTGGCAAATAATAGATTTGTCCCTGCTCAAGCCTTCTATGGATGGTTCAGAGGGGTTTTTTTGCCTAATGATGTGCTTGGCCACACTTCTTTCTGCCCCAACTCTTCATCACCAGTGGGGCTATTCCTCTCCTCCAGCAACAGAAACAGCTTTACTACTCTCCCTGCTCACTTTGCTCTCCCCAGATAGTTTTTCCCCACAGGGCATGCACAAATCCTGTTGTTTTACATCATATTGTCATTGCAGCCACAGGCATGTGTCTGCACTTGTCCCCGAGCCAGAGAGGGAAGAGTGTTTCCTCGTGCCTGTGCTTGCAGCGCGCGTGACCCGCTCTGCTCCCCCAGCCTCTCCCAGCACACATCCTGCCTGCCTGCTGGGACCCAACCAGAGCTGTGTCCACCTCAGCAGTTGGTGTGGGGAGCTGAACTGTCCTGGGGGAGTTCAAGACGTGCAGTGTGGTTGCTTCTACATCCATGTTGAAGGTACATGGATCAGTGTGAACACATTCCCTGAGCAAAGGGACTGGGATGTGTCTGTGGCCACTGGCGCTGGAAATGCCACGTATTAGCTTTATAACAAAAATATTGCCTTAGGCTCCATTTCCTAGCCAAAACTTATTTAATGGAGCATTGAGAGCAGCCCATGGCAAGAGGAAGGTCAGTGTGATGTACCCCACATCTGCTGGGCAGTGGCTGGAAACCTCCTCAATGCCACTGTGTCTTTTGATGCTCCACACGCCCATGAGCACATGCTGAAATTCCTGAGCATGTGCGTAAAGTTAAGTACTTAAATGCTTTGCTGAATAGGAATTGACTGAACATGTGCTTAAGTATCCTGCTGAATTGCAGCATTAATCATTTTTACAGCTGACAAAATCACTGCCCCAGAAAAATATTCTCCAATTAGAATGAGCGGGATTATTTCTTTCATTTGTGTGAAATAAGTGTGTTCCCAGTTGTACTGAACGTGTTCTGTTTTCTGGGATATTAGAAATCATTTTCCATAACATTTCATATTGCTCAAGAGAAAACTTGAGAAACTTTGGAGTTGATCAGGTCCCTAGATTTGGATTTATATTAAGAAAATATTGTAAGAAAAGATATAATGGGCCAAAAATATGCACTTAACTTTTTTTCATTGACTTCACCTAAGGGCAGAACTTGGGCCACTGTGCGTGTTCATTAATTCTCTCTTGTGGAAAATACTTTTTCCATATGTGATTTTAATCTGTTTGTAGATACTGAATGTAGTTTTTCATATGGTGGAGTACTCCTTTTTTCCCTTATTTCCTTCACAGTCTTTCCATAATAGAGTTTAAAACAAGAAAAAAACAACAACAAAACAAACCCAAATCAACAAACCAAATCTCTTTGTATGTGCAGCCAGTTAAGTAGATAATAATGGTAATTTTTCTGCTCTGCTAATGATGATAATATTGATATTTATCAATAACAAATAGCATGCAAGTGCCTGGGTGAATAGAGTATTTTGCACAGTGGGGTTTTATATCTATATATGAAACATGGAGTGGCAGGGGCTGCTAGAGGCAGGTGAGGGAAGCTGAGCAGAGAATTGCCTCACAGCAGAGAGCCTGAGAAACAGCAGAGGGGGAATTTAGTCCTAGCCAAGAACAGAAATAATCCCTGCAGTAAAAAAACCTTCAGAATCTGTAATCTCAATATCCAGCCCAACAAAGACCATGGCCCTTGGGGCTCAGCTAAGTGAGCTCTCACTGGAAATGGTGTGGGGCTCACGTGGGGTAATTTGGGAGTGGGAAGGTCCAAAGAAAACCTGCTGGTTGGCAGAGCTAAACCCAGGCAGCCTGGATTTCCAACCTGCTCCTTAGACTGCTATGCAGTCCCTTTTGTGCTTGTTTTATTTCATGAAGTCTGCAAAGGGGACTCTGAGAGGCATTATCTTCAGGAGATAAATTTATAGCTGCTTTGCTTCCTATGCTATGTTTACATGTGAATCTGAATATTACCTGTTGGCAAAGCTGTCTCTGTAATTATTGATTCTGAGGCTTATGATTGTACTCTAGACAAGGGGAAGGGAGAGAGGAAAGGATGGTCACACAACAACCAGCTGTTCCAAGACCTTTGAAGGTGACTTGAGCAAAATCACACAACCCAAATAATCTTCTGGAGCAAAATACTGCACCTTCTTGTTTACTGGGGCCAATTTAGGATGCGACCTTTGAGTCTTGTTGGAGTGAATGACTCAAGTTATAGCCAGAAATGTTTTTAGGGTGGTTCATGTTCATTTTCAGAGGCTCTGGCTGGAAGAGGGACCTGGTTGTGGAGTGACTGAATGTACTGGGTGCTAAATCTTGGCATGAGGGTGACTGGAGAAAGCTTAGCTGCTTGCTTTTGCAGTTGCCCGTGGCTCTCACTCAGAGCATGGGCCCAAAGAAACTCTGAGTAGAGGCAAGTTCAGGGTTGTCCCTCCCTGGATGCCACCATACATCCAGCTCCATTGCTCTGCTCACAGGATCACAGTCTGTTATGCTCATAGTCACTACCAGATCCAAAGGAGACAAGATTACCTTTTTAAACAAAACAATAAAGCAATAAACAAACCATAAACCCAACACTCCAGATGTCATTCCTATGTTAGATAACATAAAACCAGAGAACAGCCTCAAACACACACATTTTTCTATTTATTGTTTTAGTATCAGCTAGAAAATGTTTCTGTAGGAGGGTCCACACTAGAAAAATCCCAACTTTTTGAATCACAACCATGTGGATATTTTATTTTCCTAGGGCTGAACGTATTTCTTAAATAACACAAAAAAAGTTTGAAGTTTGCAGTTTGCATTACTTTTCACTTGAATCTTCAGCAGCAGCACCAACATGTGCAATCCCCTCCCTACTTGTTTCACTTGACATGTTTCATGTTACAGAGTCTGTGTGAGAGACTTTGAGAGGTGTTATCTTTGATAGAGGAATTTATGGCCATTTTCCTATCTACTGTATGTTTACATTTGGAACCTGTGTTGAACATTTGTTATACTCACTTGTTGTGTCTTGTCTTAAATTAGATCATAAACATTTTGAGGCAGGGACCATGTCTTCCTGTGTATTGCTGCTCTATTTAGGCCCTACTGTTATGGATGTGGAACTATCTGGGAGTGATTGTAACAATAAAAATAATTCTGCTAGGAGTTCTTTTGTCCTGGTAAAGAAACGTGCAACTTTTGTTATCAAAACATATCAGAGAGTAGGGTGCTTAAAAGTGGTTGTAGAGTAGTAATCACCTTTGCAAATGCTTTGAACCTTGGTGTTCAGAAAAGGGAAAGGACAAAAGTTATATTTTGATTTATAGAGAGTCCTGACAAAACCACTCTCAAAGCTTCCAATATCCAAATATTACCCATAGGCTTGCACGTGCATCTAACAAAGGTTTTGAACAATTAGCCCTAATTGCCCTTTTCTAATATTCTGGTTAACAGAAAAATCTTCATTATAAGAACACAGGGCTTGTAAATGAAAGGGATGAAAGCTCATGAAAGGACGGAGGCAGGCCATACGTCATCCCACACCTAGGCACAACGGGATGCATTAAGGAAGCATTTATGGAGAGGCATTCCATCAAGTCAAGGTGTCAGAGGACATATGGTCTCTTTCACCATTAACTCTGTGAATTTCCATAACTTTCCACTGGTCTGTATTAACCTCACTTTGTGTGATGCTCAGGTTTGTTTGATATAATTTTGGTTTTGCTCTGAAAATGTCTAATTGCATATGTGAAATTCACGGAAATACATAACTAAAAATCACCTATTTGAGCTTGCTTTTAGCAAAAGAAAAATTAAAAAAAAAGAGGATTTGGGAAAAACATAAAAAAAATCAGTAATCAAGACAAAAATTAATAAATATAGGAATGAATGCATAATTTTATC
The DNA here is from genome assembly GCA_013400575.1 of Peucedramus taeniatus. NCBI lineage: Eukaryota > Metazoa > Chordata > Aves > Passeriformes > Fringillidae > Peucedramus > Peucedramus taeniatus. Next base: position 416,594 of record WBNO01030486.1, read on the forward strand.
TCTATAGATACCTACAAACCCTCTTTCCTGACTCAAAAATATTGTTAGTATGCCTTTGAAATATAGTGTAGCATATTGGTACCAATTTGTTTGGTGTGTGAAGATCTATCTGAGTCATTGGTTGTGATCCCAAAGATATCACTGGGATGCTGCTAATTGCTATGTAAATACATCTGTAGAGAGGCTTATGATGAATATCAAGATGGGAATCATAGAGCCAGGTAAGGGTGATGAAATGAAATCTTACTTTTAGTCCTTCTAAACCCAGAGTATCACAGAATATCCTGACTTGAAAGGGACCCACAAGATCCAAATCCAGCTCTTTATCTGGGTCCAACAAGATACATTTCCATCTTTTCACTCCTCAGATGGCTTTGGGGACCTGCTGGATTACCTGAAGCAGCGAGGAGACTTCCTCCTTTTCTGGGTCTTTTCTTCACTCTCCTGTGCAGATCTATCTGTAGAATTTCTAAATTTAGGTGGAGGACTGTGTGCTAATCCTAAATGTAAAGCTGAATTTCCCTCTCTGTGGATCTATTGTCATCTGAGAAGAAATCACAGAGACACCATCAAAAAGACGTTGAAAAATCATTTCCACGTATATGATCAGACTAACTAGAAGTTATCATTATTATTTTTTAAGAGGTACTCCTAGTATTTTTGGCATTTCTTCAGCTAAGCAATGATTGTACCCTAAAATCTCTGTGAGGCGAAACTTGAATATAATGACATTGTGTTTTTCTTACAAATAATTGAAATAATACTAAAAATTCCAAGAAGCCCTAATGCTGGGGAGGGGGAGAGGGAAGAAATTTGTGAAAGTGCTAGGTGGGAATAAGAAAGCTTTTAAGACAATCATGATAATAATACCATCATAATAATAGCTTTATCTTGAGGAAAAAAAAATCATCAACCAAGCAACCACCATTGAACCTGAGACTAAAATAATCTCTCTGAATTTTCAATTGTCTTAAAGCACCGGTGTTTTCTAAGGTAAAAAAAAAAAAAAACACCAAGAATACACATCTTGGTTTTATCATATTATCACAACATCTTGTTTTTCGTGTTACTTCTCTCCTATCTTAGACCCTTAAGCTCCCTGAAAAGTCTCATTCCTCTGTCAAAATGAGTTGAAGACACATTTGGGTTGAACAAAATATTGGTGTTATTAGGAGTTTAAAATCAGGGGTCTTTTCATTAATGCTCAGAATCGTTGATGTAGAAGAACAGGAAAACTCCCTGTGTACACCTATTCCATTACATTTTCCCAGCAGAGAAAATGTTGGGATGTTGTTCTGCTGTATACTCAGATGTAAGACTTCTGTGTTCAATACATGGAAAATCCCTAAAATGTTTGCACAAAGAATATTGTTATTCCCTGTACATTTTAGCTCATGCTTACTGTGAAGAAAAAAAAAATCAACCAGTGGACTGAAATTTGGAATGAAAAGTCAAACTACTTTAGATGTTTCACTTAGCCTAGATCCTAATGACACATTGTCCAGTGCTTTAGAATATGTGCATTCAGAGGATCAAGCTATTAGAGAAAAATTCTCCATCCTGAAAAAGAGGCTTATCACTGAATCAGGAATTGCCAGTAATGTCTCCTCTGGGATGCTTGTTTTTAAATTGCCTTTTGGGAGGCTTTTATGACTGCATCCACATCAGTGCTGTGATTCAGAGCAGTGATGCTGTTTTGAAGCACATCCCCCAGACTGTCCCATTTACTGTGCAGTAGTTCACTTCCCAGAGTGGTTTTGCAGCCCATAATCTGGATTCTGTTTGGAGAAAACTGAACTGGAGGCTTTGATCCAGGCATGTGCCAAATGTTCTCCAATTCCTGTTAGAGGAATAAGAGGCCAAACCAATGACTAGACCTCCTGAAAGCTTGGAATGACACTCTGGGATATTTCAGTTTGGGAATTTGGGCTAAATCAAGTTTAAAGCAATCCTGTCTCTATCTCCCCCTTAGTGCAGATAAAGAACCCTCAGCTCCAACTGCTCCAATCTATTGATCTGCTCCTGTGGCCACAGCTGCCTTGAGAAAGTAGACATAGACATAGCCTATGACATCTTGAAAGTATTCCAGATTTTGCAAATGTTTTCTGTGTTAGTTGTTTTTCACTTCTCTTTTCCTTGGATCTGGTGCAAATATTCTTAAATGAATTTTAAATGATCTGAGCCTGTGCCCATTGCTTTTGTTACAAAATTTAAGATCAACCTAGTTTTTTTCCCCCCCAAAGATCATGCTGCACTGTGAAACTATTTAGGCAATCTTTTCCTCTCATTTTCATTGAAATTGCTGTTTATGGAGATATTTAAAAAGATGATATATATTCCTGCTCTCAAAAAGGATGAAAGGAAATTGTGAGAACTATAAGAAGTTTATCACAACACTTTTGTCCTTGGGTTTTCAAAGCTGTCTAGTATTGCCTTACAACTGAAAACAGCCAACTCCTAAGTCTACTTATTCCAGCAGGCACCAAAGTTTATGATAAGTGTGATATTTCTATCCTTTGGCAGAACATGTTTGCATGACAGGTTATTTAAATTGGGATTTTTAATTTAGACATCCATCTCTCTTGTATGTTTTTCCTTATGTGCTCAGCCTCATTAACCCATCCAGTTGACCTGCATCATTCTCGTGTTGACAAAGATAGGCGTTATGAACCTTAGGATGTCATAAACACCTCTAAAATGTGACCCTCCTTGCATGCAGTGGGGAAGGTTTGACAGCATTACACCAGTCATCTGATAAGCTCGGGTCAAAAGTCTTCCAATTGCTTGCCTTTTGTTTGGGTGTCAAGGAGGCAAAAGCTTTTCATGTTTTTAATAAGCAAATTAATGAAATACTTACAGTACACTGCATACATTAACTCTTAGGTAGCTGGTTTTCCTCTGGGGCCATCTTTACAAAGGTCAGAGGCCATAAATGGAGTTTCAGTTTTCCAGGAAACAAAGAGGACAGTATATTTCAGTAATCTTTTCCTGCATGTAGTTAAGATTCCTCCTTTTTTTTTTTTCTTTTTTTTTTTTTTTTTTTCACTTTGGCTTACTTTCTAGAGGCATAGTAACACTTGCCAGCTAAGCCAGATGTAGCATTTCAACCAAAAAAATGCACTGGATGCACGTTCCAAGTTTGCCAATGGCTATGCATGAGGCTGGAATGTCAGAGCAGGAGTGGCGGATTAGGAAGATTGTGTTCGTGTTGCTCAAAGCAGAAGGAGCCCAGAAAATGTCTCTGGAAGTTCACTGTTTCAGACACTTTTTCTTCTTAGATATAACACGTTTGTTTGGTAACATTTTCAGGCTCCTTATAATCACTTTTTATAGTGTTGTTTACATTTTCAGGATATTAACCAATTAGTTCTCATTTGTAAATTCCAGACTACTTTAGAAAGCCCGACTTTAATTTCTGTAATAAAGAGAAAATAAAGAAAAGATGCTTTTGCTTACCTAAAGAGACATTAAAATAATAGCATACTATCTTGACAATATCTCTCTTCCCAGAAAAACCATCAATTTCTTGATTTTTCTGAGCAAAAACTAATTTAATATACACTCAATATTAATAATACACCTCTGGCTGTATTGATCACCTATTTTTCTGTTCAGATGACCTGGTACAACCATGTGATGGAAGAAGTTAAACTCCATCTCAGTTTCTGTGACTGTGTGCTGGCTTTCCTAACTTGTATTTTGTACTTATTTAAGCCATTATGTGGTGTCTGCTATCTACCAGTTCCCATTTTCCATCCTCAGCCTCAAAGGCAGGTAGGACAAGTGGATGAGCACCTCCTGACTCCCTTTGCAGACAGGGAAACCTAGGACAAGAAGTGAACTGAAGCCACAGGGAAATACACATCCTACTGGAAGCTTTGGCAAAGAGACTCCCATTGACTTCCAGACTAGACATAGACACCTGAACTTCTGTCTCCTAAGGCAATTCCCAGTCTCCATGTTTGCAGAACATCAGTAGATGTTACTTTTACTAGACACCTTCCTCAATCAGGTACTTGGAGTAGATGAATGAGCCCTTGTTTTGTTTTTGCCTGTCTGAAAATGCTTCTGGTGCTTTAAATCCAGAATCAGATTGTGGCATGCTATAAATGCAGTTCCAGGTGTGCTTTACTGAAACTCACTGGATGCTGTGAATTTCCAGGAGGAAGTTTGCTGGACATAATCAAAGCTACTGAAACAAATTGACTTCTCAGATCTGTGGTCAGGTGAAAAATCAGCTCTCCTATTAAGCCCGATACTGACAAGAAAAAAAAAGGGCTAAGTGAATAGAATATTCAAGGAGAAGGGGGAAGATACTCTTCCTTTCCTGTGACTGAAAGTCTGGAAGCATCTCTAAGTGATGCTCATCATCTCATTTCAACAGGTTTCACTCTTGACACCTAAACCAGCAGCCGCAGACTGTTTCCCTTGCAGACTTAAGTAACTAGTGTCTGGAGCATTAAACATTCAGCAAAACCCCATAAAATGGGAAAAGGAGCTGTAAAACATTGGCTAGAATAAGGTCTTCCTGCTACAGGCCATGCAATTCAGGCTAAATTGAAGCCTGCCTTTGGGGAAGCATCCTCCTTTAGCCCAGGTCAGGCTAAAGCACTTCACTCTCTGAGGTTCCATCTACAGCTCCATGCACAAATGTTCCACAATTTACTACTTAAGAGATATCTAAGTTACATAAAAGACATAAGAGATATAACCATGAGATGATTTTATCCCCTCTGCACTGGTTGGACTGCTTTCACTCTAAAATGAAATAAAAAAATGCAGGGAAAACTGCCTTATTAACAAAAGCTATTAAAGTAATCTAAGCATCACATTAAGCTTTGCTTGCGCAGCAGTAGACACAATAAGAAAGACATATTATAGTCATTTAGATGCAAGATAATTTACTATTTTTAAGATCTTATAGCATCCTTGTTCCAAATTTTTATCTTTTACTCTTTGCTGTATCTGAGTATTTCGTCCCCTCCCCAGCTCTGATTGCAGGGGAAGCGTAACCACTTTCTAGCTGGAAAACCTTTCTTAGAGTCAGATTCTTTGCTATCAAACTGGGTGGTCTGGGATCTTACAAGGCTTTATCCTAAGCCTGGTTTGTTCAATGTTCACCAGCCTCTAGGACTGTGCAATAGAGCATGGCCTTGTCAAGTTTGCAGGTGGCACTGAGCTGCCAGGGTGTGAGTGCCTCTGGAGCAGGATTAGAATCCAGAATGATTCTATTAAATTTGAGAAGTGACCTGCAATTCAATAAAGACATCTTGAAGGTACTACAATAAAAAGTGGGAAATTCAAAGATACAGCTGGTGTTCTGCAGAAGGAAATTGGGAGGTTAGAGCTGGATCACAGACCGTAAATCAGTAGTAGATGCTACTCCATCCCAGGATGAAATAGAAGTGTGGCAGGTATTCCTGAGCTTCTGGTGAGGTTTTTGCTGCAATTTTGAGTCTGGCATTAGGGACTCTCACTTCAAGGCACAGAAAAATTTCAGAGAGTCCACAGGATAGCAACCAAAATGATGAGAGGTTTAGAAAAAGTGACCTATGAGGAAAGGTTGAAAGAACTTGGTTTGTTTAGTCTAGAAAAGGGAAGACTGAGGAGGTATATGATAACAGACTTCAAATATTTAAACGGTTGTTATAAAGAGGAAGGGGATCAATTATTCATGTCCACTAAGAATTGGAAAAGAAATTAGGAATGTCTTTAATTTGCAAGAGGAGGATTCCAGTTCGAAAGCTTTCTGATGGCACTGGAGCACATTAGCAATTTCCACAGCTTCCCTGGGTATTAAAGGTTTATAAGAATGACTTGAACAAACTCTGCAAGGGATGTTTCAGATCTGCTTCTGCTTCAAAGCACTGCTTAGGACAAACAACTTCTTAAAGCCTCTTCTGGCCTTATTCCTATAGTGTGTAATATAGATTTGCAATGTATATATCCCTGTGTAATTATACAAGTGCTAAATTAGTATCTGAAAACACACTCCTTCTTTACTTACCTCTACAGGTATGTGATGGAGTGATAGTGGGGAAATAACTGGACTTTGCTGTTTGCTAAAAGAGAATTGCTCAAGAGTTTTAAAAACTATTGCTCAAAACGCAGCAGTGGAAAATCAGAACTCATGCCTGACCTCATCTGACAGCTGCTACAGCCCTTCTAAAGGGATTAACAACCTGGACATAAAACAAAGGTTATTGCCAGTCATTAAGGTGTGATATCGCTCAGCACAATTAGGACATGTCACAAGTCTGCACGGGGCTATGCCTGAGTGGAGAATTACAGAGAAAAATGGTGATTTACTGGTCTGTGTGAAGAAGGCTGTGTGATGAAGGGAAGGCTGAGCAGGGCTTGGAAATATCCTGAGAGAAGTTGAAAGCCATTGATGCTGTACTACAAGACATTCACCTGACACCATGCTAACTTGTGGTTAGCACACACAAACATATATACATTTTATATATATATATATCCTCATGGGATCTTTTATGTCTACAAAATGTGTCTGTAGGATCCTGTGCAGTAATCAACAGGAGAAGCTGAGTCCTGATGCTGGCAGAGTTTCTGGCTCTGAACATTTCAGATGACGCCTCCCAGCTCAGACAAAATCTGCTTCTCAGCTGAGTAAGGAGGCACTTTGATGGCTTGATTCTCCAAATCTGTATTTAGCAACTTCCACTCTTCAGAGACACATGCAAAGATGATTATACCCCAGGATAGGTCTAAAGAAATAAAGCCATTGAAATATTATTGGTTATTTCTCATAGCAATTTAGAGGTGAACCCACGTGTTTCAATTAAAAAGAATGAGTTAGCTTATAACACGTTAAGTTCTTTTTATTAGTTGATTAATTTTTCACTTAAATTCTAAAAAAGTCATTATTTCTTCATGTTTAAGCTTTCACTTCTACTGCCTTCTTTTGTAGTGCTTTTCTTAATTACCTGCAGCAATTTGCATCAGCAAGGAGCTAAGAATGCTTTGCATGTCTTTAGTGCCTTCCCTCCTCCTTAGCTCTTGATGTAGCTACACAGAGAGAGCTCAGCACTGTAGCATCTGGCATCTTGAATCAGCATTATAAACATTAATTAAATAAACCTCTCAATGCTTCTGACAGGTGATGAGAGCTCCTGACCTCTGATGAGAGGCCAGGTGCCCATTTTACAGGTCGAGGAGCTAAGGGTGTATCTGAATTTTGAGATTTGCAGATCCTTCCCAGCATCCAGGATCCAGGTGCATGCCCTGGCCACACCCCAAATCTATGCTGGGGCAAAAGCTCTTTCTCCCTGAGGGTCTTGGTTTTTGTAGCAAGGAGCCCTGAGTGCTTGTGTGGGGAGGGCTGGCAAGCAAGGCTGGATGTTGTCAGGCTGTGGGCTGCACTGCAAAGCCTTATCCCCACAGTCTAGACAAAACCAAGGCAGAATAATGGATTTGAAGGAGGCTTGTGTGATTCTGCACTCAAGGTGGGAGTAGAGAAAAAGAATTTTCTTGGCTTCCTCCTCATGCAATTCCTCCCATTATTTAACTATCAAGATGACCACACTGGTTTTTCACATTTAACAAGTCCAATGCAAACAAGGTTCTTTCCCCCATTTTCATCAACTTCAAGATGTTTTATGTTCAGGGGCCTACAAAGACAAATGTACAATTCAAATAAAACCATGGCAGTGACTGCACAGAATAAAAACCTCACTTCATTTTGGAGCAGAGCTTGGAAAATGTGGATACCACCTAAACTAGCAGAAAAGTGCAACACACTCCTTCCTCCTGGAAGCTTTAAGGAAAGGCCACAGGTAGCAGAGCCTTCTCAAGCACATCTACTCAAGGAACAAGCTGGAAGATGCCTCGCTAAACACCAGCACCTCCATGTTGTCAGATGTATGTTCTTGCTTTACAATTTCCAGCATGTTTTAGCAATTAAATCCTGTTTTTCCTGGATTAAATATCAGTTTGTCAGCCTGCAGACAATTACAATAGATAGTCATGGGGCACTGTACCAATTAATGCACTTTAGACATAATAAAAGGGGCTTTACCTTTCAAATGAAAAGTTACATTGCCAGTAACAGCCATTCTTCCTTTGACAGCACACTTGCCTTTCCCCACTGCTATTTAATGTTTTTCCCCATTTTTCCAGTATCATATTTTAGCACTGGGCTATTGATTGAGTGGAGTGGTCAGACAAGGTCCAGTGAAATCAAAGAGCATCATTTCACTGGCCTCTTCAGAAGTGCCGGATTAGCCCTGTTGCCTGAGATTTAGGAATGGATCCCTATCCAGAAAAGCACTTTAACACATGATAACAGTTAAGCGTGTGCTTAAGTGCTTTCCTGAATCAGGGCCCATATAAGGCAGCATGTCTACCAAACATTTCCAGCTAGTTCAAATAGTGTCCAGCTTTCACAGGAGTGAGATTTCCTTTGGAATATATAAGCAGAATTCCTTCCCGTATTGAAAAGACTTACTGAATTCTTCCCTTCAAACAATTGTTTGGAGGTTTGCTCTGTTATTGATATAAAGATTAATTCAAGTTGCAAGGGAAAAAATGTGTTTATGCAAATATTAAGTGCCTGAAAATGACACCACAGCTGTTTAGTTTTGGATGAAAATCTTGGCTTGTTGGATAAGACGCATCACCATCTATGAGATTTAGGAAACATCTTTTGTTACACGGTTATTTTAGTGGAAATACATTCTCCAAAACCTTATTTTCCAGAACAAATTCACATTTCTCCGCATTTAACATTGTAAAAATATGAAAAGCTTCTTGGCATATGCATTCCTTGTAAAAATGAATCTAGAATGAGATAGTGACAATGAGGAACAGAAGTTTCGGGATAACTTATGCCCTTAAATTTTTGCAGAAGGTTTTTTTGTGTTCTAATTGCAGGAGAGCTGCAGCCACAGTGAGAGGGTTCAGTATGCCCACAAGAGATGGCCATTGAGTGCAACAAGTGCAACAGGATGATTTAATTTCATATGTAAGCAATATATGTAAGAAAGAGAAGCTTCCTATGCTGCTTTTTGTCTTTTGTTTCGCTAACTCCAGACCATGCATCATCTCTAATGAGCTTGATAAAGCATAGTAAGGAAAATGGGCCATAATTCATCATGATTTCCATTTCAAAAGTGACAGCCAACTTCACAAAATAGTCCATTTTGCAACAAAAGAAAACCAACAAATGATAATGGAAACAATATCCTCAAATGAAAACTTGAAGTCCCCTCAGATCCGACTTTCATTATGGAAAAGTGGGATAGGTTTTGTTAACAGTACCCAGAGATCCTCTCCGGTTCATCTTGTAAATAAAATATTTGATTTTTTTTATGTTGTCCACCTCAGAAGAAACAGCACCCCAAAATTTTATTGAGTAATAAGAGCTGATATATGGAGAAAAGCAGGATCAGCATTTTAAATTGTTAGAAAATATAACATTAAATTTAATTCTTTCCCATAAAAAAGCTATGGCCCATGCTGCAATGCAAGGTATAAATAAACTGCATTCAATAACAATAAAGGAGCAATCTTTATGTTTTGGGGAGCTTCTGATGAATTTTTACTTCTTTGTGCAAATATCTAAACTATTTTAGCTTTTTTTTTTCTGGCTGCAATCCTCTTTTAGAAATCAGTCTATGTTCTTTCTGGTACCTCTGAGTGCTTTAGATATCACACCCTTCACCTTTTAAAGCTTACCTTAAATCTTTAGACTTTCAAATAATTTACTTTCATGGGAGGGGTAAGGCTTGGATTGGAAATGAAAATGGTAGTTTGGGAGAAGAGAGAAAGGAGAGGTGAAGAGTGACAGAGCAGAGCTTAGCACCCTGAAATCCTTTGCTTCCCAAAACCTGTCCTAAATATTTGTTCAGTGGTGTCAGATCTGCTGTATATGATGTTGATAGACCTTAAATAGTTTTTTTTCAGGATGTGTCATCTCCTTTCAGAGGTGTGATGGATGGAGGACATTATATTGCTACTTGGAGGTGAATGTCCTGCCAGAACAGGGTGTGCTGCTTTGAGGTCGTGCAGGAGATGTCCTTTGCAGAGCAGAAAATTGGTTAACAGCCTGTCCAGGATGGTCTCCTGGGCTGAGCTGTTGTATCCCAAATTGGAAACAAAACTTGCCAAGGAATTGGGAGATACTGCCCTTCAAGAAGGCAGGATGTCCCCTCTCCTGGGGCACCATCTGCCAGGTGTCTGAGAAGTCACATCCCACCTGAATTGGGCTCACAGGTTGTGTTTCAGTTTCAGTGCATGAAACAGATAAGAAAAAAACTGGTGTCTGATGATATCTCTGCTGAAGACAGGGCAGGCATCCATTTTCTGTGAATACTTTAAAATACTCAATTAAAATTAACTGTTTGGAAAACACCAGTTTTTTACTGGTTGATTGATGGACTGGGGTATCGTTACCGAAACAGAAGAAACAGCAAAGACTGGTGTCAACGTGAATTTATGTGAACCTTCTAAGAAAAAATTATCCAAAAATTATACTTAGGATCGTTCTTTTATAGTAGTTAATTAACATGTGGAACTCACTGCCACAAAATACAGTATCTTTGAGGCATGAGTTTAGCGGGATTAAAGGGATTTATTAAACACTTATATGGATAATGAGACCATCCGCAGCTACATTACACAGGATGAAACCATACATTAGGGATATAAACAATTATGCTTCAGGATAGAAGCCAACTACTGACTAATAGAGTTAAGGAGGAAATTCACTCCATAATTATCCAGGATTTTATGCACCTTTTCTAAAAGTTCTACTATGAGCACTGCCGTGAATGGGATACCGCCTTACAGGAAATGTTGGAACACAGGAAATACAGGAAAAATAATGGAATTATGATTTCTTTTATGTTTAAAGGTAAGGTCTTATTTTTTCCCACCTTAATAGTAATTATTACAGACTTCTCTTAAAAAAAATTGAGAATGAGGAATGAAAAATTAATCTATGACTTATTGAAACTTCTGAAGCAGACCCCTGCCTCCTTCAATATAAGAACTGAACATCATCTATTTTCTTTTATATATTCATATATTTTCTTTTAAAATTAGAATAAGGAACTAAGGACATGGCTTTAGCTGATACACCTATTTGCATAAAAAAATTGTGTCATCAGCACCAAATTCTTAAGATTTTCTGTTGTTCCTTCTTCTCACAGCCAAAGTGGAGGATCCTGTAGGATCACATAAGATAGAGCACAGCCTACAGAAGTGGAAAGAACGCATTGGATGGGATTGAATTGCCCTTGACCTATTTCAGGACCAAAATATTTTCAGCATCAAATTGTCTTGGAACAGGAAAGCAAATGAACAAATTTTTTTTTTTTTTTTTTTTTTTTTTTTTTTTTTNTTTTTTTTTTTTTTTTTGCTATGCTAGTAGTTCTTTCATCAGGAACATATGTAAGAAGCCCTCTGAAGTCTCTATGGAGTTCTGGCTATGACAGCAGGGATTGTGTCATGTCTCTTCCTGAGCCTCCCTTTTAAGATCTTCTTGCTGGAAAAGGGAAAAGAACTCCACATCCTCTTACATTTTTGTCATCCTCTTACTTTTTTTGGAAGCTGTAGCCTCCTGAGAGGCACTTGTTTGTAGATTCCTGCACACTTCTGTCAGAAGACCTGAGCATGTGCATTAAACCTGATGAATCATTTCAAGAGGTCTCAGATTTGTGGTGTCCGCACATGGCACTACAGCACAAAACTTGCACTTGCTGTGGCTGCCCCTGCCAAATGCTGTGGAGCTGGAAAAGGTTTGAAAATCCTAAATAAACACCGTAGGCTCTCACATTTTGTGCAGCCGGAAGTTTTAAGTGGAAAAGAAGATATTTGTGGTGAAACCCAGAAACCGGTTGATATTTTTCAACAGCTTCCTTCAGCATCTTTTGTTCTTCAAGGAGAGGAGTCAGGGGCTCTAGGTCAGCCCTGCTTGTGTTACAGGAGAAACTGTGGTGTCTGAAATGGCATTTTGGTGCATACAAGCAGAGGGTTGTGCAAAGAATCCCCAGCTTTTTAAAAAAGCCTACGAGCCTATACCTCTGGGAGCAGCATCAAAACCACTGAAGTCGGTGGAAAGACTCCAGAGAGCTCTTCTATCCACCAGAAAGCACAACTATGACTTGAAATAAAGATAAAAAAGCAATAATAAGTAGGGAAACAATGAGAGGAGCAGGTGTTCAGCATATTTGAAAGGCAGAAAAGCAAACTTTTATGTTCTAGCAGTGATGCTCTGCAATGAAGCTGAAGTCTGTCAACATCCAGATATGTTTCACACTGCACGTTTGGCATCACAACAGGTGGCTACTGCCAGATCTACCAATGAAGAATATTCCAGATTTGTCAGCTATTGCACAAAGTCTTTCCACCAGATGAATTGGGTGTATTTGGCAGCAGTCAGTTAGTAAATAAAGAATGATCTGGAGTTCATAACTATTGTAGCATTAAAAAGCCAGCTAAATAACATTGTTTTTCAACAGTGACATTCCTCACCCAGAATGGGAGTCCCAGAGAAAACAGAAAAGGAAGAAAGCCCTGACAGTCAATAAATCTGGGCAATGTTGAATGAAATGGTTAAATAAGTAGGGGACTCATTATTAAAAATGTCCTTTAGCAGGCCCTTTACATTTAAAGAAGAAGACTGAGAAATGAGGTAAAGCTTCTGTACAAAGATAAATCTGGTAAAACTGCCATGTTAATGTCCAGGGATGGTGTGTGTGTACTCTAGGGCTGATTTTTTTTTTGTATTCTGCTTGGTCTTTAACCTTCTGATTTTCCACTATGTTGCACAGTCCCAATGGAAAACTTCAGGCTGTTTTTACCTACAAGCACAGCTTTGGCTAAGAACAAGGTTTCAAATTGTATTCTGCTGGGATTTTATTTTTAAAGAAAATTCCTTATTCATTAGAAATTTGCTGACTGCTTGAAAATAGAAACTGTTTAAGAAATGATCAGTTTGGATGATTTTCCCACTTCGATAAGAATCTGGGAAGAAAAAATTTGAAATTGCCAGCACATTCCTTTCTGCCATTTTCAAAAGAAAAGCAGCCCAGCGCTAGTACCTACATAAACAGTTCAAAATGGTCAAAACAGCTGTTTCAGTGGCTGGCTTCCTCTTAATCTCTTATTACAAACTCATGCTTTACTTTTGTGTTTTAAATTTGCAGTCCCATTTCCCTCCTAACAGCCTTACCTGTGTTTCATAACCAAAATAAAAGCTTTGTGTTATGTAACCTTAGGTTAATTTGCCTCATATTTTTGCCCTTGGATCAACTATTTTGTTGCTTTTGATAAAATGCTTAAATACACTCTGCTGTGCTAATGATTCTAATTTGATGGAAGGTTTTTGCAAAGCTGTTATATTCTGTTGAAAGTAATATTACACACTATCAGTTGGTGCTGATAAATTCCCAGCTGTACAAACCCGAGGAAGAAGCAGCAGCGTGTTACATGTGACACACATGTTTTTACCATTGTAAGGGCCAGTTTTAAGGGAAACAGTGTTTTCCAAGACCACAGCTTCCCCCTTTGCTACAAGCCATGGTATTGCACCAGTGGAGCCTTATTGGTGTTTGTTTCAAGCATTAAGTAACCTTGGGGAAGCCTTTTTCTTCCTTCTGCCGTCCTTTCGTCCGCTCACAAAGCAGGTTTCAGGTTTGGGCCTGCTGGTTGAGGGGAATGCTTAGCTTGCCTATTTAAAACACAACTGGATTTTGCTATTCAAATGTAGGAAACCTAATTACACATTGGTAAATTCTCTTCAGTCTACCAAACACAGAAAAAAAACAGTGACAGAAACTGAAAGGCCAAAAAAGAGAAAAGAGTCCCTAAGACCTAATGAATCCAAACTAAACACCTCTCCACAGAAATGTCAAACATTTCTCTTAGCACAAAACAAGGCTTAAAGAATTCCCTGCTTTTGTCTCTGGGCTAATTCCTTAAGCAGAGAGGGGGATTTTCTTCTGGGAGTGTTATTTCACAAAGAACTAAACAGCAAATAAACAAAAGACTCTCAAAGAGTGAGAGAGTATAAATAAAATTCATGACTCCTTAAAGAGTTTACACTGAAAGAATGTGGGGGATTATTTACAATTAAAGCGTAGTCTGTGGAATACAGTTATTATTACGAAAATGAATAAGAGGGTATTTCATTTAGCTCACAATAAGAGTGCACCTGGGTCTTCCCCATTTGTTAAAACTGGAGAAAACTCACTTGCCCTCAGAATCATCTATTTGGTCACTTTTAGTAAACTCTTTCTCAAGTCCCAGTCTGAGTAATCCAGTTGAAAAACCTTGTTTATGAAGTTGCAAATTATCTATGTTGTAGCTACAGAAGGTGCAGAAGGAAAGGACAAAAAACAGAGAGAGAAAAACAGGCAAGTTGAGAACTTTCTTCCTTTAAAAGAGGAAAAGCTTCTTCAAAGATAAAGTTTATTCTGCTTTTCTGTGAAAAAATATTCTTCAAATCCCCACTCCTTCAGCCAACTCTACAGAAATGGAAAAATCCCTTGTTAATGAAACAAATATTTTTAATTTTTCAAACCTAGTAGAACACAAGTTTTTAGTAAAGTAAAAAATAACAAGAAAGAAAGAAAGAAAGAAAAATTTGGGGCTACTCTCCCTTCTTTCTTGCCAAGTGGAATATGAAACAAAGGAACAGGTTAATAATGGAGACAAGGTTGGCTGAGGGAACAAATACAAGATTTCACTTCCAATAAATTAGGCAGACACAAATGAATGGTTATTAAGATAAAAAAGCATAGGTTGAAGAAGCCACTTGATTATAAATTATAGAGCAATTAGTCCTCTTTCCGGTACTTTTTTTTTTTTGACTAGGCATTTTATATTTTACAGCAAATGTGTCATAAAACAATGCTGATAATGATATTGAAAGCCAAGGCAGAGTGGCCAAATCCCAACTATATATATATGTATATATGTGTGTTTATTAATAGGGTTGTGAGTGACACACAGGGTGTGTACCCATACGTGTGTATGTATCTCTGTGTGTGCACATTCCTGTGAGTGTTCATGGATGTCTGACTACAGCATAAATATCACAAGGCACATCCATGTGCACTCCTAATAATTCCTCATTAATTAAAGTAATATATTAATACAAATTAAAAATGAAATCTATATGAGTGTCATGGGCTGTACTATATCTATCTATCTGACTATATTATGCCTCTCTGTCTTGTTAAAAAAAAAGCCTTGTAAGAGAGGTTAGGCCATGGAGGCTTATTTCATGTGCCTGAGTGACAGAGACAGAATTTAAATCTTTGCTGAATTTGCAGCAAAAGTTTTGATTGAGTCTTACCCTGCCATGCCTGTCTCGGCAAAGTATCCGAAACATTTGGCTGCACGCGATTAAATGAACAGTATTTATTTTTAGCATCTGCTGCCCCTGACTCAAACTTTGCTACTAAGAAAATTCAGCTCTATGGAAAAGAATTTGAATTCCAGCTGGGCAGTTTTCAAAATAAGATGAAAAGTTAAGCAGGCAATTGGTGTGTATTTAGGGCTCAAAACACCTTGCCTCCTAAGAAGTCTTGAAGGAGTTAATCCCTTCTCAAGATAATCCACTAAAGAGCATCCTTCATTATGATGTTAAAAGCAAGGATCAGTGCTGGGGGAGTCTAACAATAGGACAGGGGTGCTTTTCAATCCCCATCACATTCTTCCCAGGTTAGAAACAGAAACTGCTGTTATTCCAGCTGAAAAACAGGACGGGTTTCTCTCTTGGTGTTAAATATTCAAATTTAAAAA
>WBNO01030486.1:432376-510053 GCA_013400575.1 Peucedramus taeniatus
AAAAAAAAAAAAAAGCAATGGCTAATCCACTGCATTAACTAAACTTCTCCCTTATTGGGTGCTTTTCTGCCAATCTTTTTAACTTTTATGACAAGGTGGTAAATGTGGAAGGGCTGTGTCAACATAACTCACAACTCTCTTAGGTGTCAAAAAAACTTTTGATAAGAGGCTTGTAAATAATTTCCTAGCGGTAACATAAGAGTGGAGAAAACATGAAGCAAGTTGGTCAAACTTCTCTGAAGGAAGGGACACTACAACATCCGTTTTACTCTGGACAGGATTCAGACTTCTAATAAAATATGAGAGTAAAAAGCATGAGTACCAAGATGCTTCATGCTACTTATGTGGCTAATATTGGTAAAACCTGATTTTTACTTTTTTTTAAGTACAGAGTATCCTGTTTTTAATTAATGAAAAAATAAGAGGAATGTATATGTAAAATACAGGGATTTTTTGTGACCTTACAAACATATTTGGGGATGACTTACACATGTGCATACACACGTAGTCAATCACTTTATATTATAGAAATTATTAAATTTTGCTAATTAACCCAAGTAGAAAAAAAAAGGGGGAAACAATTCATAAAGTAAGAGACTTTATATGTATTTTTAAGACGGTAAAGGAAAAAGATTCAACCTTTAAAGAGCCTAGTCAGAAATGAAAAGAAAAAAAGCTATTACTTTGATAGCTTGCCATAGAGTTGATTTAGGATATGATCCAAGTCCTGTGGATCTCCAATAACCACAATTGGTGTTTGGATCATGTCCTTGGAGTACAATAACAAGTTTTTGTAGCATGCATAATTGATGGGTTTTAAGGAATCTCATGTAAAACATGTTTCATTGTGCAATGGAAATGTCACCTTAAGGAATTCTAGCCTCACATCAGGGCCAAGAGAGACAACAATAATATTTCAGCCATGATAATTAAATGCTGTAAGCACCGTTATTTTCCTATTTGTTGTAATTCCAGCTAAGAAGGGCTCTGATTGAGACCTGGCAAGAAGTGGTTGAAAAACTGCTCTTCCAAAGGGGGAAGCTAAAAGAGCACATGACTCAGCTGTAGATAGTAATTTTGCTTCTTTTGTCCCATATAATCAGCAAACGGATGGTAACTCCAATTCACTGCTGACGTCTGCAGCAACAGCAGCTGAAGACTTCCAGACACAAGGCCTCAGCTTCTCCTTACTGTAGGAGAGCTCTTTGCAGGAGAAATATCACATCTGGACAGGAGAAGAGCAAATCCTGCCTCTAGGTTGAGGTCTGTGTTCATTGCAGAGAGGTTGGACTGGATGACTTTGGAAGGTCCCTTCCATTCCAGGATTGTAGGATTTCCATCTCTCCACAAAACTGGAGCACAGGGCAGGTCTCTTCTTTTCATCAGCTACATGAAAGGAATTGAGTTGGGCCTATGCTTAGCTAGTTTGGAGGAGATGATACTTAAGAGGAAGTGCATTTGAGTCCATGGGACTTTTTATTGGGATTTCTTCTTGAGTCTGTACTCTTGATCCAAATCTACCTGGAAGTGTGGGAAGCTGTACTGTGTGAAGAGGCAGAAAATGTTAATGCTGTAGATATCTGTTAACTCTTTAGATGCTGCAAAGCCTTCTAGACACGTAATAGCAAAGTCTTGCCTATTTACAGTGCAGTCAAACAAAGTTCTTGTGTTTCTACACTCAGGATTTTGCTTGGAAAATGAGTCTGAAAGGGATTTTATCCCTACTTACAAGGCCTCCAGAGAGGAAGCTCACAGCTGCCCTACTCCCTCCTTGTTGATCACAGGAAGAAGGGAAATGCTGCTATTTCCCCACTTGCTCAGTTTTGAGCTCCCTGCATAGGTAGGTGTTGACAAAGGAGATCAAGGCCAATGTTCTGCTGCCCACAGCCACCTTTGCATTTATGAGGGAATGTTTCTTTACCATCACTTGAAGTGTCCTTACCCAAATCAATGGCCAGGAGTGGCATTGCTTACAAATCTTTGGAGGAGGGGATGGGCCTTGCCTTTGATAAGTATTTTTTTTAAATTTTAACTGTCCCAAATAAGTAATTGGGTTATTGGAAAAGTGTACAGCTCTCAGAAGCCCTGGGATTATAACTTATATACTCTGACTTTCTGACCAAAGCAGATGATTTTGACACATTGAATATTTATAAAGATTTTTAAAGACTAAAGGCTTTGACCAAGATGAGTTCTTTGGTTAAAACCAGGCACTAAATAAACAGAGGGAAGGACACAACCTGAGTCCTTACAGGAGCTTGCTTTTGAGGCGGAGTCCATTTCAGGATAATAGGAATGGCTGATCCAATTCCTGCCCGTCAACTGCTTTCTGTTTCTGGAATTAATTTATCAAGCTACATTTAAGGATTAAAAGATGGCGCCTGACATTTTAGAACAAACCAGAAAACCCCAAAAACCCAAACAAAAAAACCTGTCACAATTCAGCAGAATTTGCAAAAGAAAAGAGGCTGTATGGGATAAAGGAAGCCAGCCCAAAGTCCTCTTAGGTTGATGATCTCTTCAGGTCACGGTTCAAGTTATCTTGATTTTCAATTGTACCCACCCAAGTCTGTACTCCTTCTCCCTAGCTATTTTTTTTAAGACTTTAAGTCGCTGCCTAAATGCTCTTCTCCTTAATGAGAATGAAACCGACTGGCTTTTATTAATGAATCCCATCTTTTGTGCATAGGTTTTAGTTTCTCTTTAACATCTTGAAAAGTCATTAATTTATTGCTAATTTAAAAGAAAAAGAGAGAGCGATCCTGTTGGTTCGAATGAATACTTTTCCTTTGGTTGAACCAATAATTCAAGCTCCTGATTATACCAATTAAAGACCAATTTGAGGAAAGGCCTCCAGCACTGAGCTGCAGCTGCCATTTAGCCACAAATTATGGGCCTTATATGTGGGTGGACATGAAACTCTTTCAGAGAGAAATAGATTGAGAAATAGGGAAACTATTGTAGGGATTTTAGCAGAAGGGGGACATTAATTGGATACATTGCTTGAAGTCAATCAGAGATTCAGCTACTCTGTGGGCCTTTTGACTTCAAGACCCTTCTCTTTTTGTTCATGTACCTTCAGCTAGATTAATCACAGTGACTAAACAAGCAGAGATATTTTTCAGGGTCTTTTTTTTTTTTCATGTGGCTCTGAAGAAGGGGCAGTCTATTCTGCAGTGTAAGAAATGCTGAAGATGGTGAAAATAAGTGATGGGTTCAATCTCACAATTAATTCATTAGATATTTTAAGAATACATAAAGGCCATCCTAGAATGGAAGTTTTATTTGTTAATTTTATATCAGAGGCCACATTTAAGTTATTAAATGTATTGACTAACAATGTAATGAAATTATAAGCTTTTGGTATATATTTTCCCAACAAAGTTTCTCAAACTTTGTACCTGTAGTAACCTAAAAGTGGAAAACATAGGAGCATCAACCATCAGAACATAATAAGTAATTAATAAAATATATAGTATCAATGCTCATAATGGAAATGTTTTTAAAGTATTGTGTAATAGTTTCCATTAGACTGTATGACTGTATGTTACCTGAGTTTTATTGTTCTGGATTCCATTTTTCCAGCTCATAGAGAAAATTGGTGGCACTAGTGGGATTAGACCTTCCCTGTACCAAGTCTCTAGTCCTGTGGTAGACTTTAAAATTCTTTTGAAATGTTGGAACTAGAGTGTGAATAAATACATGAAAAAGAAGATTTTATAAAGAAATGTAACAACAATCCATATCTCTAGTTTGCCTGTATATGTGTGTAAATGTGTTTATTCTGAAGCTGCAGTGTTCTAAAAGAAACCTCAGTGCCTCTGATCTGTGGTAATCAAGTTTCTTGTAGTTCATCTTGTGCATAAACACTGCCTGTGTGAACTCCATGATGTGACTTACTTGATATTTAGGAGGAGAATTTTCCATAATATCAGCAACCTTGATTTAGGCTGTTTATTTATGTATTGATTGTAATCAATAAATTGTTGCAGCTCACCTCAATTAATCCAATTAAAATTCTCAATGTAGTCACCTGACCAAGAAGTTAAAATCCATCTCTCAGTTATTTCCTGAGAACTGCAGCAAACCCCTGCCAACTCTTCTGTTGTTAAACTGAGATTTGCAACCTAAATGAATCAAGGGCATGATACAGTGACTGCAAACAGACACTGGAAAGGACCCACTTGCCTCTCAACTTCTTCAGTTGCTTTTCACATAATTACATTTTTGGACATTTGTTTTGAATAGAATTAAGAACTGAGCTGTGTTTCATATTTTAAGTTAATGAGAGCTCAAACAATTTTCAGTGCTTTTTCTGGCTTAAAATTCAGGAAAAAAAAAAAAAAAAAAAGGAAAGACTCCCAAATTTCCATATTTCATTCAAACTTGCTAATTTTATCCTGGTTAGGAAGTGGGATTAATAAAAGCTACTTTTGATCCACCCAGAGGAGGAAGTTGTGGAAATGCTGCAGGAGAGTTTGCACTCTTAGAGGAAGAATTTGCTTTGTAAAAATATGCTTCTTAGTCTTCAGAGGCCTGTACAGAACAGATGTTACTCTGGTGATTTCACAGTTATTCTGGTAATTATTCACTATGAAAGCAATCATGAGTTTTCACCTCCACAATAACCAAATTCTGTTTTTTTTTCATCCATCTAATCTCTATTCTTAGGTCCAGGTTCATATTGTGTAAGAGAGTTGCCTTTTGCCTCCTAGCTTTTATATGAATATTCTCTCATAATTTTGGCTGATGAAACACCAGATATTAAAGAAATTATGTGTTTGAATTTTTAATTTTTATTTTTCTGCCTTCTTTATTCCCTGGACTCCCCAGATGAGACAGAACTGGTAAAACTGAAAAGATCTTGAGTTCAACAGGTGAATAAGAGGGCTAAGATTGTCTGCTCTCCAAAGCACCCAGCTCTCAGCTTTTGACCTGAGATCAGCATCTCTTCCCCAACAGGGAGGGGTTTTTGGTGCTGGGCCAAATGTACCTGACCCACCTGCAGGTATGGGCAGCAAAGCAGGTTAACACATCTTGTTCCAGGTAGGCAACTTCCTGCTGCAAAATTCACAGTAACACTGCAAAGGGAATGCCTCAAAAATGAGAATTTTTCCTCAAGAAAGTGTGGTTTGCCCATGGTTCAGAGACGACGTTTCAAGCATCTTATTCTATACTAATTAATCTCTGAGCCTTAACATTTATCTCTCCAGTACACAGCATACATATCACTGTGAGTTTCAGTTCTGAAGTCTGATAAAACTAATAAACCAAAACTGCCAGAGGTGGCACATTAAACTGGTAAAATGGTTTTCATCTTAATTGGATATGAGCAGTGTTATCTCTAATAACCCCAGGATACTTCTAATTGGAGTTTTCTTTTTCCTTTCTTCTGCCCACCCTTTCTCTTTCCTTCTTTCTGTTCCTTTCTTTTCTAACACTTGTGTCATTGACCAGTGTTAATATTTGAGTGCCCCCTCTTCCAAACCCCCTACTTGATGTTTTCTGAAGCAAGAGCCAGCCTGATTTCAGCAATTCTATTTGTATTCCATTAACAAAGGTGATTTCATGTGTGCTATCATTGGAGATTTTAATAAGATAGAGTTATTGATGTTAGCTAATAATGTTTTGAAAGTTGGTTGTCTTCACTGCCCTGAGATTCACCTCAGGCCAGCAACTTCTCCATTTTCAGATGTTATTGCAAGACAATGCCTGTCATTGTTTAGACTGAGATTGTCATTTTAGTGTGAATCTGTGCTCAGTTTTTTTAGGGTGGTAAAATCATTCTTATTGCTTCCTGCTCATTTTTTAGACTCCTGTGCATATTAATTGGCAACACTAAAATGGCATGTAAAATTAAAAGGCATCAAGGCTTTCTGCAGCAAGTATCCCTATGTTTTATTTCACCAGGGTTACCAAAAAATCCTGATGTAGATGAGGAAATATTCACAGCAGCAAAGCTCACATTTTATAGCAGAGGGCAGATACATGCACAGGCTGCAGGGGAAACTGCACAGGACTGCTTGGAAAAAACAAATTTGAGAAACTTTCATTCACTATTTTTCATTACTCTCTTGCTCTTTTTGCTCTTTTACACATGTAGCCCTAAATTAGCTATTTCACTTCCTCAATTTTATATTAAGTTTTTGTCACAGAAAATCAGCTTCAATTTCTCTTTAAGCTACACTTGCCTGGCAATACAGGGATGCCATTGGCTCCAAACTAAATAAGATGCCAAAGAATTAAAAGGACTGAAAGGACAGCAGGTCTGAGAGAAAGAATTGTAGCAATAGCATAAACTACCTCATTTTTTCAACAGAGATTAAAAGTTTGAAGCCTGCATATGTTTTAAATGTGAAAAATTTCACTCCTGAGACATATTCAGGAAGATATAATTCATTTTCCTGCCGAACACACATGCATATATACACACAGAACACGTGAAGAAGTCAGTACTGTTCCCTCCATCACGTGTGTTTCTGAGCAAATGTTATCAAATTCACAATAGTTATTGCTTTTTCTATATAGCTACAAGTATCTATGCAGGGCTCACTAAAATAATACAGAGATGCTACAAGAACACTTCAGAGTGCACAACCATGTATTAAAAAACAATAGCAATAAATAAAATTAGCAGAAAGACACCTTCAGCAATTTATATTTACATTTCAGGCGATTAAATCAGCAATACCTGGCGTGTGGATTAGAAGGGGTCAAAGGCCTTTTACAAAAGGAACCTTTTATAGTATCAAAGGCCCTGTGACATCATGTTTGCCTTTTATGCTGAATTAGATAATTGCAAATAATTGTAACTCTGAAGGACATTAATTTTATGGGAGATTTTTTTTCCCTTCACAGGTCAGTGTGCAACCCTTTGACCCAGCATTGTAGGACTAACATCTTTGTTAGAAAGACAAAGAATATTACTTTCTCAACCAAGAACATGCAGGATTACTTTTTTGAATAGTCAGAGGGAGCAGAACAGAAATGTCACAATACACCAAACTTTAGAATAAAATATTTCAGATTTTTTTTTGTTGTGAGGAAAATAACCAAACAGTGTGGGGTTTGTTTATTTATTTGCTCTATCTATCATCTATCTGTCTATCTATCTATCTATCTATCTATCTATCTATCTTCATGCTTAGCTTTCTATGGGATTTACCAAATCAAATAGGAGCAAAAAATAGAATTAGAAACACGTTAGACAAGACAACCTGCTTCTCATTTCTGTGCTTGAGTCTTTCTTCCTCAGCTTTACATCCTCATATTGCATCTCATGCTCATGGCAGCAGGCTAATCTAGGGGGTTTTGGGAGAGCAAATAGTCTTGGTGCAAATCTTCAGTGTTAAGTGGAAAATTCAATAATAAATTTCAGCAAGAGACCTCTGCATCTACCAGCCCAAACACTGGAGACAGCAGGGTCTGACACACTCACCCTACTCTGCTCAACTGGCCCAGGAGCCTTCATTGCACAGGACATTTGGAGGGATAATAGTTAATTTAAGGAGCTGTTATATGACTCTCATGACATTTTTCACTTCAGGAAAAAACAGGACCAACACGAATTTAATCTTCTGCCATGCAATAAAAGTGAAAGAAAATTTCTGGGCAGTGGACATTTAACCATCAGCCTTGTTGAGGCTGGAATTTCTGCCAAGGTACAGTGAAGAAAGGGCAATGAGGATGCCAGTGACCCTGATGGATACAAATTCTCAGTTGCTCCCTGTGCTAATGGATTGCTCCTGAAATTTTCACTGTCAAAAGGCCTGATTATTTCACCTGTTCCAGGAAGCAGCTGACATTGCCTCTGTTTCCATGGGTAGGGTGGAGATCTGGTGTGAGAGCTTTGGTGTCAGCCTGCAGGAGTGATGCCAGCTTGGGGGAAAGCTTGGGAGCTGTCAGTCAGTCCTACAGCTCTGGGGTCCATGGAAGCCAAACCTTTCCCCTGTGCATTGTTAGCATTGCCCTGAAAAAATGACTTGACAAAATGCATGTAAAATGTGGTGTTTGCTGAGGACAAGGAGAAAGAAGGAAGGGACACAAATAAAGGAACAAAACTGTGGGCAGAATCAGCTGATGGTAACCTCCCAAATTATTGCTGTGCTTCAGTGCTGCCACAAGTTACAGCCTGCCAAGGGGTTAAGAGACCAAACCAAGATATATTTCTTAGATGGCTCAACTGTCTCAGGCTTGGAGGTTCATTAGGAAGTGAAATCATCCCAGGAATACCAAAAGACCAGGAGGCAATAAAGATGATATAGGTAATGCATTCTGATTTCTTCTAGCATTAACTCATTTAAAAAGCAGTATTAGGTAGAAAAAGAGACTTTTATAAGGTTGTAAAACAGCAAATAAAAATACAGAAAAGCACATCAATACTGGGTATTTTTTGCCTACAAATAAAGCCAAAGGGACAGTAGTTTGCTTTGTTTGCTGTGTGACTTTGGAGTAAGCAGGAATAGACATTTGGGTAGGAGTGTACTGGTCAGTGAGTGTGGACAGAACATGAGAAAGAACTGCATTAAATACTGCCCAGGTCAATGATTAATACATTCCCATAAACTTGGTAACCTCACAGCCTCCCCCTCCTCTGCATTTTTCTGTTTAATTGAAATTTATGTGCTAGTTTTAAGCAGCTATATAAACAGCCAGAATTATTATTCGTTTGACAGCAGATAACTAAAAGATTGCATTAGCAGAACAAAAATATAGTGCCTTTCTTAAAACAGAAGCTGCTTCCAGCAAAATGGCCTTGGAAGCTTTCATAAACCCTGTGGCTGTGTCCTGCACATCCCCAGCTTGGTGCTTTGGATCTAACTTAGAGGCTGGACCAGCCTGGAGGGAGAGACTTGGAGCCACATGACTCCAGAGACCCTTTCTAAATGGAGTTATTTTAAGATTTTCTGTTGCTAATGAAACAAAACAGTACTTTTGCAGTTGAGAGTTTGGGGCTGGCCAGGCCAGTGTTTCACTGTGACTGCAGGAGAGAGAAATGCCACATACACCTACTCAGGAGGTAAAGATATGATTCCTCAG
Source organism: Peucedramus taeniatus (assembly GCA_013400575.1). Classification (NCBI taxonomy): domain Eukaryota; kingdom Metazoa; phylum Chordata; class Aves; order Passeriformes; family Fringillidae; genus Peucedramus; species Peucedramus taeniatus. The sequence continues at coordinate 441,416 of WBNO01030486.1, forward strand.
CTTGTACTCACTGTCTTTCAGCCCCCAAACTATCTTTACATGCCCATTATTCCTGTCTGGAGCAGCACCACAATGTGAGGGGAGGCTGCTCGGACTGCCTGGGATGGGAAACTCAAAATACAGCTTTTTTTCTCTATCCACCTGCTCTGGTGTCTCATGACCATCAAAGGCGCTGCTATTTCAGGATTTTCCACTTCCATTGTAGCTCCTGAGTGGTTTGGGTGATCATGGGATTCTCACTGGCCTCTTTAATTCTGGGTGTTCAAAATACTCTAAGTGGACCCATGTCTTGTTTAATTATATCTTTAAAAACTTCAGGTAAATGGGAAAACCCCCTATTTTTTGCAAATGCCACCATTGCCAAGGAGGCACATGAAAGCAGGTCACAGGATGATTTAAATTTCCATCAACTTAAAGAGCAAGTAGGCACCTAGGTAAGAATTAGGTTCCTAAATACCTTTATGGAGCTGCCACTTTCTGTTTAGGCAATGTCACTAAACCAGTCTCCCCTGGGCCCTATAGTCACAAACATGAAATGCACTGATTGGTTTTGCCCTTCTTCACTTCCTCACAAAAGAGTTTTGCATGATTTTTTTCCTTTGGCATTAATATAATTTCTTTGGCCTTTGCCATCAGGAAGGTTTTCTTGCACACAGCTGCAGTCTGACTGCTGAAAAGGATCTGTTTTATTTAGGGGATATTTGAATTGCAATCTAAACACAGAAATGTTCAGAACAGCATTGCTGCTGCTGCTGCTCCTGCACCAACTGCAAAGCTGAAGGCTTTGCTATTGAAGGCTAATCTATTCTCCATGCTGAAAGTCAGCACTGGTCTATTTACCATGATAACTTGCTTCTAATAATGTTCAGGTTTTCACTGGAACTTGTCAAGCTCTAAAATATTGTGATAATTTTCCAATGTTGTACCATCGGGTGCAGTAGAATTTCTCCTGGGCTGCAATTAGCCAACAGCTTATGTTAATTTTAATTAATTAACTTAGGTGGATAGTAATGCCATGTAATAAAACATTTTGCTCAGTGTGAAACTTGTCCATCACATTTGTTTGTGACCTAAGTTAGTAATTATGTGTGCTTAAGTCAGTGGTAAATGGAAATAAAATGATGCGTCAGAGGCAAAATGAGGTAATTTGTGTCAACTGAGTTGGTTGATAGTGTTATAAAGGTAAAAGACACAGGAGTGCTGGTTAGAAACTGGTCATTATTTTGTAATCCAAGGAATCTCTCATGATGCACATTCAGTACTAATCAAGACACCATTTCCTCGTGTGAAAAGTCTGTCTTGCAGCACAATAAATCTAACTAACACCCCAACTAATGTACAAGGTTCAGTAGGAAGGTTGACAGTTGAATTGAGATGAAATTGCTGTCTGGTTCCTTCTCAGCCTTTGAAATCTAACTGATCAGCAAAAGCGAACATCAAACTTGTGACTAATTCTTGAATGATTGAAATAATTCCTACAAATATTAGAGAATGAATTTTTTTTACCAATGTCTGCCGGTGCATTATGGAAACTAAGAACATACTAGTAAAATATTTACGAAATTTGCTGGTTTTCCCAGTCCAGGTGTGTTTTATAATTCAGGTTTTGCCTCCACTATTGAATTGCTATGGTGAATTGCTATACAATTTCACCCTGCTAATAAATTTGAAAATTGCTTTTTCCTCCAGAACCTGAATTTTTATTTAAGTGCTAATGTCCTGTCTGCTTTATTTCAATTGGCCACTTATGTTTTTCAGTGTTGCCTTTGGTTTCAGAGTGAAAGAAATTTGCTGTCTATATTTTTGCAGTTTAGACCAAAGCTAATTAATTAGTTAAGCGTCCAACTATTCTGACTTGCCTTTGATGTTTAAGTTTCCAAGCCATAAAAACCCCAACAACCTCAGCAAATGAAAACAAGAACACAGGATTAAAAATCCACCCTGTGGATTATCTGCGGGATTTTTTTTTTCCCCCTAAAAGGCTCAGCTTTATTTTTCTCTTGCTGGAAAAAAAAGTGCTCATTAAGGAGACTGATGATGTTACTGACAGTCCCTCTCTGGGCAGCGTGACAAGCCCAGCAGTGGAAGAGTGTAGGTAAATGAGTTTCTTCCACTGGAGCTTCTTGCAAAGTAAAATAATTCATTTTCTTATTCAAACTTGTATCTGACTCTCAAACTCCCCCCATCTGTTCTTGCTGAACAGACTTCAAGAGATAAAAACACTTGATCAAAGACCAGTTCATTTCAATACAGTGAGTATTACTTTATGCCAGAAAAAAGTAAAAATCACATAGATTGCCATGGAAATTGTATGTTTGGTCTTGACAAGAGCATGGGAAGCAAATAATAGAAAATAATGTAATTATCATCACCTTTATATGTTAGAATAACTGAAGGATGGATTTTTTTGGTCTTTGACAAGGGAAATTTTTGTTTTGAGTCAATGCAAAAAATTTACCTTGACCTGAAACTATGTGGCTCTCTGAGCATTTGCATTATTTAATATTTTCTGAGTAGAACTGAATTCCAAAAGAGAAATGTTACTTGGAAAAGAAATACTGAAACATTTAATCTAGAAAATCAGATTTATTATTTTTGCATTTTTTCCATGTTAACTAGATTGATTATTTTCAAGAGTGTATGTATTCCTATTAAATTTCCCTTCTTATAATAAGGTTGTATTTCTCAAATTTTCTTCCTATAGGGCCTTGACTATTCAAGGATTGTATTGCAAGGATTTACCTTCCAATAATTGCGAGGCAAATAATTTCAGCAAATTGATATGTGATTTCAGACCAAAGAAACAAAAAAAAATTCATCCTGGTCTTCCAACAACCAAATGGAAAAACAGCAATTTGGGGCTCAGTTAACTTTCCCCTCCCCCTGAGTATCCTGCTTCGTAAAAAACCCCACATTTCCTATTGGAAAATCATTCAAATGGAAAACTCTGGCTGGACTCTGCTCCTCGCAGGTTGGGAAATGGGAACCTGCAGCGTGGGATCTCTCCAGCAGCTTTTACCAGAAGAGCTACGACCGATTATCATGCTAATATTAACTTCCAATTGTTAATGAACCTTTCATCCTGAAGGATCCCCCAAACACTTTAGAGGCCGAGGAGATCTCTCCCACTCCCAGCGAGGCTCTTCTGGCCGCTCTTTGTGGCCAGGGTGTTGTTCAAGAGAGGGAATAACCTCAGCAGCGCCGAGGCTCCGAGATGCGCGCAGTAATTACCGGGCTGGCCCGCGGCCAGCGCTCCGCTCCTGACACCGCTGCTCCCGCAGGGAAAAGCGCTGGAGCATCTTTAGGTGACCACAAGGCAGAGCTGGGACTGGTGCCTGGAGAAACTCAGAGGCACCGGCACAGCTCGGGGTCTCGGGCTGCCTCACCTCCGCTGCGGTTTCTTGTGGCAGCTCCGGGTTTTACTTGGATGCTCTCCCGCTGGAATTGGGGCTGATGTGACCCCGCTCTCCTGGTAAAGGTGAAATTGGCTATGACCTGGCTTGGGGATGGCCCCCAGGCTGCTGTTTGCAGAGGATTAAGCTTAAGTCAGGCATGTGTGCAAATGACAGTTCTTAAAGTCATACTTCTGTTTCTGCAGATCAATGGCGATTTTCTGCGTTGTTAAAAATTTGGGATTCTATCTCTCACGCTGAAATATCTGTGCTTTTCCATCTACAAAATATTTCATACACAGCTACACTCCTTCCCCTCCAAATTACAGGTTTGAGGAAAAAATTGTCAAACCAACTGATGCTTTTACCTTTTTTTGAAAGATTCAATTTTTAATTGTCTGGATCAATAAAAGATCAATTGTCTGGATTTCTAATTGTCTGGATCAATCAATCTGTAGATAATATTTCTTAACAGGGTACATTCCCTCTAATTGATACTCACTTAAATTAACTTGTGTTTACTGTAAGTGTTCTTGCTGCATGAAATGTGCTTCCACTACAGCAGCAGCGATGTTTTTAGTGATGGCAGGAAATGCTGCCTATTCAGTACTTTTATTTGGAGTTTGAAGTCCATTAAAGTGACTTCATAAATTCAAAAATAAATCCATTTATTTCTATGAATGCTTATAGTTAATGAGCATGTGGCATTTGATTTAGAATTAAAGAGGCATTATCACATTGTTTTAAAGGCCTTAAATTTAGGCTTCATTAACAAAAAGATGGGGAAGAAGCATCTGCATTTTAAGTGGATCTCTGGAGTCCTGGAAACTTTGAGGCAGTAACATAATGTCAGGTGCACTCAGCAGCTGAAAAGCTGCTTTCTAGGTGTGAGTAGGACCAAACTTTGCTGATACAAAGGCTGTGGGGCTGAGCTTACCCGGAGGGATGGGCTGTGCTATCTCTGCTGGGCATTGATTTGGGAGAGTGCCTGTTTAATTTTCACCAGAGGACGGTATCTAGCAGACTATTTACACGTCTAAAGTTTATCACCTGGCAGATCTTGGGCTTTACAGGTTCCCCTTGGGAATTTGACCTGAGCAAGGACTTCAGCAGCAGGCTCCGGGATTTCAGTGTAGCCCTCGCTGGTGAGAAGCCCGCAGCCAAACAGGGGAGCTGTTAATGGTAAACATATTAATTCAAGAGGCAGCAGTAAGCGAAGCTCCAGCAGCAACCAGTGCCCTGCAAAGCAACTTATTTCAGAGAAGAAGATGGCAGAGGATCACAGGAGAGGTGCTGCCACGGTGGGATGCTCACAGATCCTTTCTCTCTGCCTGTTTGAAAAGCTGTGGGAGAGGGAGGCTGCCCCACAGGACCTCTGCGTGACCCCAGTCCCAACCAGCCGCCGGCAACTCTGTGTGTGCTTGCCCATGTCATGGCAGTGCACGGATGGCTTGACAGAGTTTACTGCTTTCTGGCTTATTTTAAGTACTCTTGGAATCTTCCGCATCCTCTAGCAAACTGGGGCAGGCTGACCTCTAAGCCACATAATCTGAGCATAAGTTAAAAAAGAAGCCCAGAATTTTCCCGTTCCCGAATAGCACCGCTGCCGACGATCTCTGATCCAGCTTTAATGTTTAATTGGATGACCGGGTTTTAAACAGAGCATTCTTTAACCCGGCTGACTCTGCCTGCCCCCATCCCCCTGCCCAACAGCAGCCTCACTCCAGTTATCAAAGTGTCATTAGTAGAGACAGCTGCCTGTAAACAACAGGAATGTCAACACAACTGTCTCGGTCAACAGGAATTTAACTTTAATCTGTTCATTACTTAAAGATACATCATCCTCTTTCTGCGCTGTTATCTACATCACTCGCAGACAAAGGCGGAGAACAAATTGACAGCGGGGAGGGAGCTTGGACCGTTCCTGCCTCAGCCAGGCTGGTTCTGTTCATCATTTCCAGTTCCCCCCCCAGCTCCTCGCGAGTTCCCCTCCTGTACATGTATATATATTTGCGGGATTGCGGGTGAGGGGGGTCAGGAGTTCCTTGTTTAGCTGGAAACAGATACTACATATTTATAAATGTAAACTTGGAGCGCTGCCAGGCTCCTGCATTTAAGCGATTAACAAATGTTTCCCTTCAAGTGGACACCTCTTGTTCTAAATATATTTGACAAGAATGTAAAGAGTCAAACGGAGGGGTAGAAAGGGCAGGCCACAAAGCGCTCGGCTGCCAGCAGCAGCGGCGGGCCGGGGCTGCGGTGGCCGGCGGTGGCGGCGTGCGGCGAGTGCCAGGCGAGCTCGGGGCGGGCAGGCTGCCAGCACAGCCCGGCCTCCCCGCTGTTTAACGACAATGGATTTACTGCTTCTCTGCATATTGGTGTTATTTTGTGTAAACAAGGTTAACGCTCCTTTTAAATTAAATACACCACCTGGTGACTGAGCGGCTGACCTTGGCAGGCGGCTTTCACCTGGGCTCCAAAAAGGGTGGGGACAGCCCCGGCTGGGCTGCTGGCCTTTCCCACCCGCTGGTGGCCTTTAGTGCTTTGTCCTGTGGAAGTGTGTCAGGCTGGGCAGGGTGATTCTGGGGTTGTTCCCACCTCCAGATGCACAGGACAGCCAGGAATAGGAAGCTGTTCGCTGAGCAGGAGGGTTTTTCTCTCTTAACCCTGTGTGTAACATATCATTCTTGTCTGTGCTGGACCTGCCTCCTGCTTTGCCCCAGGGAGTTCTCTTGCTCAGTCAAAATGCATCTGATCTTCCTGGGTTTTCTGGTTTGTTTGTGGACACAAGGAAAGTTTCTTACTCGGGTCCCCTCTTCTGCTTCAAGAAAATATGGGAGTAACTTGTCCTTGGGAGGTACTCCCAAACTCCCTCTCCAATCTGAGCATGACCCCCCTCTCCAATTTAAGAGCTATCTCCTTCTTCCCTTTCTGAATCATACTGGGGAAAATAAAACATTTTTACTTTTGCCTAAAGTATCTAAACTAAAGCATTGTTTGTCATACAGATTCACCCAGGATGTTTCCAGGGTAACTGATTCTGACACTTTTGATAACTCTGGAGGTTAAGGCTGATGTCATTGATCATGATGTGACAAAAGTGAAGAGAATCCTATGCTAGGCAAAGAAATCTGAATCTATGCTTTGGAATTAAGTGTCTACAGCTATATAGTAGCTAATTGACTGATTGAAAGGCTAAGAGAATTAGGATTGTTCAGTCTGGAAGAGAGAAGGGTCTGGGGTGACCTTGTTGAGGCCTTCCAGTGCCTAAAGGAGCTACAAGAAAACTGGAGAGGGAGTTTTACAAGGTCGTGTAGTGATAGGACAAGGGGGAATGGCTTCAAACTGACAGGGGGACAGGGTTAGATTCAAAAGTAGGAAGAAATTCTTCCCTGTAAAGGGTGGTGAGGCCCTGGTACAGGTTGTACAGAGAAGCTGTGGCTGCCCCTGGATCCCTGAAAGTGTCCAAGGCAAGGCTGGATGGGGCTTAGGGCAGCCTGGGACAGTGGAAAGTGTCCCTGCCCATGGCTTGGGACTGGATGATTTTTAAGGTCCTTTCCAACCCAAACCATTCCATGATTCTGTGATTCTGTGATTGAAAACCTCTTGAAGACCTCAGTATATAGACTATATAAAACTTAGCAGTCCTTCATTCTTCCCAAAAATCCCTGGAGAATGCCCATTCTTACATGATATTTTTAAAATTTGAACCTCCTTTGATGGTAAAATTACTAAATTGTTTGAATTAAAAAATATTTATTTTTGTTGTTAATATTACTGATTCTGCCCTGGTTCTTGTGCTATGAGAAAGTGGAGTTATGGCTTTTCTCCTTCTTCCATGGAAACTTTACAAAGAAATATTGATAATTTTAAACAAACATTCGAAATACACAGATACCAGCACTCAGTTGGATAACAAAATAGAGATGATGGGAAGTAATCTGAGAGACTTTATTTAGACTAATAGTGATAAGACATTTTTTAAAAGAAAGCCCAGACAGATAGGTACCAAATATGTGAAATAATAAGCTATAAATACATGTGCTAAATACAGCATTTCCTAAGCATTTTTGGAAAGAATCCCTTTATCTAATGGCTAAATGCTAGAACATTTTCTAGTTTCACATGAAAAATGCTGCACATTTAGGGGTCAATGCTTCAAGTTTCAGTGCATGGATGTTGTCTGGATCATAGGCAGTGTGCCTGTTACTAGGCAAAAGGCTATTCCAGTGCTGGGGAAAGTGATAGAGTTTTAAGTGAGGAACAAAAAGCTGAGTTTTTCAGAGAGCTGCCACATTTGTTGTACAGATAAGGCTCGTCTAATTAAACTATCATTGCAAAGTCCCCAGATTCCCCAGGCCCTTCTTTTGCTCTTAGCTGGAGTTTGGATTCAGTACTCCAAGAAATTCAGTCTCTTTGAACTCTTTCCTCTTTGTGTTTCAAGGATTGTTCTCATCTGAGCTATAAAGAGCCTCTGTTATCTGTAACAGAGTGCAGGAGCATCTATCCTGACTGGACCACACAGTGACAGAGCTGGGAGCACTGAGCCAAGCCTTGTACCCATTTACTCCCTCCTGTCTGTTTTCTCTCATGCAGAATTCCCTCTCCATAGCCTTGCAGAGCAGAATTGCTTTTAATGAGGTTTATGATAAGCTCCTGATGTCCTTTTCCTGCTCCCAGAAGCTGTTTGCTAAAGGGCTCACCTTTGGTTCCTTTAACTAAAAGCAGTTCTGCCATCACAAAGTGTCAGAGCTCTTGTAGGAACAGAAAAAATGGGAGGATCACAGGAGACTCAGCCAGGTGCAGTGACCAATACTTAAACCTTCAGAAAAATGGTCTGCAGGGGTCAGCTCTGAAATAACTTGCCTGTACAAAAGTTGCTTCCTGTAGGTTTGTCCCTTTGCACCCAGTTTGCAGTAGGTGCACCTGAAAGGATGCACACATAAATTTAGGCATTATTTGTTTCTTAAGGTGCAAAGCAGACATCAAACATCATATGAGCTAAATATCACTAGCAGTACAAGTACTGCTGAATATGGGGTATGATTCTCCTTAGAAATACATCAGAGAAGTAAAGAAGTGAGAAAAAAGAGTTATTTAAATTAGTAAACAGTGCTGGCACACAAACAAATGGGATAAACTGATGGTGAATAAATCTAAATTGGAAATTAGAAGATGATTTCTAGTTAGAGACTGACATTCTTGAGAAGCCTTCTAATAGGTGCAGTTAAGTCAAATAATGGAACTAGTTTTAACTTGGAGTTCAATGAATTTATAAATGGGATTACACAACGTAGATGCATAGCAGAGAGCTGGGTTAAGTGACCTTGGAAGTTCTCTCCAGTCTTACATTACATTATTCCTTCTAATTATGGCTTAGAACTAACCTTCAGCATGACCTTTTTTCAGTTTTCTCTTCTAACTTACCCAAACTTCAAATATTTTTGTTGAAATTTTGCATTTCTAGCACGGAAATTAGCACTTTCTTGCCTCCTAAATTTTTTTTAAGTGAAATTATCTCTGCATGTTACATGAAAAACTTTTTGTTTTGCTCATGCATTGCAGACCAAATTAATGGAAAAGAGTGTTCCATCTCTGAAGGGTGGGAATGAAACTTGGCAGGTGGCTCTCTTTCTGCAATTTGATGCCCTGTGGAAAATTTGCCCCACTTTTTATCCAGATTCTAAGATTCTGAGAAAAAAAAAAAAAAATAAAGCCAGTTGACTCATGGCCAGCAGAAACTTGCTGGAGGTTGGTAGCCAAGTTTCCAGGTAGTGCATGCTCTGATTATGTGCCAGTTTTTGTGTGTATAACCAGATTGCACCATGACCAAGAAGAGCAGGAGCCTTTTCATGCCTGGAGTAGGAGAGGCTGAGCCTCACTCTGCTGGAACTGAGCCCTCCTCTTTCCTCAAAGCTGCTGTGGTGCCAGGACTGAGAGCAGAGAAGATTTTCTTGCTGCTTAATTCTTCCCAGCTGGAGCTCCTGCTGTGTGGAGGACAATGAGGAATGGACACGTGTAATTTTGACATTTCCTAGGTTTTGCCATGGAACCATCAGGAGTAAGCCAGGAAAGGACCTCAGGGGATTATCTAGTCCTCTTCTGTGCCAGGATGGGAACAAGAAATAGTCTGGACAAAATTTACCTGACCTTTTTTTTCTTGACAGCCTCTAGTGCCTCACAGTACCTCAGTGGTCTATTCTAGTGCTCAGCTATGTTCAATTTCCTTAAATGCTTCTTGATGTCTACTCCAAATGTTATTAGCTTGAATGGACATGTGAAATAGTTTATTCCTTTCACCTTTACTATATTTTTCTATATTTTTGCTGCTATTAATTTCCTTCTCTTATTGAGATTTGAGCAAATCTAAGTCCTCAATATTTTCATGCTGGTGGAAAGGGGAATTTTTTTATTTGGTGCAAACTTTTCTGGCATTGCAGTATCAAAGGTAGATCCCAGTCCTACAGCTGGTAGCTGGTGCTGGGAAGCATCAGATGCTGTACAGATTGCACATCATTCCAATGGGACATTTTCCTTTTTTCCATTTTCCCTCCAATATCCTAACACTGTTCATTCAGGTTTAATCTGTCACTAATGGCATCTCCCTGATCATTTTCCACAGAAATGCTCCCTAGCTTTCCTTCAGGATGCAGCAGTGTAAGTCAGCCCCTCTTGAACCACTTGGTTTTTTAAAGACCATTCCTCTAATTAACCAAAGTAACCAAGGTCACTTTGTATTTAATGTTACTTCCCAATCTGTCTGCCAATCCATCTGGAATCCTCTACCAGCTGAACATCACTTATACCACTAAAACATTATTTGTTGTTTTGGGGGTTTGACCAACTTCATGACCACAATACAAAAACCTGAATGATTTGTTGAGATGTGTAAACAATGAATAAATATTGATGTCACTGATGTCTCTGCTGTTGGATATTTGTGAACTCTCTCACTCATGCAGGCACACACACACAGTGCTTGGCAAAAGAGTGGCAAAGCAACTTCTAAACAGAGAATTCATGTTGGAATCAGGGTACTGCTGTTCCCATTCAGCTTTTCTTGTCTTCTGTGCTTCTCTGCAGTGGAGTAACACCAGTTAGAGAGGCTTGGGAAAACAAGAAAACTTGAATTAAGTGTAGTGGGTCTGTTGGGATTTCTCCACATGTATCATGTTCCAGTTTCACTCCCTCTTCCTCTTCCCTTGCTTTCTCTTGCTTTGTATTATTTGTTGTGTATGTGTGCCTGTATATGTGTGCCAGCAGAAACCAAACCTAAAAAAAAATTAAGTTGATCATTCTTTCACTGTCTGTGTTCCTCTCTGAAGTTCCCATTGTTCCTGATAGTTCTCTTGCCGTGGGGACTGGATTCTTGCCAGGTGGGTGCCAAAAGCCAGTGAAAATAAATAGATACATACTAGGGATTGTAGAGATTAAAATACCTACCATTCTGAATTACCCGGGGGTAATTTAGAAATACCAGTTTGTTAAAGGTACCTGATCTGCTTTTATTATACAAAGGATTACTGATGATTGAACCAAAGGAGAGAGATTTTTTTAAAATCCTTGAATAAGAGTTTATGTCTTTTTCACCTCTTTTTTGAGAAGATGGATGTGATGAAAAACAAGATACTTCCCATGACTCACCAGAGAAAAAAAGTCAAAGGTAGCACAGTAAATACCTCTCTTCCTGCAAACTAGGTGATTATGTTTGAAAAAAAAAGAAAAAGAGAATAAAAGGCTTCAGCTTTTCCCTGAATTTGGACTGCACTGTACAAACTTATTAGCAGGTTGACCATATGTCTCAATGAGACCAATCTATCTTTGAATAAAGCACTTCTATCTCTTCCATATCCCTGGGCAAAACCAATGTTCTGGAGCTAAGATTTTGTACTTAACTTTAAGATAGTTGAGTGGATTTTCTTTAATAAGATTAAATAGAGCATGCATTTATCTGCTCCAGGTGATGTGGTAAGTGCAGAGATGAAAAAAAACCACGAAAGGGAAGAGGGTAGGTTGAAGGTAAGGAATCAGTAAGCAGGTGCTGGAAGTTATTCTTTTAATGATGTTGCTGTATATTCATCTGTTTCAAACATGCTGATTATTTGTGAAAAAGTTCAGTCTGCAAATGCCAGCTTCCAAGGGCAATAAAATAAAAAAAAGTGTTGCTCAGAAGCACAGTGAAAGACTACAGTGCTACATCTATTGCCTCATTACAAGGCAAACTTTGTTTGTCTTGACAGCAATTACAGTAATCAAGTTTATGTAATTTGCCAGTCCCCATCTTCCAGTATCAATTTTTTAAAAAAATCAGTAGATGAATGAAATTGCACAGAATATTTTGCATGGGCTTTCAGTATAAACAGTTGTGTTGGACTAAAATGGAGATACATACTGACAACACAGAAAAGTAGAGTTCTGGGAAAGAGGGTTATTCCCTGTCTATCCCTGAAGGAATGCTCCATTGCTAGGAGTTGCCACAGCACTACAAAATGAGGAATACAGCATCATTCCACACTGGGCAGGACATGGGCTTCATGACTGAGTGGATTTATAATTTCTTAATTTTAACACTCCTTTCTCTTTTCCCTATTAGCAGGGTCCTTTCATATATTTCTCTCATAGAGAAATACCTCCAAGACAAACCAGCCTTATGAAGAGTCATGGGAGCCCAATCATTCTCCTTTGGGTTTCTGGTGATGGCCACAGGTTCCCAAGGATTATATGGCAGCAGCAGAAGAGCAGGACAATGGACAAGTTTGAGATCAGATGCTTCCTCTACTTTTTCCAAAGGAAATATTTCTAGGAAACAGGCTGCTGCTCTATGTTAGAGCTCTTGGAAAGAGCCTATTACACTGAGGACACTACAGGAGGTGCAGAAGCAGATCAATATGTGTCTAAGTGTTTTAGCCTTACTTTTATTATGTTTGACAGTGATGACAAGATGGTGTGTGTGTCACATACAGGATGACTAATGTGTGTACATGTGTGAGGCCCTGGCACAAAAAGGTTTTCCCATAAACTGTTAGGGAAGAGCGAGTTCCCTGCGAGCAGATCAGAGCATGGATTTTGCTAAAAGCAAAATGAAGAATGGAACAAACCCCAGACTAATTTCAGGTCTTATGAGAAGATGTAATGGCATCAGTGTCTGGAAACATCTACCACAAGTGGTTTCAATCTTGAACAATTTCCAGGAAATACTTGTCTTGAGTTGCACTACAAAATGTGTCATCAGGATGTTGTCTGTGCTCCTGACCCAAAGGACAACAAAATTTGAGAAAGTAAGGATATAAACCAAGATTTTTTTTTGGTGTGAATTGATGAATTTCTCTTGGATGAGGATTCCCTCCAACACACCAGAAGAGAACCAACCAACATGAGCCATTTTTCTGTAGAGAGATCAGTTTCTGTAGTAGGCCAGCAGCCAGATGAGGGGTTTTAAGGAAGAGTTATGGTAGTTATAAAGAGGGAAAAAATTTGCAAACACTGATAATAATACTCCTACACAGGAAGGTTTGAGCCAGTCACACTACTCCCCCCCTTTCCCAGTGAGATTCAGAGTTACATAGGAACAGGAGACTGTTTTGGCTGGGATTAGATAGCACAGATGGTACCAAAATGTGTAACACCTACCACAAGTTCTTTAGTTTCGTATCATCTGCACAACAGTTCTTCTCGGCCTTTTAACAGTTCCTTGAATGGAGGAAGAGGAGAAAAAGACATGGGACCATTGCTGGAAATGTGCAGCAAGCACTGTTATATTTTATCTGTGGGGAATCCATATTGGAGCACGTAGATAGGCTCATATAAAATCTTGCATATATCTTCTGTGAGATGGTGTGAAACTTCACTTGGCTCTTCTCTTTCAAGAATCCCCAAAACTTGGCAAGTAAACCTCACAACACATTTTAGAATTACATCAGTAATCATTTTGCAGATACATACAACGAGGTACAGGAATTTTAACCAGTTTTCCCAGAACCACCAAAGGAGTTTGTAGCATGGGTGGCTCTTATCTCCAAGGAGCTTCACAGGAATCCCATAGACTTTGTTTTCTGCCTTGGCATAAATAGCACCAGTCTTTAGGTTTTTTTTCCTGACTTTGTAAGTCTTCTACATGACATACAATAAAACTTTGCCTTTCCTGTCCTAACTTTTCAAATAAATGCTGTTGTAGCAATTAATCTACAGTTTGTGATCCCAGGAATATTTTCCTGGCAATTCTAATATTATGCTTTTTTTTCAATTCCTCTAGTTGTCACCTTTGTCTACAAAAGACACTTAATTCCCATGCTTTTAAAGGGTTTTCAGGGGTCCAGAAGAAAGAGACTAGGGAATATATTTCTTTCTTATGGAGAAATACAAAAATTTCCAAATAGGTACTGAGGTGCCATTGTGATGGACTTACTAGAATTAAGATTTCCAGGTTGCAATTTTCAAGGCTGCCTATTTGATTTGATTGCAGCAGGTACTCAGCACTCCAAGACAGCTTTGAAATATTCATTGTAATGTTTTTAACAATTAAGCTGAAAGCATGGAGTGTTCCCCGGGAACTAACTAGGAAGGGCTGATGGCCTAAATCCTGTGTCTTTTGAATACTCAGCCACACAATTTTAAAACATTTGAGATTTTTTTCCCCCTAAGTAATGAGAGACCTTTAGCTACAGAGAGGAAGACACTGAGGCTCCATGTTAAATAGAAAACTATCTGCTTAAGATGGTTAATGCCCAGAAAGATTTTCCTCTACCACATTTACTGTGAGCTCCCTGTAGATACACACAATGCACAACATGGATGTCATTGCATTGGCTTCAGAATCCCTGTTGGAAGGACATTGGTTGCTGGCTCATTCTCATGCAGACTTCTGAAGAACTTACATTTAGGATAATGGCAAAACTTTAGTCGGTGTAATAGGCCTGAAAATGTATCTGTGCAAACGAAATACACAATTTTCAAAGTGTCAGGAATGAGAGGTGTAATTCAAAGTCATTATATATCACTTGCTGTAAATATTGTTTTCATAAAGCCAGACTAATCATATACTCAGATAACCCATCCTATTATTTTCACAGCTCCAGGACTCCTGAATCACACCTACTTGAACCTGAGGGATTAGAGGTTCTGCTTTTTAAATAGCATAGGTGCTGGGCTGGCCGCAATTTTTCAGACCTCTTTGGAGAAGCAGAATTGATTTTTTTTTCCTTGTTTTTTTGAAACAAAAAAATCATTCAGGGCCTGAAAATAGACATAAGCGAGCCTCCTCCTTTTGTAATTGTGTTTTTGAAAATCAGACACGTAAAATCTTTTGTAGCTGTGGGCTCGAAACTCTCTTTTGTGGAAACACTGGTGCACTGTAATTGGTTGAGTGCTGCTATCCAGCCTGAGAGGGTGACCTTTCACACTCTGCCCTAAAAGAACACTATAGAAAGAGAGGTGGCGTAATCTGGGTTAAAGGCTTCTTACTAACATGTTGAGAGCTTGTTTCACACACACACAAACAGTTGCACGAAAGCCCCGGCCTGATGATAACTTAGCACTTTAGCATGGTGCTCTTGAGACAGCCCTCTTCTGAGAGAATAAAGAAGGGCCCCTTAGTTGAAATGCAGGACTGAAGCTCTTCATAACCACCGGGCAACTGTTACGAGGGAAAAAGAAAGTTAAAAGAGATGAGAACAAAAGGGGCTATCCTTGTTACAAGGCTCTGGTTCTAGACCTGAAAACCCCCTTTCCACTAATCTTTTTTTTATTATTTTTCTCTGTATAGCCCCAGGTTTTGACAGGGAAATCTCTAGTCTTTCTGGGCAAGCATATTCAGTCCATCTCAGAAATTCTGTGGACCTGCCTTTTTCATGGGCTCCTTGTAAGAGGAAGAAAGACTGTGAGCATCTCTGCTGATTTGGCTAAGAATGAAGAGAATGGGATATTTCTAAGGTTAGGCAACGAGAGGTAAGTGTATCTTAAACAGCATAAAGATTCTGAACCCTGTGCTGTCATATTTAGCACACAGGGACAGGTGAAGATTTTCTTGCTTAGTCTGTGTGCAGTCTTGAGAATTTCACATTTGACTTCAGAGGAGTCGAAGTCACAGCCACCATTCCAAAGCACCGGCATGGAAGGTCCTGGAGGCCATGGGTGTGATATGATCCCTTAGCTTTCAAGCCCTCCCCAGGTTTAGCTCTGTGCTGTTAGGGCATGGAAAAGGCTACTTGCATCTCAGTAGCCTACTCACCTCTCCCATTTTTTAATGCTTATTTCAGCATTGATTAATTGAGTACATCTGTCTCATGCAGCTTCTCACTTTACATTTCATTTTTTTCCCATGTTATTTCTTTTCTAGGTTTTCTTTTCCATGTGTTTTCTTTCTTACAAATTCCAACATATTCAAGATTCTCTGCTATTCCAAGTTATGGCTTTCATATATAGTTAATGTTAATTAGTTGTTACACGCTGTCAGTCATTCTTGTTAGGAAAAAAATAAAGAATATTTGGAAAATGAATTAGTGGAGATTCCTAACTATTGTATCCCATATGGCATGCACAAAATAAAATTGGATTATAAAACTGTATACTTATCACAATATCTTCCATGAAGATTTTTTCCCAACTAATAGATAATGGAACTGTGGAGTTCCAAAGTCAGTGCTGAAAGTCTGATTTTACTCCAGATCTTATAGACTATGGCCATGATCCTTAACTTCACAATGTTGCATGTCAGGCAGTGCAAAGTGTCTGAATTTTTACTTTCTTCAGTGTTTCTGTTAGCTAAATGTTCTATATTTCCCTGTTCTCTGCAGCAGTTAGGCTTTGTTAGCTGTGTTTACATTTCTGACTAATTTCCAGTCTTCTTAATTACACTTTTGCACTTTTTACATCAAAATCTTTCAGGGATAGCAGCTAAATTTACAACCTTATCCTTCAGAAGGAAGGCCTGAAGTTATTGAGAAGATTGCAAGCACCAGATGACTTTTCTCCCTCATGGAAAGCCCCAACGTGGTCATCTGGGATGGAGGACCAACATGAACAAGTAACCACAAAATCTGACTCTCAACAAAGCAAATTCAACACCTGAAGTTTAGTTTCTTGTGGGTTAAAGCTTGACATCATTGCCCTTGGAGGCTGAAATTCAGGCTCCATTAATCCACAGGGAAGAACACGTGAGATGAGCTCGCCACAGCCCACGGTGGGGATATTTTGTGGCAGCACAAAATCTCCACACAATGCAGCATGATTGGCAGCTGCTTCCTGAGAGGGGCCCGTGGCTGTGCAGGAAAGGTTGCAGCTGCTGGGATGGAGAGCCATTGGCAGCCAGTGACAGGGACTTGCCCACAACATCCCTTTGAACCATGCAGAGCACTGGGAGCCTTCCACATCCCTGTCCTTGGAGTGCACCCAGTTCTTTGCCTAACACCTAAAATTCAGGAAATAAATTGCTTTTCCCCTGGTAGATAAGGCAGTGTCTTCCTTTACACATAGGCATGATTGGGTATCCAAAATGGATTTATAGTAAGGTCTGAACAAAATAATTGCTGGAGAAGTGCTGTCATTAAAGAAAAAAAAAAATTAAAAACGGAAGGGAAACGGCAAATTTTATTTCGAAACTTTTCCACCAGGAAAGGTTGTGAAATTTAGGGAAATGAGGCACAGCTGACATGCCTGACAAACAACTCTCACGGAATCTATAAAGTGAGTTTATTTGTGCCATCTTTTACAGGAAGGGCTGTGCGTGAGTTCTGTAGCGTTGCCGCTGGGGTTGCAGAAACACCCGGCTGGTGATCAACATTTTGGATGCTCATGAATAACCGGAATATGAGCACCTTAAGCACGAATTCAACAAAGGTTTTTTCAAGTTCATCATCACATAGGAGATTGCATCATTCATAGTGGCATTTATAGCCATCAGTACTATACAACCCATGGTAACAGATGACATTGCATGCTGAAAGAGGCCGTGAAAGGTCTTTCATACTGTTTCCTGCTCCTAATGACAGCTTTTACTGCCAGTTAGGACAGAATCCAAACACATGAAGTCATGATGGCTGTAGGTGTTGATTTGGATATTAAATGTATAACCTAGCTTTTGCAGCTCCAATTAACAGAGACAAGTTTTCAGTGCACAGTGCCGAGAGGACTGTAGGTGTAGGGACAGAGAGAATGAGCCCAAGACAGGATATTACCCTGTTAACAAACAATCTGATGTGCAGAATATTTAATATCAAAAATGTGTTTGGATGCCCAAATACATAATCATTTGGACATCATGCCCTCAGAGTCTCTTCAATTTACCATATTTGTGGGTTCATCTAGCGGGTTTCTCAGCTGGATGGGAGTGACATTTATACCTCTTTGTATACATATTTTTTTATTTGTGTGTATGTATTCTGCACGTGTATTTTCATGTTCAGACAAAACTTCCACGCCTATATAAAGCTCATGAATATTTTATAGTTTTTGTTCATGAATCCATTAACGAGTTTTATAAATAGTGATAATTTGCAAAAATAATATGTCTGAAAGGCAATACCACTTTACCTATGAATGACCTCTTTTTTCTTTCTCTTTTTATTTTTCCCTGGTTTTGAAATGTTTTCCCAAGCAGTCTGTGAAAGTGTTTACTGGTCTATCCACCCTTTTTAAACCTGGGGCATTAACAGTGTGAGAGTGAACGTACACGTACACCTACTCACCGCGCACAGTTCCATCCTTCCCAGCCTACAGCTAACAAGAACCCTTTAATTGCACTGAAACCTGATCTCTGCCTGGCAAATCTGCTGGCCAGTGCAAACCTCAGGCCACGCTGTGCTGGATGGGTCCTGCCTTGCCTGCGGGTTTGCTGCTCCCCAGGCCCAGGCTGGCGTTGATAGCTCGTGGCTGGGCGGTCTGGCATTCCCGTTTGGAATATAATGTCTGTGTGTCCCCGCGTGCGCCTCTGTGTAATAACTAATAAGGGTAATCCCCCTCCGATGACAGAAGCTTCAAGTGGTTACAAGTAGCAGACCTGTTTTTCAGATGCCTGAGGTAACTGTCTGTAAGGTGCAAGGTAAAGAAATAATTAATTACAGTCGCTGGTTAAAATGGGGGAAATGATATACGATCGCGAGCTTTTATTGCAGGGGCTTTGATTCAGTGTGGGGAGGGTTTTTAGTGAAGTGTCAAGACACAGAGTATTTTTCTGCAGTCAAAGGTTGAATTTAAGTAATCACCCAGTGCAATTTTACCCATATCAGATGTTCACAACTACAATGCATGCAGGGGGAGGAAAAGAAGTGAAAGATGGAAACAGAGAGAAAAAACATCCCCTAAATTCTCAACATGCAGTCTTGCTGAGTAACCACATTCATAACTGAGTGGGAGTGATTTGTTCTGACAACACAAGACTACTAATTTTGCTGAATTAACAGCATGACTAGTAGTGGGTGGAGGGGAAGAGGGGAAAAAAATAAAGAGGAAAAATCTGTTATGGGCATTCCCAGCCTATGAATTGCCAGGTGATAGGAAAGTTATGTGGTCTACAGTTTCACAAAAAGTTTGGTGTGTTGTTTAAGCAACTAAATACCTGGAGTAACACAAGTAAAAGATCAAGGTGCATATTTATATTTTTTAAATAAAGTAGGTTTACACTTAGTGGTGAAAGGGAAAAAGTTAGAAGAACAGCTTGGATTCTTTCTTCCTTCTAAAGCAGAGGGCATTTCACTGAGTCCTTAAATTAATGTAAACTTTTTTTATTCCTCACATTTTGAAAGACATGAATCTAAGATTAATCTCTATTGAAAAGATTAATATTTTCAATCCAAACCTTGAAATCTACTTGGACAGCCCAGAGCTTCCAGCTGTTGTTTATGCTATTAGTTAGAAAATCCAAGTGCCATGCTTTTAAAACAAAATTAACAAAAAAAGCTCTATTGAGTTAATTTTGTAGAATTATGTTAATAAGCACAATTTGCACCATGCAGGTTTACTTTGTGGTTTGTGGTGAGTTTGTAGAGGTTTTGTGAGCAAACCCAAGTGTGGTGACAGCGAAACCTTTCCAAAGCACAGACTTTCATGATCTAAGCACAGAATTTCCTTTTGTGGTCATGTGTGACGTGGTTTTTGGATAATAAATGTCTGTAATAAGGTTTCCTTAGGTTGGCTCACAGGGCCTGAGCCTCTGTTTTTAATGGCTGTGTTTGGAGTAGTTTTGGTTACATATATTTTCTTAGAATTTGAGCGCTTTTTAGAGGCAGCTTTTAAGGACCTCGAGGCTGATCCAGGGACACATTGCTCACTCACCACTTCAGACCACAGATGCTGACAATATTCCTCTGTATTACCTTGGCCAGTCATTAGGTCATGATTCTACCCAGCAGAAGCATCCAAAAGAGGTGGGTGAAGGGGAATAAATGTCAGGTGACTTGATGGCCCTTTGAATGTGCAGTTAAAAGCAATTTTGAGCTTCTCTAGTTTTTCCTGGTCAATACTAGGAGTCCCTAAAAGGGCTGGAAGGAACTGGTCCTGCTCTGCTCATGTCCCCAGGATATGAGGGACCTGTCCCCCACTGGAAGCGTATGTACAGCAGAAGTTTTCCAACTTTGAATTTCATAATTCCCTCGTCTTCAAACCTAAACTGGTGAATGAATAAATATCCCCCTTGTGACAGCCTGGATCATCCAAACTGATGCTGTTGTTGTGGTGGAAGGGAGGGCACAGGAAGGAATCACATTTGCTATAGAAACTGGTTTCTATTGGTACACAATTAAGAAGCAGATGAACTACTGATTTAAAAAAGAAAGAGAAAAAAAAAGCTGAAAGAGGAACCAACATGTTGCCAAACGCAAACCTACTGAAAAACCCCAACAAAAAACCCAACCACCGAAAAAACGCCTTTTGTAAGGCACTCTTTGTTGCAAATCAGTAAAAGTTGATTCCTGTAATGAATTAAAATATTCCAAAAGCTTAAACCTTCTATCACAGTTGACCTTTAAGGCATGTAGCAGCAAAGAAGTTAATACACTTTGCACATGTTGCAGAGCAACAGGTGGTAGAAAAACCCATGCGGGCTCCTTGCATTCCTTACTTTTCAAACTGGTGGCCCCTGGTATTCTGGGATTTACACTACCTCCCCCAGGCTCTGACTGACAAGCTAATCGGTGTGCTGGGAAGCCCTGAGCTATTGATTCCACTGTAACAGAACACCTCCCCGTCAATGAAACTGCAATGAAATGCTTCAACAACGAAGAAAGGGAGGCATTAGGCTGTTGAGCAACTGGAAGAAATTTGCTTGTAGGTAGTGCGGCAGAAATGAAAAGGCTCTCGGGGGCACAAGCTTGAAAAGCCAGGTTATTAAAAAAGCCACAAAGCTGGAGTCTGGCTGAGTGGAGAAAAATAGTTATGGCTCAGTTAGGCGTATCTAAAAGGAGGAGGGAGGGGAACGCAGCTTTCAAAATTGCGTTAATCCCCCATGTACTTAATTTCTTTTCTTTTATGGCAGCTTGTAGTATAGCAACAAGTATTCAAGCAGTTAATAATTTTAAACAGTTTAGCTTTCCGTAGGCAATATATCTTTAGCCTTAATTAAAATTTTATTTTAGTAGGGGGAAAATATTAAAATGACATTCTGATCATCCTCTAAGATGGAAAATATATGATAATATGAATATTTTATTAGACAAACTATTATTAAACAGCTGGTGCAAAATCTTAGCCACTGATTAGTTGGGTTTGTTTGAAATGCAGGTCACTATTTCTTAATAATGGCCAAACAGTCTTCCAATGGCAGTAACAACCACTGGCACAAAAGTCTTAATATCTCATACTGGAATCCTAATATCCCAGAACTGGATTCCTGCAGTGCCAGTCTGGTGGACGGTTCCCATTTTGGGGTAAAATCTCATCAGCTGGGCACATCTCCAAGGTGGTGGGCCTGGATTAAGAGGCGTTCTGTTTGCTTCAGGAGAGCTGCAGGGATGGGTATTGGGTGGTGAATCAGCCTGGCCATCTTAATTGGGATGGGAGTCAGAGGGGAGCTGTCAGAGCAGAACTTTGGGGATGGAATTTGCATCTGCCGTTAATTCAGGAGCCTGTTTGCTGACCTTCAGGCACCGTTCACGTCGTATCTATTTACTCAGTCTTTTCCCAAGTGAGCTGTCAGCTTTTCTTTTGGAAAGTTCTCTCCCCCCTGCGTGGGTCGTGGAGCACAATAAAAAATGTGTAGGACTTGATTGCACACGAGGCAAAATGGCAACTCACTGAGGCAGCTGGATTAATTTTTCAATGACAATAAAATAGTTGACATTGTGTGTAAGGTAAAACAGGCAAATGTGGCCTTTTAGGAAATTTCCCATCCCATCAATTATTTCCTGTTTAGGTTCAAGAATTTTGCCTTGAACATAAAATGGAGATGACTTTTCTGCACACTGTTTTTTTTTTGTTGTTGTTGTTGATGGTGTTTGTACCACCTCTCTGATTCTATGAATATAACTATATTAGGGACTATTGTACTGTATTGGAGTGCTCTGATACAGAGGGGGCAGGATCAATTTTTTCTTTGCATCTTAACCCATGCTTTAACTGTACATGTCCCAGGTCTGCTCCTTTGCCCACAGGAGCTGTGCTGGAGTGAGTACCCAGCATCTGTGATGGGCAGAGCTGGGGAGAAATGCCTGGCTGGCTCCACAGTCAGAGAGAAAGTATTTAAAGAAAATAACCTTAAAAATTTAAAATCACAGAAACACAACTCCTACCCATACTGAAGCCAATCAGAATACTGACTTTGATTTCAGTTTGGCCAGAAAAAAAAAAAATCTTTCTTTTATTAAGTATATTCTATCAGACAAAGAGTGGCACATGCACAAACATTGGATCTTCCCTAAAGCTGACCCATATATTTTTGCCTTAATTCTTTTCTCGTCCTTGGATAAAATTCATCTGAGGTTGATGGGCATTCACAGAAAACTTGGATTTGTATCAGCAACATTAATTAATCTGAATCCAGAAATATGCAGCCCAACACAGAGGAGTTCTGTTTTACATTTGTGCAGTCTGGGCCAAACTCTCATGGACTTTACACTCATCAAAATGAAATGCTCCTGCCATGAAATGTATATGAGGGATACACAGCTCAGCTGAATAGCAGGCCAACAGCTGTAGACCTTGCTAATAAATTCCCTGAATACCATGTTATCAATGTTCACCATGTTCTTCTAACTCCAGATATGCCTCCTACTGTTTTTTTGGGATTAATTCATTTTGGTCTGATAAATGCTTAAATTTTAGAGACTTGAGTGGTTGTTTGGTAGCGTGAAAAAAAAAAAAAAAAACCCACAGGAGAACACAGTGTGTCCATTTTTAATTTAAGAATTTTGAAAATTATTTACATAATTTTTATTGTATAAGGGGAATATTACCTAATAGGAAAACCAATTCTGAACTCTTATTTCACAAGTTAGACCCTAGTGTTTTACAAGTCACTTCCCATTTAAAATTTTTGGTCATGATTTACTTTTAAGGGTCTGTAAATAATGTTTTTTCCCGTTGTTCCAGAAATTGAAACATTAAAAGCTTTGTGTGTTTTTCCAATCTACAAAATATCTGCTGGTGTAGACTTTAGAACTGGACAACACACATGTCTCAGGTCTAGCTCATACCAGTTACTGATATGAAATCTATTTTCTTTCTGCCTTTTTGCTTTATTATGAGCGTATTTTACAGATTTTCATGATGAGGATGGGTAGATGCTGGAGGCTTGGACACAGAGTAATAAAAAAGAAAATAGTTTCTCAGGATGATTTAAGTCAGGAACTTAAATTTATTAAAAATAACCAAAAGTGACTGAAACACAATTGGAGAAGGCAATCAGATCTGTTCATTCCAGGTGATTGTTAATAACCCTGTAATTATTGGCTATTATTAGTGAAAATATAAAAGAAACTAATAGTTGGTTGAAAAAACCAGAGGGTAAAAACCTCAGATATTTAATGCAAATGGGGTTGGTTCCTCTTCAATCAATGGGCTTTTAAGCTTCCTCCAGGCTTGAGATTTGCAGAGAAGTCAGCACTGGCATGGCTTAGAGCAGCTGTTAATGCAACACATGCCTGTCATTTGCTGTTGACAGGCATTAATAAAAACCTAATCTGAGGAAATTATGAAAAACCTACATATTATGCAATCTGGTTTATGTTTTGGCATGTGGCAAGCATTGGTCTGATACAAAGGAAACCATAATGTATAAACTTAAATGCCATTGTTTCCACTCTAAGGGCAATTGTCTTTTACATTTTTTAAAAAAGGTCATTATTATTTCTTAAAAAGTGTTTAATTGTCCAATACTCAGACAGGTTTTCTTTGTGGTACCATGGGTGTTGGTTTAAATCTTTTTTTACAGAAGCAAGAATTCTGAACAGCATTTACTGACTAGATTAACAACAGGGAAATTCAACTCTGATCCATCCTGTCAGTCCTGACTGTGCTTCTCTTTCTCCCAATGGCTGCTTCTCTGGCATGCTTTGAGTTGTCCCATTCCCTTAGAACTGAAATCTTTAAAGAAACCTCTCCCTATTTCTTTTTTTTTCCTTCCATCTATTCTCATTGGGGAACGGACTCTATACAATAACACAAACAAAAATAACCTGCCACTGCCATAGATTAAGCTTTGGCTTTCTCCTTTTTTTCTGAGAGATTCTTCTTTGTGTTGATGATGATAAAATACATTTACTCCTTCTTCTGAATTTATCTGGAGCTGCAGGGAATTCACTGGATTTCCCTCTGTCCCTGCAGGCATGCTAAACCTTATTTACCAGTTTCATCCTATACAACAGAAAACATGTGTTATCTTAAGACACCATAAAGTTCAGTTATACTTTTAATTTTGAGTGTGATAAATTTTTTCATGCTTGCTTGTTTCTCTTTTTATTTCGTTTCTCTGTCTCTCAGTGTTTTTTGGGGGGCGTGTGTAAACTCTTACATAAAGTTTTAAAAAAAATTTTACAATTCGGATATATTTTTGTCATTGCCTGGAGTATGGTACTATTTAAACTCTTCGAAATATCTAAAATATGAATCCTTAAGGGAACTTAAAAAAAAAGACACAAAGGAAAAAAAAAGACACAAAGAACAATCAATAATATGAGGGTGGAAAAAGGGGTAAAACAATTCCATAGATGTTCAGGCTGGAATGTGAGTGCTAAGAAAAGTCTTTGGACAAATTCAACACAGATTTGGCCTCCAGCTCTGAGCTGGCAATTCCAGTAGAAGACCAGACCTCTACCCTGTGGTAAGGAGGTACAGAATAATGCCTCTTTGAATTAGTTTCAAAACGTTGCTGTGATGCAGATGAATTGCTCCTCAATGCCAGAGTGCAGTGCACCAACATAATAGCATATTGTTAAGTCACACTGCCATTAAAGGATATAGTTATTAATCAAATTAAGTCAAAACACAAAGCAAGTACAAATTAGTATCAGATGACATGTCTCACTGTGAGCAAAGGAGAAGGAATGGAGGGGACCTGCCATTTTAAAAGAAAACAATCTCTCATAAAACTAAAACAGAAGGTGAGGGAATATCCCACTATGCAGTAACTGGCAGCTGGTATGTGCTGTCTGGACAGTATTTGTCTTTAAATTCACATGACAGTCCTAAAATTCTGCAGTGCAATTGGTGTCTTTCAGAAGCTTAGGCTAAACTCTGAATAGTGATTGTTCCTGGATGTGTGGAAAGTGTTTACCAAGAAAGATAAAAGTACTTGAAATTTAAGACATTTAATATTTTATTATTTTGTTCCATCCTGCTACAAATTTTTGCCAGTGTAATTTTTTAGCTTTAGAAGAAATGTTAATTCTCACTGAAAGATTAGTTGGGGCTGGGGGGATTTAGTTTACTATTTCCATACATTTTGTAGAAAATGTATTTCTATACATTTTGTATAGAAATTGTACAAATCAATACATTTGTAGAAATGTAGAATAGTTTACTATTTCCATACATTTTGTAGAAATGTTTCACAGGTTGTGAATATGATCCAAATATTGTGATTTGTGCATGATCTAGATAGCCTTTCCAAAAAGGAACAATGCACTGGTTTTGTGCAACTCTGGTAACTAATCACACGTGAACACATGGATTTACCCATCCTCACATGGACATGTATGTGGGTGCTCCCAAAAACCACAATATGCTTCTGCACTCCAAATTCTTCCAAGCACAGTTAAAAATCGTGAGTAGCTTATTGAAAACAGTGATACTTAGGATGCCTAAAGGTAAGGTACAACATTCAGGAGTGTATAGGATTAGGATTCTGCATTATGATGTTCACCCTTGCAGTAAATTTAGTTTCTTTATGGATCATCAGAAACAGATACAAAAAGGAAGCACATCCTCCTGCACAGGAGGAGAAGAGGCCTTTTCCTGCTCTGTTTAGAAGTTGTTGTGCCTGCTGGGACATTATTTACCTGTCTATCACAGCATAACTTTAGAATTATTCTAAATTTTGCTGACACAAAATAGGTTTTGCAATTTTGCTATCTGCTGGTTCACTTTGGCACAGGACTGGTAGGTGGCTTTGTGAGCTACCTGCCAGCCCTGAAGTGTGTTTGCCTCATTAAGGACTCCTGAGTGTGAAAGTTTGTTTCCCTTCTGCTCCTGCTTCCTGAGTCTATGGTTTCCTCATCATGGTGACATTGCCAAGCGTGGTGCTAACGCACTTCTTCTGCACAAGAGAATGTCATCACAGGGGATTACAACCTTCAACAAAAGTCACAGCAGCAAGGCACTCAATCTCAGGTGAATTGCTTAAACAGTGAGTGTTTGTATTAGCTCAAATGTTAATATAGGCTGCTCTCTGCCATTATGTATTGGTTATGGGTGACAACACCTGGAGAATGTATCTTTCAGGACTTTCAGACCCAAGAATAAACACGGGTCTGACTCAGTTCCATGCTAACAAATGCACTGAGATGCCACAGAGTTTGTAATTAGTCTGCTCACAAGGTAGATCCTGATAGATGAAAGGGGTCTGCATATAGGGACACAGCAGAAACTTCTGGAGGGATATTTGTACATGATGATAACTATTGCACTGAGTTGAGTAGACTTTGTTGAATCACTAATGAATAACAAATCATCTCCTTCATGGCTTTTGCTGATAACAACTTAAAAGGGTGTATGTGTCATGATGAATGGAAACAAAAAAAGAGGATGGCATTTCAGGGAGATTTGAAATCTTGGAAAGACACAATCCTAATAGGCTAAGATCTAGTAATCTTTGACCACACTGCTGTGTGTCCTATAAAGGTCAGGACATCATTTACTTGTACTATGACTAAAAATGAGCAGGTCTAGAAAGATGTTTCAAGGGCGTTATGTTGATAGCAAAGATTTGGAAATTTGAAGGAACAAAGGGCAGAAGGTTCCTGTCAGATAGATGCAGATTTCAATATATGGAGAAGCTGTTGTGCTGGTGCCTTTAAAACAGACTGAAGCCCAACCTGTGTACTTCAATCTTTGCTCAATAGGAATGGGCTTTAAAAAAAACCCTTGAATTATTTTGCTTGTTTGAGGCTTGTGTGGGAGAGAAATCCAGTAATTATTATAGGGTGTTAAAAACAAATCAGCCCTCATGTAATAGGGCACAACTCCCCTAAGCAAATAGAGCTGCACCTGTTTCAATCAGGGCTTCATCTGGTCTATTGAAGGTGAGTTTGAGGCCCACCAACACCTTTCAGATGGATCTACCATAAGTCAACAACAGATGATAACAACCTTCAACCTCACCAGCGAACAACCCTCATTCCAGAAGTGTTCAGAGCGCCACACGGGAATACTGGGAAATCAACCTGTTTTGAGAAAGAATGGGCTTTCCACAAGTAGCTGTGATTAGTTCTGAATGTTCACGCTGTCAGTGAGCACAGAAATGCAGCCATCTTTTTCTATTGTATCTATGGAGATATGGGGGAGATACAAGAAGATTATACAAATTAAGGAAAATGAATGTATGGTCACATATTAAGGCGATAATAGATTCAAAGAGCTGCTCCTGACTGTGTCTAGATGAAGCAATTCTGATGATGAACCTTAGTTAAAAACAGTTATCGAGATACAATCAGCTTTACACATTAAATATTCCAACCCCAAAAAGGAAACAAAACAGAATCAAAGCTTCTAATCAGTTTATGATCCAGAGATTTTGCCAACCAAACTTATTGGAAGAAGTAATGTAAACAGAAAGATGCAAGCAAAGTCAGTTAAGTGGAATTTAAGCTGTCAAACTACACTGTAGAACTCCATTACCATATCTCCTCGCCTTTTTTTAATAGTATTCTCTGAAAAGCACTAGATGTAATAAAGTCAATTTAAAATTTGTTCTACCAATCTTTTGCATCTGTAATTTTCCCATTAAATGTAAATGCCCATGAGGCATGCTATTTGCATTACATTGCATTTACAGTCTTTAAAACAAACTATAAATCCCCTCCTTGTTTCATGTGATTGATGCTGTGTGTATAAATACCACCATAAACCTCAAAGGGGGCTAACAGTGACAGTAAATTAAAGTTTTCAAGTCTGGCAGCATCTCAGCACTTCAGCCCTTGATCTTCAGCAGCGTTGTTAACCCCCACCTCATTGCCCTCCTGAACTCACCTTTTCCCTCCCCCTCACTTTTTTTCCCACCCCTTTTCCTCTATGCTGTCCTTACTCTGATTTCCTTGGGAAACACCTTTCCATCCATGCAGGCTGAACAGAATCAGGAATATGCTGTTAATTAAAAAGGGGCTGCAGCTCTTTGCCAGATAGAGCCAGGTCTGAACTTTGCTGTCTTGGAGTATCTGAGTTTGAGACTCTCAGGCCATCTTGGCTTTGTAAACAACAGTCAGCCACAGCTCTCCTGATTATCCAGCACCATTCCAATAATTAACTGCCTTTCAGGCTGGTTTTTTTTTTTTTTCTATTATTTCTCTGGTTTTTGGTGTCTTTTTGGTGCTTTTTTTCCCCCTTCCCTTTCTCATTTCTGCTTGTCTTTCTCTGATGTGCTTTCAGGCCAAATGCAGAAGAAATTGAGAATTAAGAGAAGTCTTCACCAAGACGGAGGAATGCATCATGTCATTATTCAGTTTTCTGCTTATATAGGTAACCCCACTATTCCTTATAAATTTTGCAATAAAATTGACCTTGATTTGGTCCTATTGAATCTTGTCTTTGAAAGATATCAGCTTCTCTGATGGTATCTGCCACTGTTAAGTAGGAGACACAATTTATGCCAAAATTATCCCGAAGACTTCACGGTGGGCCAAACCCAATTTTATCATAGGTAAAATGTACTGCAGGCTAATGCTCACCTACCACCTCTATGGGTCTAGTTCTCTTTTTTTTTATATCATACCAAGCACTAACACCTCAGCACTCCATATTATAGTGAGGAAAAAAATGATTTTTTCTTAGAAAGAAAAAATATTTATGAGAGAATACTGATAGCACATAGAACATGTGCTCAAATCTCCAGGGCAGAGGAAATGATGATTGGTAAGATTTTTAAACATTATGATCGAAGTGGAAAGGTGAGGGGGGAAAAAAAACCCAGGTAAAATCTGAATGGCAATGAGGCTAGTTACTAATTTTAGGCTACTAATCCCCACAAGAAATCCTCTGAGCATCCAAGAGCAGGTAGAGTGTTGCAGGTGGGTACTTTGTGGGATTTGCATAAATCTCAGGGGAGGGGAAGGTAGCTCTCCTATCACTTTTTTCTTCTACACTTCCCACTTAAGTGGCTCTTCTACTTAGGAGTGAGATTTCTATCCTGTCTATGGCTTTGTGAGGTGCTCTCTTCTGTAAGCCTCTCTATGCTATAACTTTTAAAAGTCAGTGATATCCAAAGCCCTAACAGGCTTTATGAAATTGAGAGAATTACAACCAAAATGCTTTTCCTGCAGTGTTTCTGAAGACTACCAGGATTTGGTAAAAATTAGGAATGTGAATGATCATTTGTATCATTAAAATGGTTGGGATGCATACAGATATAGAAATTAAAAGGAATAAAAAAAAAAAGGAATAGAAATTAACTGGAAGCTGTGTTGATAAATTTGAAACCTGAAATAAAAGAAGAGATACACTTGGATTGAATTCCCATTAAAACAAATTTAACACCTACAGAGAGTATATGTCATTGATATTTTTCCTGAGGAAAAGTGTGATATGCATGTCTTGGACATGGATAATTGTATTCAACAGTCTGCATCAAACTGTGACACAACATGTGAAAGCTGATGGCTCTTCAGCTTCCTATAAACTGGTTCCCCTTGGGTTTTGTCTTGGGATTCAGTTATCCACAAGTCTGACAGCACCCAAAGGAAACCACAGTACTTCATCTCTTTGGACATGAAAGAGATTTGGAGGCGTCCAGATCACATGAAATAAATCCCAGGTTTATTCATGCTTTTGGCTGACATTAACATTTCCTAAACTTTGCCAAGTCTGGATTTATAATAGGCCACCAAGCTAAGCCTGGCTGCCATAACTTGGTCTTGAGAGTCATGTCTTCTCAATATTGTCTTGGGACTGTTTTCTTTGGGCTGATAATTAATCAGTTTGGGGTTTCCCATGTTTTTGCTGTTAAGGAATTCCCTTTAGCAGTATCATGAGTGCAAGGGACTCTGCCCAAGTCTGGGGATGTGTGTGATACCCTGGCAGAGGAGCTGGACAGTAGCCTGGGCACAGAGAGGTGTCAGTCTGTGGATCAATTTATATATACTCCTTAAAATGGAGGCTGATATGGAAGGGTTTTTTTGATTGAGTCTACTTCTAAAAGTGTTAGAGTACTGGTCAGTTATTAACCATTGTTAAAAATACCACTGTTTCCATTCTGAAGCATCCCCTTTTAACCCTTTATGAGGGATCCCTGTGTCTCTTCTGCCTGTTTTGCCCTTCAATGTTCCTTCAAGTTACTTGGACATCCTGTTCTTTCAAAGTTGTTCCAGCAATTTGATTGCAGTCAGCTGTCTGATGCCTTCAGCAGTGGTCTGGGGACATGGTTCCTAATCTTATGAAGAAGTCACTGAATGGGTCTTTCAAGCATCCCTTGATTTCCTTATTAGAGGGAGTTCACTCAAAGGCAGAAGCTCAGTGTGTGTCTTGCAGGTCACAGAAATAACTCAAGACATTCCTTCACCTAGAAATGAATCTCTTGAGAGCTCAGTTTACTGCAATCAGATTCAGATTTACAAAGCAAAATAAATAAAGCCCAATTTTGATACTACTAATGTATAAACACTCACCCATCTATATATTTTAAATACACTTAAATTTCATTAGCAATGATTGTTTAGAGAAACATCATTACATTCCTGGGCTTGGGAGCCTTCTCCAGGGTTGTGAACAATCAAAGATTTATTTGAGCTTTCTGCACACTGGGAAATGAAGACACAGAATCTCATTATCATGTCTATTAAAAGGCAGAATCTGGGGTACATCTAAGAAAAGATGTATTACTTTTTAAACTGCACTGCAAACTGTGAAGTACTACAGGGACTTGAACTATTTAAAAATACTCTGGGCTTATGAGTAAGAAAAAAATAGGGT
The DNA here is from genome assembly GCA_013400575.1 of Peucedramus taeniatus. Taxonomy (NCBI): domain Eukaryota; kingdom Metazoa; phylum Chordata; class Aves; order Passeriformes; family Fringillidae; genus Peucedramus; species Peucedramus taeniatus. Next base: position 472,348 of record WBNO01030486.1, read on the forward strand.
CTCTTTCCCAAACAGTATAAAAATATCACACCATTAAATTCTGCTGTTATTACAGTCTTGGAAATATGATTTTATCTACTTTTGCTTGAAGCTGGTTGATCCCTGAGCTTGATGTTGTGGTCGAGGGACCATGGTGGGCTACCAGACTGAGTTACTTAGGGGACAATGCAGTGGGGGGTATGAACAATGACCAGTTAAATTCTAGTTAACCCCAATTATAAACCTTCACCTTTGTTAATTAGATTAATTCATCAGCAGGCACTGTGCTTACAGTGTCTTGGAGGTGTGTGATCCAACATTTTCACCATTTAGTAAAAGTTAAAATCTTTCATGTCACCAGTCTGTTGCACACAAATGGCCACACAATATATTACTGTAAAGGTAAAATTAGGTTAAGTTTACCTATAAATTAGAAGGTAACATTTATTCTGAGGATTCTTCTTAGAAGTGAAAAATTTGCCTTGCAAGCACTTTCTGTAGTTATTAAAGATCTCCAAGCTATGAATCTGAGAGCTTAATTAAAACCAACAGAGACTTGTCCAAGGAAGGAAAGAGAAGAGCTGAACAGCAGTACAGGCAATTCTCTTAGATTTTCAACCTCTCAGCTTTTCCTTTATCAGTGTCCAAAATTTTGCATGCATTGATGCAGTGTCTTAACACACTGACCTCTGGAGACCTGAGCCCAGGCAAGGCCCCTCTCAAGGCCCCAGGTGATGGTAAATGGGTGGCCTTCCAGAGCTGAAAGGTTGGTTATATCTCTTGGTGCCCTGGTGGTCAAACTTCCATGTGGACTTCCCATCAGAGAAGCAAAGTTTATTTTACTGCAGGTGTGGAAAGCAAAGGGCAGCCTTGAACAGCACCTGTTTGGTCTGTGTTGGCTTGATAAATCTTTTTCACAAATGTGAGGATGACTGACCATTTTTCACGCTAGCAAACACCACACAATTAGTTTGCATAAACAGAGACAAGTTTTGCTCTCAGCCCCACATGTGCAATAAATTTACACTGATCCTAGTAAATACAATGGGGGTAATTTCTAATTTATATTTGTGAGAGGGCTGCATTTTATCCATGAAATGTTTCCAACATTATTTGCAGCTCTTTGTAAACTCAGTAACACCCCTATGAGGCAGAGATATATAGAATACATGTAGAATGCTGCATATGCAAAATATATATTTCCAATATGAGGTGTGTAAACTGAGGCAGGAGAGCTCAGCTCCTGACAATGTCATTGTTTAGCTTCCCATTTGAGTGAAAAATCTCTAATGATAATATTCAAAGAAGCCCTCAAGAAAACTGTTTATCAAAATGAGAATATTTTTTTAACGTTGAGAAATGTTTAAGAACTGGTTACAAACCAGTAAAACATAAGACTGTGAATCATAAAAGTGCTTTGCACTCTCCAGCAATGGCCAGACACTTTCCTGTGTCTGCAAAGCTGGAGCTTCTCTTAACCCTGGCTCTTTTCTAATTGTGTGTGTGAATGCTGGATGGAGGTTTGCATTTTGGGGGAAGATCTTTTCTTGGCTCACCACCTGGGTAAAAGAATACAGAAATCGCTGAGATTTGCTCAAGAAGCCACATTTTGTCTTAGAAAGAGGGTTTGAAATGTAAAATGTTTTGGTATATGTCTATGAAAATGTGTTTTTGCTTAAGAGATTGCTGAAGCACATTTCTGGCAATTTATTTCTCTACATTTCAACAGCTACTTGGTTTGGGATGTCTGGACTAAATTGAAATTAAAGAAAAGAATATCATCTTCACTTCACCTGAGAGGAAGAGAACAGCTGAACTGGAACAAATGCAGGAAAAACATCTTAAAATTGTTACTCAAGATAAACAGGAAATGGGTTTAGTCTTAATTAAGAGCTATGTGTTTCTAGCTGTTGCAATTGCTCTGTATCAAATATCCAGAACACTGCCCCCTTTTTCATAGGCTAAGTAGTGATATTGTTCTGCTACCCTCTCTCCTTGAAAACCAAAAGATCTTATGAGGCAAGCAAACAGAAATTCCAGATTATGGAAATTAATTAAAGCGCACAATACTGCCTTTCTCAACGTTCAGGCTCAGCTAATTAGGGATTAGATTATTCAAGAGCAGCAGATCAATTAGGATTGCTTTCTGTAAAAAAAAAAAAAAAAACAAACCCACAACAAAAAACAACCAAATCCTCAGTGAAATATAGTTACCTGTTGAAAAGTGAAAGAAATTGTGCCCAAGCACAATGCAGGGATCAAGGCACAATACTGCACGTTGACAAAATAAATTATGAAAACAATAATCATGTTTATCCAATCTCTTTGTGCAAAACTGTTATTTTGATTCTAGTGCCAGCTGTCTGAAACTTTAATTTAAGTGCTTGCTTGAGGCAAGACATTTGGGATACTAGTTTAGAATGTTTTATAGCCTAAGCAATATGTTTTACTAACATCAAATCCTATGATGATGATTTTAATGGTAACTATAATATGTTCAAGGGGGTTCCAGAGTGATCTTTGATTTTACCAGAATGCTTGCATGCCTAATGAACCCCGATATTTTTTGGCTTCATTAGCTGCCAACTCCCCAGGAGACTTCTCTGCAGGAGGTGAGTACTTTGTATTTTAAAGGGAGACATACCAAGTAACACACTGCACTTTACATTAGTGTCAAATGAATGTGTGTGTAATCTGGGGAAATGCTTAATGAAAAAATTCTACCCACATTTCAGTAATATAAAAAGACTGATGAAAATAAATACTTTGTAGTACTCTAAACTATCCATTTCAGTGGTTGGTGCCTGTTTATATGCTTAGGAAGAATACATTATCCCTTGACTTGTGGTCTGACCCTCCTCTTGAGAATCTGGGCTTTTTTCTACTTGTGCCAAGGGCAGCAGGATTGCACTGCAAGGGGGAATCCCACTGAACTCGATGGATAACCAGGATTCAATTATTTATGCTCTCTGGGACACGTCATTGCTGTTGGAACTCTGGCTCTGGTATTGCCCCCACACATCCCACAGCCTTCGTGCCTCAGTTTCCAGCAGCACAGCAGGGCTGAGGACACTTGCAGGGCCCTGGGACCCCTGTAATCCCTGGGATCATTGCCAGCATTGAGTGCTTACCAAAAGATTTGGGGCAAATAAAGGTCTGGAAGTGCTGCCTGGAGAAGCTGTGGCTGATCCAGCCCTGGAAGTGTCCAAGGCCAGGCTGGACAAGATTTGGAGCAATCTGTTCTGGTGGGAGGTGTCCCTGCCCATGGCAGGGGGTGGAATGAGATCTTTAAGGCCCCTTCCAACCCAAACCATTCCGTGATTCCATAATTTTATAATTTTTCACATATTCAGAGTTTTCTGAATCCATTGATGTAGATGGTGTAAAAATTCTGCGGATTTGCCTGCTCTCCTCTAAAAAGCAACATGTTGGGTAAAAAACATTGATGTATAGTTTTTAACTAAACATTGATGTATAGTTTTTAACTAAAGGGATTCCAATCTAAAGGGATTTCCAAATTGAAAGATTTCTTCAGGCTAAAGGCAATGGTTCTGTGCTTTCTTTATTTTTCTCTCTTTTTTTTTTCTTCTAACTTTACTTGTTTTGAATGAAATATATCCTTTTCAATGAGTTTTTTTGGCACTTTAACACATAGCCTAACCCAGAAGTTGATGGTTTATAGAAATAACAGCTTTGAGAGGGATTTTTTCAAGGAAGGAGAAAGATTTAATTTGCTACATGTTAACACTGATTCATTCATGTTTTATCAGAGCAAAACAACTGTTTGCACTAATGTATATATGATATATAATTATACTACATAGTATTTTTTTCCTCAGCTGATCACACAATTTTACTGATTCGAATATAAAGCTATTTAATTGAAGATAATCAGTCCTTTTTTTTTTTTTTTTTTTTTTTAAATGAATACCCAGTTTGAAAAACTGTACTCTTAAATCATTTTAAATGCATAGCAATTCTGGGTAAGTCTTAATAAAAGGAAAGTTTGGGCCTAGATCTCCTGGGTCTAATGCATTACCTACACGTGTAGCCTTCATGAAGCCATTAAGTTTTAAACTAATACTACATTCCACAACCTACAGCCTCTGGGCCATTTGCAACACTCTGGGATGATTTTTCTGGCCTGTGACTTTCCTCTTCCTGTGTTTTTCCTGATGGCTCCTCACAGATCAGCTCAGAGCTATGTGCATTGTTCGATAGAATTAGCAATCAGATCTCTGCTCCCAGCCAGGAGCCTTTTCTCTGTTTAACTGTTCCATTTTCTGACTAGATTTCTAGCAGTTTCTTTCTAGTATTACTTTTGAAACCAATTTTTCACTCTAAAAAATATTTGTCTTCCTGGTCTTTTACATGTACAATATTTGGTGGGTTATTTACTTGTTGTATATTCCTTTTCCTGGTGGACATTCTCTAGGAGAAATATTAAAACACAAGCTTTACAATACAGGTTATGTAGCTGCAACAGAATAATCCTAATTTGGAGTTAGTTCATGTAATTTCTTTTTTTTTTTAATTGATTTTTTTCCCCTTTTCTGATTTTGAGCAATGGACCTGAAACATGATCACACAGTTGGATGATTTCATCTGGAGAAAGTTAGGAAAGTGGTTTTGTACTGGTTTATTTATTTATTTTTACTGCTGGTGACAAAAATATGGAACTGAATGAGAGGTTATTTCATTCAGCCAATTTATTTTCTCTGATGGAAACGGAATGGTTCCAAGTCATCCTGGACTACACTAGGTTTGACATCCACTGGACAACGTGGGTCATTTTTATTCCATTAGCGTTTGTTTCCATTGCAAAGAATCCTTTTCCTGCTCAAATTTATGTCAGAGATAATAATCTATGTCTTGTCACTTTTCACTATTAAGGGGCTGAACCAGTTCTGATATTAGTAAACATTTGATGTTCTTGTGGTTACAACAAAGAAAGAGTTTATTCTATTTCCATCTAAGATTAGCAGATGCCATGTGGTTTTGAATATTTACTTTAAATGGATTGACATGGCTTTTACAGCTGTAACTCCCAACTCATGATCTGTGATAAGGAGAAAATCTGTGAGGTCACCAGAAAATCACCACAGTCTAGATTTTCTCCATATCTAAGGCAAGGATGTTACATACCAATGGAGATGTGTTCACAAGGGATGTGGTTTAATGTGGGCTTAGCAGTGTCAGAATAATGGTTTAACTCAGTGGTCTTAAAGGTCTGGTCCAACCTAAATGATTTTATGAGTCTCTATATTTTGAGACAAAGAAAGAAATTTGATGTAGCATAGAAAATCTGTACATGATAAGACCTGACAAAATGAGACAAAAAGCTCTGGTTGGATGTGATGCACTGGAGCTTGGACCCAAATGTACCAGCTCAGACCACAAACACCTCTAGTTCTTTTGTGCAAGGATGAAATTTTCCTTCCATCTAGTAAAAAAAAAATAAGCAAAGAAGTCCCATCATAATGGAAATCAGGGTATGTGGAGAAAAGAATCTGGAAAGTTCCAGACTCAATGCTGCAAGGCAGCAGCATTGTTTGGACAGTCGTATCTCACCTTAAAATTATGACTTCTATTGAAAACATCAAAAGCAGCAAAAAAACCCTAGAACACCAGATTCATTTGTTAGAAAAACTCCACATGTGAACCTCTTGGTGAACGCAAAAGGAAGTGCTGTAATTTTAGAAGATACCTCTTATTGAAATTACAAATTAAATCTGTGGGAGTAAATGACACAGCAAGAACTAATTGAGATTCTGCAATATAAAACAAGAAGAGAAGTTCCATTGCATTTTTATCCAGTATTCACCATGTGCTGAGCAGGACTTTGAACACTGAATGCAAATCCTTGCAGCACAGACATTATTAATAATGGTAAAAGCCATGTAGATATTTCCTATTGCTTCTCAATTACTGGATTTAGTGAGCATCCAGCATACAGGAAAAGAAGAGCAACAACTTTACAGGATGTAAGGTGTTTGTGTACCTGTAAATGTGAACAGTCCAATGCTGATATGAGTTACAAGACCACCCATGAGTACATATCCATCAGTACAGGTTCCTCATTACCCAGTAAGATTTTATCTTTTTGTTCCACTCCTGTAGATTCAGTAACTTTGCTTTTACAGTTTGCTTCACTGAACAATGACAACAAATGTGTTGATTGTTGCAAAAAACATATATCTTAATATGCATTTTATTCTTTTGCCTATGCATTTCTGCTGAAAATCCATAACAGATCATAAGGAACACTTTTTAAATAAAAACACATCTTAAAGGCACCCTGTGAGTGCAATTAGAAACATTTCCCATCATACAGCAAAGATAATGTATCCTAAATGCTCTTAATTTCATACATCTGTTATGCTCTGTCATGAAATTTTTTTTCCTCTCCCAAGACAATTTTTGAAGATTTCTGCCAATTTAATTCAATTTAAAGCTTTTAATGTCAGCTCAGCAGGTCATGCCACTTTCTCCACACTTGTATTAGGCTTAGGGAAGTCTAAAATATGATGAACACTTTTCATCAGTACCCTATATTCATGACAAATACCCATTGCATTTCCCCCCACTATTTGTTGAATAAATTTTGCAATTGTTGTTAATTTTTTATCTCTTTAATGTATACACAACATATATATCACTTTAGTATCACCTTATCTGGTATCTTCTTAGGCCACAAGTCCTTTGTATTGTTTTCAACACTGTAAAGTGTCTTCCCAATTCCCCTTCTTTCAAAATAGTTCTGCAACTATTTTTTTATGATTATTGAACAATAACTGTACATTAGATATTGGCATTGTCTTGTAACTATCTGACTTGATATTATTATTCATTTTTTTAAGAGTTATCAATTCTGCTTGCTGAACAATTTTCAAGTTCTGGAGCAAGTTGGATGGCTGAGAGTTATATGTGTCAGAAATCCATAATAACCTGGATATTACTATATTTTGCTCTGCTTCTATTACGGTGCTACTGTGAAATTTGAACTCATTCATTGTATCTCTGTCTGAGTAGTTGCACTGTCACTGAATACCAGGAAAACACCCAAAATGTTTCTTTTTTTTTACCTTTGTGTGGGAAGAATGGAAGGATGGAGGGGGCATGTATATATGAGAAAAAATGCTCTATTTGTAAATATGTGTATATATTACTATCACTCTGTCTTTAATTTGAGAGAAGTTGTGTGAAGCTCAAGATTTCACTTGAAAAGGAAATTACCAGTCCTTTGGGGTGATATATTTAAAGAGGCACTGCACTCTGATAGACCAGCTCCTGGCCACACACTAACTTGAAGAGTCCTTGGATATTCCAGGCCAGGGAGAAAATGTTTATTTCAAGGAGCTGGTGATTCAGGATTCCCTGCTGCTGAGAAGCCAGGTTTCCTCAGAGTGGTCCTCATTGCCTACTGAGAGAAGGTTATTCCAGGACTGCTCCACTGGAAGCTCTTTGCAGCCTTTGCTGATGGAAATTGCACAAACACAAGGAGCTTTCCTTTGCTAAGGCTAAGGTTTGGGGTCACCACCCAACTACAGTGAACCTTCCCCATCATCCTCACTCACACCACCAGAGCCAAGCTGGTGTGATCCACAATAATGTGTTCTCCAAAATCACATTTCTCTCTTGACCATGAGGATAAATTTTCAAAGTCTAAATTGTCAGTGATTCCCATGGCCCTACTGTAACACACTGCCTCAGCTTTGTGGAAGGATTGCATTCCAAAGAACTTCCCAAAATAAGTCTCAAAGTTTCTTGCAAAGGCCAAGACTTGGCATGTCTTCCAGTAGACCAACTTTTTTTTGGAGGTAGAACCATCATACACTCCTGAAAAGATGCTTATCCTCAAGACCAGGTTCACAGACCTCACCTATCAGCCTCTCAGCTGTGTTTTTGTTTACTTCATTCTCAAAATGAATTTTCAGTTGCAGTTCTGAGGTACTGTACCAGTGGAGAACTGAGTTAACACAGGGACTGATTTATAGAGTCACAGTCAGCATCTCAATATTTGCCTTCATCCCCAGGTGGTATGTGGAGTCCTTGTTTCCTCAATGGCAGTTTGAAAAGTTGTTGAGATATTTTGTTTATGCATTGACATTTGAAACAAAATATTTTTACTTTGTCAAAACAGAATTTCCAAGTTTGACTTTTTTGAGATGGCCCCAATCATTTCATTTTGTGACAATAAAATCCTGCATTGCAATTTTCCAGTTTTTAAAACACCTCTCAGTTATCCCATCTCTAAGTAAAAAAAAAAAAGCTTAGTCCAACAGGAAATAATCACCAGAATTTGTAAGTGAGGGATTTGAGGCTACATCTCTCCAAAAGGACCAGGAAAAATGGCAGAAATAAATCTGCAGCGTCCCTGTGTTGTGTGACGTGCCTCAGTGGGAAGTTTATGTAGCATTAGTGCTCCAGCTAAATTCAAATAGCTAAATATCATGATTGGGACAGGCCAGTTTTCAATGAGATACTCATTTCCAATGAAACTGAGGTTTATGTCTAAAAATCTTCTGTGCCCCCCCTCCCCATCAGCATAGCCTTTCACCCACATGTTTTGATTTTATTGAGATAAGAAAGTGATTTTCCAAAAGGGAATTCCAACACAGGTTTTGCTATAAATTGTTTCACTTTCACCCTTTGTGGTATAAAGAAGCTGAAACACATCAAGATCTGCTAGCAAAACAGTGAATCTGTTTTCCCAAGGGAATTAATGGCCAGGGAAATAAAATCAAGGGGAGATTTTACATTCTCAAATACTGAGCAAAAATGTCTCGGAAACAGTTAATTCCATTGCAAGAGCCTGGCCTTGCAGTCTGGGGAGATGGTCCTGTGCCTCATGACTGCACACCAGCTCTAGCACTGCTACAATTGATCAGGAAAGCAGATTTAAAATATCGGTCTAAGGCTTTTCTAATTATCTTAAAATAATCGTTTCACCGCTTGAAATGAATACAGCCACAAAGCAAACCTTCCAGGCTGCTCACCACACACTAACAGACACAGACTAATGACCCTGGAGAGCACGCCAGCCCTTCTGATGCAGCATCCTCTGCTCTCAAAGACTAAAGTGACGTGTCCTCTGCTCTCCACGTGTTCCGCCGACCGGGAATGAAGCCACATCACTTCCAACACAATCCCGAAAATGACACCTGTTCAGCACAGACACCACCCAGGGACTTCCAGAGCAAGTCCCTTGCAGCTATGTAATCAAAGATCAGTTTTCAATGAAATATTACTTACTTGAATCAATGTTGTCTTGATTCTTCGTGAAGGGTGCAGCAGGCATAAAATGTGATATTGATTTCTGAGATGTAGCCTGGTCCTCTCTTCACGGCCATTTCAAAAAATGCAAAGTATTTCTTTTCTTTCACACCACAGATCACGTCATCTTTACAAACTGGAGATCAAGGCCCTTTTATGTTGCCTCATATTTATCTCCTGCCCTTTTTTCCCTGTCCTCCTCTCTTCATCATGCAGTTTTTCTTTCTCCTCCTTGAGTTTTTATTGCCTCTTCGGCTCTCCTCTTAGCTCCTGTTCTAATTTCTGCCTTTTTCCCTGCTCTCCTGAGTGCTTTTAGATTCTGATCTAATTTCTCATGTCTTCTCCCAGTGCTGCTCTCTCTCCTTTCTATCTTTCTGACCCTCACCTGTTCTCCTTTCTGCATCTCTGACTCCAACTCTGCTGCTCCCCTTACGATGCTCCGGCTCTGGATTTTCCTCCTCGTCGTTCCCCTCATCGCTCTTGGGCTGTTTTTAGCACTCATTTCAATATAGTTTTCCCTGCTGTATGCACAAATACAATGTCCCAGCCTCTCATAATAATACATCTCTTTTCTAGGTTGCCTCCCATTTCCACGATTAGCATGCATATCTTTTTAATGAAAGCTGCAGAAACGACCAGGAACAAGGCTCCCTAAATATGTAATCTGTTGCTGCCAGCCTCCCATAATAGACAAGGGTTACTTTTTTTTTCTTTCCAGAAGTCAATATGAATTTAAGCCTATCCCACTGGTTTGGTTTAATTAATTTTGGAGCTAGAGAGGGGTCCAGACCAGAAATCATAAAGCTGAAACTGTTTCTCAGTGGTCTAGGGCATGAAAGAGGGAAGAATTAATATATTTTCCAGTTTTATTTTGGAGCAGCAATTTTAGATAGAAAAACTAGGATTTTCTGAATTTACTACTGGCTAGGTGACCAAAATTATTATTTTATCTGTCAAAAGTGTCACAGAGGCTTGAGCAACAGTTAAGACAGGCTGTGTCTGAAACAGCCTCCCATGCCAGCACTTCCCTGGTGCTCTGCAAGGTCTCAGAGGAAGGCTCATTATATCTTTGATATCCAAACCATGTTACTAAGCAGCCTGCCTGTTTTGTCAAGATTTGAAAACAATTCTTGCTTAGTTTTTGAGAGCTGAAAGGATTGCAGTGCATAATGACTTGCCTACAAATATCCTGGCTGATGTGTTGACGGTCATCCCACACTCTTGAGGCTGATTGTATATATGGCAATGATTTGATACCATAATTGGATGAACCCAAAGCTTAGACTTAGGTCTACACTACAAATAGTTGTGGTTGCAAGCCTGAAATTCTCTTTCAATTACTTCATGTGTTATTTACTTAAGACATACTTTGAAAATAGTTACCAGTAAATTAATTCACTAAGGTCAATTTAAAAAAGGGCTGGAATGCCCTGTCAACATGGGTTTCTTTCAAACTGAAAAATAAGTAAACACGAAAGTACAACATCTGATAGACTACTTAAAAATATTGTAATACATTTATTTACATACAGGCTCCCTAAAACTAATATTAACAAATCTTTCTTGCTTTCATGTTAAAGTTCAATGATTCTATTTATTTCCCGTTGTATGACACCGTTCCATCCATCATCGTCCAAGGAGTTCTGACATCTTCATTTTGTACTCTGACTCCTTCTTGGTTCTGAGAGCAGAAACATGTATTTTCTGACAGGGTAGAGAAAAAAACATTGTTACCTTAGAGATACTCCAGACATGGTTAAGACTGTGGACATGAGTCTTCTGTGCAGAGAAGTTCTCTGTCAGGCAGAAATCCAGGGTATCCCATTGGAGAATCTGATCCAAAGCCAATTAGAAATGCCACCTAGGGCCCAATTTCTCTCAGCTTGGCTTTGACCCAGGAACACGCCCCTCTTCTGAACAGGAAATCAAGTTTTGGAAACAGATTTAAAAGGATGACGAATGACTCTAGACTCTGCTAATTTACATTTCACACAAGTTCTATGGAAGTCATTAGAGCCGCTCCTAATCTCAGTAGCAAAGCTTCAAATCTCACACAATTCTCCTGGAGTTATCTGTGTTTAGAGCAATGTGGCCTGACAATTTGGTTTAAGTTTTGTTTGACTAAGTCACAGAAGTATTTAGCCCAAATTAGTACATCCTGCAAGATGAAATGTGAAACCGCGGCGCAACAGAGACACATTTCTCTTTCAAAGCCATGTTTGGAAGAACTTAAGAACTTTTAACACTTTAAAGCTATTAAGTAGACAGCTTTTGAGTTAGATTTGCCTTAGTACTGACACTGATCTCACAGGAATGCACCAGTCTTTACCACAAATCCTGTGCTAAGGCTTTCCCTCTGTTGTTCCATGATGTCCACGTCCAGTACATTATTTCATGTGATTGACTAGGTGACAACTCACCCAGCCCTGTGTGTCTAAACTGGAAGCTGTCTTCAGGAAGTTTTTGCTGAAAGAAATGTCACTTTTCAAAGAGTCTTCATTGCAAAATATTTTATTTCGCTATGAATGCCTCGAAGGAAGAATTCAAATTCAGTAGAATCTAATATAACATGTCATTTTATATTCCAGCAATCCAGCAGGCAGAGTAACACAGTTCAGTGGAAGCACACGTTCCTTATGACACGCTGTTTAGATGAAATGGTGTGTATGTACATTTTATATATTTTTTTCTTTGGTTTGGTCTTTAAAAGATTTTTTTCAATTGAAAAGCTTTAATTTTTCATAAATGCAACCACTTCTGCTTGGCAAATAGAAGGCTGAATGAAATTTACTGTGTGAGTATTCCTGGCTGTGTTAGGATCAATCAAATTGCTCAGGAAAATATAGTTGGAGCTTTTGTGGTTTGGGCTAATTGGTGGCATTAGTCGTTATTATCAGCTTGATAATGATGTGCATCTTAGATATCTGGAATTATTTCTACACCTTGGTGGGTAACCTGGGAGACTGGAACCTGGTATGTACCTGCAGACCTCTTGAATTTAAGATAATATTGAAAATTAGTCCAGAATTTAGATACAAGGATACCTGAATCAGATGGTTCCTGTGTGTTTAGTCAAAATAAATCCTTCATCTCTACTAACTCAAACTAAGAGAAATCTGGAAATAGGCCATACATAAATACTTTATAGAGTGTTGTGTACACTAATTAATAAACACAAATTTCTAAGAGCTTTTTGAACCTTGAATAAACATTGCTTAAACAAATGGACACAAATTATTAATAGAAACTGTAATCTCCCTCTCTAACTATTATTCTTACAGGGCCCTAACTACTTTGATACCAGAAGATTGGAAGAATAAAACCAACTTAGTTTTGCCAAATAGGAAAATAAAATATGCCAAAGAACAAAAGAAATAATCTTAAATCTGAGGCCCTGTGCAAATCAAACAACAAATCTTGTATTGCCCAAATCCTGTTGAACTTCTAATGGTAAAATCTGTGCCTTCCACTAAGAGTTAGATATTCTTGCATGACTGCAGTGTTGTTTTATGTATGTGAGCCAACCTTGCAATACAAGGTGACAAACAAAAAAGATGGAAAAATATATAAAGTGGTTAAAAAAAAAAAAAAAGGTCTACTTGCCACCTCAGGCTTTAAAACTCTTCTTACACACTTCAGCACGAAGTCTATTAAAGCGGAATATAGTGGAAATACAATATACAGCAATGAATGTCTCCAAACCAGCAATTTAGCGCTAAAGCTGAGGGCAGTTCTTATGCACCGACTTTTAATACCGAGACGATTTGTGGTCTCACAAAGTTCCTGCCTTGGGCAAGAATTGTGCTGTGCTCTAATAGGTCTAGTTTGTTGACTGTCAGAATAATGGAGAAATTGGTAGCAGAGGGCCTGAGCGCTGTAAACAGCTGAGATAATTAGAAGGTCTGTCAGGAGGAGAGTGAGGCTAAAGCAGTTTACGTTCTGTCACAGGGAGGAAAGTATTCATTCAGAAGGCTGCTGGATAATGTGGGATATGTTGCCTTGTGTCCTAGCAAGCTTGTCTGGAGATGGGGAAAAAGTGCTTCTCGTCAGCTTAGTTGGCTTTCTCTACCCTCTTTCCTACTGCAGGCTTGCAAGAGTTTATATTTCTTATTAATAAAATAATATATCTTGCAAGCAAAATGCTGACTTGCTGTTTTTTAAGGCAAGCTGCTGGGTTAATAGGATGCTCAGAGTCAGGCAGGGCAGTGCAGGGGGGGCTGTGGAAGCTGCAAGGGTTGAAGGAAAGCATTTGTGAAGAGCAGATGTGAAAAGAATCCTCTCCACAGCCCCTCCACAAAAAAAACCCAAACAGCTGAGTGTATGGTTATGTCACCACCTTAAAGAGGATGCTCCTGTACAGACAGAGGAGTGTTCCATAAGTTGTTAACATGAGAATTCTGGTGCCTTAGCCAAGAAACTAGACAGTGAGAAGTTCAGCAATCTAGAAATTGCTGTGACTAAGCCTTTTCTAGGCAACGACATGCCTAGGGATGGAGTAAGCCAAAGATTTCAGGGCTGGTTTGTGGTTTTGGTTCTTAGTTTAGGGCCTGACTTCTGGAAAGACAGAGGTTGGCTGTCTTCCACATAAAAAAGTCTTAGAGTTCAGAAACTGGTTAGTTAAAAGGATAATCACTCGGAGTTGGTGGTATTTCAAAAAATACAGAATTAGTATAGGAATATAATATAGTGCAGAGCATTCAGAAGTGAGTAGGGAATGAGGCTGCTAAGGTTGAGATGTTAATGCTTAATAACAAGCAAATATTATTAAGTTTTGAGTTATAGTAAAACAGGGGGAGAGTGGGACAGGCACATGGCCAAGAGACCTTTGTCCTTCTCCTCGCTCTGCCTTTAACAAGTCACACATTAACTTTGTTTTCACATGAGGCTCTGTACCTCACCAAAGAGCCTTGGGGATCCATAGGTGTCAGATGATTTTCAAGTTGCTGTTTATGGATGCTGCCATGGCTTCCATCTCACAGGGTAGAACTGGGAAAACAGATTCTTGCACGCTGTTTTAATTTAATGTGGATTTCTCCAAGGATTACCACATTTTCCTGGGTCTGTGGGAAAGAGAGAGGCAAAACAGAGGCTAGGAGTGGATATTTTTAAAACTTGGACAGTCCAAAGCCACCAGAGCAAGGAATATAAGGGACCTGGATCCACTCAAATAGTGACATCATTCAGACAACAATATTTGGCATTGTTTCTCCTGTAACATCCACATCCCTCCTACTCCACTGCATTTTAGAGTAAGGGGCAGATAATTCTTTGCCATCAGTTTCTGCCCCTGGTTCCCACAGTCCTCCTGAACACCTGAAGAGCTGCAGCTTTAATAATTCGGTTGTCTTTTTGACAGGACTGGAGGAGTCTTTTTTAAGCTCCTGCAGCACTGTGGAGCAGCAGGCAGCAGACAGTGCATGATTGCATTGGGACTTCAGAGCAAACTCCAGCTCGCTGTCAATGGCTGTGTGCCAGACAGCTCCGCCTGCAGAGAGCAAAGCCTTCCAGAAGGCTGAGCATCCAAAAAGGAGACTGTCAACATCCCCCTGAACAGTGAGTGGGGGAAAAGCCACGGAAAAAGGGAGCAAGCTGGAAAATGGAGGTGTATGGGGAGAAGTGGCGTAAAAGGGCTAATTATCTTCCTATTCCCCTCGCGCCTATTAAAGACCACCAAAAATAGCATCTGCTTAAGGATGAAGATTTTTTTTCCCCGCCAGTTAAGTTAAATGGACATCCCACCTGTTGTTTGGTGAAGTGAGATCACTCAAGGAAGATGGAGTTGGCCAGAAGCCACCTCCTGACAGCGAGAGGCAGGTCTGAACAACAAAGTTTGGATCAAGATCTGAACTTCTTTCCCATCCAAATGTGCTTGGATCCGGAGGCTGGCTGACACCCATCTCTGCTACATCCACTCTGTGATTATGTGTGAATGGCCCTAGTGCTTCTCACTACACCCCGTGTAATCACTTGCATTTGGGCATCATTCTGCAAGAAAATCTGCTGTCATGATGGCAAACGTGTGTGATGCTTTGCCGCTTAGAGATTCACCCCTAAACCTCACAAGACATCAGTTTTCACCTGGGAACATGCTAACTGAGCTCTGCTGATGACAACTTCCATATTTACAGGTCTCATTATTAAGTCAGCCTGAGCTCCAGGTTTGAATGGAGGATCTTTTCCTAAACTGATACCAAAACACTGCATGTTTGGCAGCCTGCATGCATGTGCAGTGGGCCTGATTCTGACCTTCACATCTGGCTCCTGCCTGTGCAGTCCCATGGACTTCAGTGGGACTGTTCCTGAACAGAATTTGATGAATACCATATTTTCCTACGTATCACCCACAGATTATCTATAAAAACTGTGATTCATCAGCAGTGTGGTTTACAGGCATATGTAAGTTATGTGAGGGGAAGTTTACTCTGGGGCCCCCTCTTTCCCAGTAGTCCCACTGCCTCTAATTCCTGCCCCATTTGCTTTCTTTACCCCCAAGTCCCACTGCTTCAGATTCCTCCCTACTTTGGGTTCTGGCCTGCCCTCTTCACCTCTGATTCTGTGTGGTTTGTGAGAAGCCATCTGGGGATGCATTTTCAAATGTCAATGCTTTTTAAGGAATACTCAATATATGCAAAACAGCAAGCTAATTTTTTTCCTTTTTTTTTCTATTTTTTTTTCTTTTTCTGTTTGCTCTCTGAAAAATAGAAGGAAAAGAAAATGAAGTGAAATTTCAGTTTTCTGACCAAAATTGAATGTGGAAAAAACCCCATGCAGTACATGAAATGTTTAATTTACTTGAAAGTTACTATTATTTTAAACTTTTAAAATGTAAGTTTGACTTTATTCTAAAAATATCCTTCTGAAACAAAAAAAGAAATTATTTGTTTCAAAAGAAAAACCAAAAGATTCAAACTTTTTCTTTCTGCGGTCCCAATAAGTTATTCAGAGTTTAACACATATTCTGGGAACATGTTTCTCAGGAAAAAAAATGCCTTTAAAATCTACTCTTGATTAACATGAGGGAAGAGGTGAACCAGAACCCCTGCATTTGAGGAATCATTTACTCACCCTTAAGGTGGGAAAAATGAACAGAGGTGAAATCCATAATAATTTTTGGCACAGAAGCTCTTTTTTCGGGAGTCACGTACACAGCTGTGATGAACTGCAGATAATGTCATGTACTTCACCCAAAGTCATACAGCAAATCTCTGGCAGAGCCAGGAGTACAAGTGCACTATGTGTGGTTCCTTGCTATCTGTAGTAACCACTCATAAATGGTTGTTTTATATAATTATGTGCAGATAGTCTATAACCAAAAGTGTAATTTTCACTTTGCATTGTGTTCTTTCCAATTTTTCTTAAAAAGTGAGGGCTGTATGTAGCAATCATGGTTGATGCCCTCTGTTGACATTCAACCAAAAATGAGGTTTTGTTTCTTTGGAAAATTATCCAATAACTTCTGACCTCATATACACTTCAGCTACTGTCAGAAGAAAAAGGCAATAAATAGTGCTATGCAAAGAAAACAAAATGATTATCCTACAACCTAATAAGCAATTACAAAGGGCAAATTACTTTTACCCTCAGTAATTTTCTGCCATTAGATAATTAACATCAGAAGTATTAATGATCATTTTAACAAATTACCATATAATTATAATGTGTTTCTTCATTTAGCCCTACATATTGTACAAATCCTTCTAAGATTTGTCTATTAATTGAAAATACATTATTTATTGGTTTAGCTGAGTAACAACCCACACTGGTAACTAAACCCATTAAAGAAATGCTGTACTGGTTGTAGTTAGCTGTCACCCTCTGGTCACCAGAACAGTTCTTAGTGGATGCAAAGTGTCACTGGCCAGGCTCAAATTAAGGATCAAATGGAAAACTGTAGTGGGTCACAATATTCACTGGGGTCACAGACCTAGAAATGTCACATCTCTGACTCGTTTTAACTTCAGCTGGAATGGAGGCTGAGAGTGGAACAAATGCACTCAGGAGTTTACAGGGCCAGCACATGCTGGTGGCAGTGCTGCTTCTTAGATTAATTAATTTCATAACGTTTCCATAATACAGTTTTACTTAGTGTACTTTTCATAATCTAATTTTAGTTGAATTGCTTTGCACAATCTGCTCAAAATGTGTTTACGATTCAGAATTGTTAGAGTCCCCTTTTCATTTTTTGCTTAGCTGCCTTTGTAAAATCTGCCTAAATTGGTGAAATAAATTAGGAGAATGCTGCCAAAACTGGGTTTTGCACTATCCTAACATTCAAACCAATTCACTGGGCCAGGTTTTTTAGCACTTCCCATGAATCCTCTCTTAGATGTACATGAACAGGAACATGGCTGGAAAAGTGAGCTTCAGGAGCATGATAGAAATTTTTCTGTGGGAAGAGGATTTAGGATGTGTGGGCGGGTTTGGGAAGCTGATTCCAAATCATCCATTTCCAATTTGGGAACAGATATGGCCCATGTGACCTAAGCATCTTGTCAAGACAGCTTGAATTTGAAATTGTGAATATGCATGTGGATGAGCTACAGACCCAAAAGGATTCACAGGATGATATCTATGTGAATAGCCTGGAATTCACCCTTGGGCAAAAGGCTGGGAGAAAGCTTGGAAAACTTGGCTCATGTGAGAAACAAGTCCTAAAGCTTTCCTATGACTCCCTTGGACAGTGTCATTGCTATGTACAAGATAGACATGTAAAAAAATTCATGATCCCCTTCTGACAATTCCTGAAGAGGGAAATGATTTGGAATAAATTATTCATTACAGAACTACTCAGCTTTGGCAACAAATCTGCAGGTTAAGGGAGAAGGGGAGCTATTCTATCTGCAATGGTGTGTTACAGGCATTCTCTATTTTGGAAGCTTTAGCTTTGTGAACAGTTGATGATATCCTGCCTCTTTCTTAATTTCTGAGCTTTTTGGGAGCTCCTCTAAGATTCTTCCTCTTGAGGACCCTGTCCTTCACAGGACTCAGGATCCAGAGGGACAAAGCAGGGTTATTGCTGTTTAAAAAAAATATTGTGTTTCCTAGGAAAGACAGGTTCTAGCTCAGGTTTCCTCACACCTTGATAATCCTTGTACTAATACGGTTTTCTGCCCCAGGTCCCTCATTCCTGCAGTGTGTTCTTTTGTGTGTGGGTAAAAGCAGAGAGAAATGAGCATCCAAGGACTTTTCAACAGCACCTCTGGAATAATAATAATAATTAAATATAAATTTCAGGAGTGTTTTTCTCGCTTCTTGGGTAAAAGACTTGAGTTCCTCCCACACTTACAGTTAATAATATAGGAATACGAGGAATGAAGCTCAAGGCTGAACACATCAGCATGAAGGCTGTGGGGTGTAATCCTTGTCCCACTAAGATCTCTGGCCCACCTTCCACTCTCTAGGCATGGTAGGACAACACTCCAGATATCACTGGCCATTCATTTTCATGGATATCGAACTTTTTTTAATTAAAAAGAATGATTTTTTTTCCTCCTCCTGCCATTTCCAGCTGCCTGAACAGCTATGATGACACCTTACAAAGTTGCCATTACATTAGTGGTATTAGTATTAATCACACGTTGCTTGATACTGTAATTGAATAGTTTTTACGCAGATGATATTAACTGATAAAATATGGCATCCTCATGAGAAAACATTACCTTGAAATATTAGTGTTATAATATGTTAATTTCTATGGAGGATAGGAGTACAGATATATGAGGAGATGTAAATTTCCAGCACTTCTGCTGACAATTTCCATGTCAACATAATTCTTAGGAATTCATACTCACTATTTTGTGATGACTTATATGATGATGTATAACAACTTAAGGGGCTTTAAAATGCAGTATTTTGACTACTGCAGGTTGGTAAATAGCAGGCAGGACTGTTTCCTCCTCTTGATTCTGGGAAGGCTGACGCAAGCCCTTGGTATCACCAGGAAGTCGCCAACCTGAATGTTGAATCCCAAAGTGGGGGCTCAGATGGCTCTGGGCACTTTGCAGCTGCATTTGGCAGTCAGAGTAAAGGTTTTTATATCACAAATTGAGGGTGAAATAGAATAATAATTTAAAACAAACAAAGAAAAAAAAAAGGAGAAAACAGTAGGTGGTTAGGCCAGCATGTCTGGCAAAGCTGTCAGAAACTGGATTTTGGCTTGAAATCTGACTGGTAAAACATAGTCCAGACAGTTTATCCCAGCTGTAGACTCCTAATTCGGAACTATCTCTTTTCTGTATGCTTACCCCCAAGAAGAGTTGAACCTGACTGTGTGCTTATTAGGATAAACTAAAGCTGTGCCAGGGCCCTGAACTGGACAGTAACCACGAGGCCTCGTTAGCAACTCTTACTGCTAGGGGATATTTTACACCAAGACAGCTCCTCCTGCCTTGTTGGCTTCTCATTTAATGCCACTGCTCCCCATGAGTTCCTCAAGAAACAATCTGGAATAACAAGACAAGAACCTGAGAGTGGAGAGGGGCACCCCCGAAGATGGGAGAGATGAGAGCAACAGGGGTTCTTGCATCCATAAAGAGGCAGCTAACCTGGCTGCTTGCTCTCTCTTGGGCTAATCTGAATTAATTGGTGCTATTTGTGCCTTTGATACTCAAATGCAGAGCCTGGGGGTGGGAGTTCTCATGAAACAAGTGGCCACTTGGGAGAGCCGTCCCAGGTCCAATCATGTCATGGGCTCATTTGTCTCCCACAGTAATTCACTACTCACTTCAGTCACTTTAAATGTAAAACAGCTGCTGCTGCTTAGCCCTCTTTTAAGGTACCTAACCAGCAGCTTTAAACCAATCCTGAATGGGTCCCATCCCATAATAATCTCCCACACAGTGGTCATTTGGAAACAATTAACCCTTGATTCAAGATCCTCTTAAAGAATCCTTTTCCAGGCTCTTCTCTGCTGCAGCCCATTGCATCCTTGCCTTGCCCCTTGCATGGGAACAGCTTTATCCTTTGGGATTGCTGTGGTTTGTGCAGCAGTAACCACCCCTGTGTACCTGCCAGGGCTGCTGTATGGATTTGGGGCCAACCTCATCTGCACTGAAGAAAAATGAAGGTATCACACAAAACAGACCAGTCCCTTATTTTAATAAAAGGGAAAAAAATAAAGATATTTGTTTCTTCTCTTCATTTCTCCTTCCGCAGTACCTGGGGGTTTTGTTCACACGTGTTTAGCATGGTTGCTACCCCTTGCCTCTCTCAGTCTCTGGTGATACGATGAACTGGAGATTAATCTGTTTTAAGGGGAAGCATCTGGCTTTGAGCTAATAAAATATCAATTTGTAACAGGGAGGAAAAGGCTCAGCGAGAGGTCTGCATGCTTACGGCTTTGAGACCCAATTTGATTCGGGAGTTTAATGCCACTTGTGAATTTTAGGCTGTGCTCTGAGCACTTCAAAACCTTTCTCCATGCAGTGGTCTCAACTTTCTCCACAAGTCCCGTGTTTTCCCCTGGTTGGGGGTATCTCCCAGCTCTGGATCCTGCAGGGCTGCCCCCTCCCAGGCACCCCCCACCTTTCCCTTTTCCTCATGGCTCTGCGGCCAGATGTGGCGGCCCCTCGCTGGGATGTCAAACTGGCAACACCCTTGATCCAGGCAGACAGACACTCAATAGCCAACTTCTGGAAAACCTCCCCCCGCACTGGCCGGCTCTGACACAAACCAGCTGAAGACATTGCAATGCCAGAAAGTGTTACAGCTGGGCTGCCTGACAGATTGGCAGCACACACGCTGATTTGGGGACTGCATTTGGGGGCCCGCGAAGTACTCACTGTCCAGGCACCGAGCCACTAATCACAGTTTACATTAGGCAATCAGATACTTTTCAACTACTGAATGATCTGCTCTTTCCCCCCCTTTTTTCACCTTACAGGACCCTGTGTGTATATACAGCACCTCGGAGCTCCACATCTGCATCATGTTTGGAGCCGTATCTAATGCACAGCTACCAACCTCAGCTCAGGCAGCCACAAGGCGCCCAAATCACTGCTGCTCTCCTTCCTCCTCCCACTCCCCCAGCCTGACTTTTGCCTGTTTCTGTGCTGAATCACTTGATTAATTTAACCTGGGGGTTACCTAGTTGTGGAAAAATCCTACAGGACTTCATATGAAGAGAAAGGCTTGGTGTCATTCTATAGGATTCCGTCAGCATAGAGAATCTTACGAGTGGCTTTAGCTACAACTCCAGAGATCAGATCTTCCCTGAAAACAATAGATTTTAGAGTCATTTTTCTGGCATGCTGCTGGCTTAATCACTTTTATGTTAGAAGTGTTTCATTAGGAATGAATCTATGTCAGCCCCGTGTGCCAATTCTGATCCCTGCCTTGGCCCAGCCACGGTGCTGGAGATATATGTTCCTGTAAGATAAGTGTGCCATGGCTGGATGTCTAATGAATATGGCCTCATTTACAATAAGAAGGACTTAGACCTGGCTACGACCCAGAGGTTCTATTCCAAGGAAATGCTGACATTTTGGAAAACCTGGGTCCCTGTCAGAATGAATAGCTGAAATTTTTATCTTTTCCAAGCCGAAAAAAAGAGGTGCTTTAAAAAATGTGCACGGTATTAAAACATTAAAAACAAGATAGGTGCCAATTTAAGGAAAATATGTAAACACAGAACATGAAAATTCATATTTTAATGTAAACATATAAGTGAAATTAACAGAAATGTTTTGATGCTGGTGAAATGAGATATCATAACTTCTCACCAAGTTTTTTTTGTCACGGCTGATTTATTCCTATGGAAATGTTTTGATTTTGGTGAAACTATATAGTTCCCACTGATAATTATTTCGTAAAAAGAAATAAAACAAATTGCACCATGTGAGAGAGCACCAGACTTTTCCTACTGAAGAGGGATCTATCACAAATATCCAAATAAGCTCCCAAATCTCCCAAATTTGCTTGTGGAGAGTCAGCTCTTGGGGTTCAAGCAGAGCAAGAAGGTGCTTTAATGGTTTAACAGATGTTAAACTGTGCTTGGTTGGGTTAATATTTCCCTCTTCACTCTTGGGTGTGAAGTGGGCACCCACACTGTAGTGCAGATACACAAAAAAAAAAAAGAACAGGGATTATTTTGGGCCCAGATAGTAGTTTTATGGTTCCAGGGTAGAGCTGAAGACTGTTTATTTCCTTCCCTGGTGAATTTGGGATGCGACAACCAACAAACATCTCTGATGACAAAATGGGAGAGGAAAAGGCTGTGGATGAGGTAAATAGAGTGTGTAGCTGGGGAGGCACTGTGTGCAAGCACACACACTTAGAGTCTGAACTAGAGCAGAGTGGACTTGAGAGATGTTATTACGCATTCAGGCAACTTCAATGTGCCACTAATAAAATTAAGTGTTGGAACATAAATGTTTTAATTTTAGTGCGAATGCTCCAAGCAATACCCCCTCCTGCACCCTTCTCTCCCACCCCCAGCCTAGACTAATCCATTTAGAGACAAATTTACATTTTATTTCTCCAAACCCTATTAGCATTAATATAAAGGTCAGCACTGAAAAGGCAGCTTCAGAAGCTAATGTGCCAGTGTGCTGTGCTCTGTGACCAGATGAGGGCACGTGGGTCTCTCACCCACTGAGTCTGACAAGAATTTGTAATTTAAGAGGGCGGTCCTCCTCTCCCAACATCCCCATAGCTCATGGAGATGATCAGGTCACCCTCTGGAAACCAAATGGGACTGCTTTTTCTGATATCAGAAGGGGCAAAGGGGAAGAAATCATTCTGTGAAAAGCCTTCGATGCCATGGAAAAAGCTATATATTACATTTATTGACAATATTTAAAGGCTTTTGGGGAAAACAACATTAATTTTGGAAAAAATTCAGCTTCAACAGCGACGCACTTCGGGTGTCACTGGGGGTTTTATTAAGGGATTATGTGGGGTGCAAACAGAGCAGAGCTGGTTGGGATATTTGGCCTCTCAGCCCATCTTTGCTTCTGATGGAGTCCAAAATGTCCATCAGGAGTATCCCTACAGCTGAGTGGTGATGTCAGAGCCTTGTAGAGAAAATTATTCTGTTTTCAGAAGTGCAAAATATCTGTACAAGAACTCTGTGAGCTGATGTGGTTTGAGGTTTGGTTGCAACTCAGAACCCTGCCCTGGGAAAAAGCTGAATAACCCAGACTAATCCCATTGAATGTACTGGGCCTTCTTCTGTGAATAAAATTACTCATGTGCTAATTTTTCAGAGGACCCAAGCCAAGGATATTGACCACGCATGCTGGACATCTAATAGACTCATGTCTTTGTGTCTAAATCATGTGAATTTCATCTCACGTTTCAAACAGATGTTTGGTCAGACTTAGACTGGAAAGAAGTTTGCTTCATGTCCTGGATCAAGATCCTGTGAAATTCCTATTTTTGTATAATCACAAAGCAGATGCCAAGGTGAAGCCGAGTGGTCCAAATTAACGTCATTCCTCCAGGCAAACTACATCATCCATTACATTTGTTTTTCCCCCCTCGTACTTGTGGTGTCTTCTTCCTCCCACTGCTACTACTATTACTACTAATCCGACATAAAAAGCTAAAGATTTCTTTTAACAAACCTGTAAAAATAATAAATCTGAAGCCCCAAATAAGCTCTCAAGCCACTCTAGGCCGAGCTGTCTAATTCAAGGATAAACTGATAGAGCAGGTGGAGATGCCAAATGTCATTAAGTTTGCCAGAGCCCAGTGCTGAGGAACACAAAGGTGAGAAGTATATTCCAC
This sequence comes from Peucedramus taeniatus, assembly GCA_013400575.1. Taxonomy (NCBI): domain Eukaryota; kingdom Metazoa; phylum Chordata; class Aves; order Passeriformes; family Fringillidae; genus Peucedramus; species Peucedramus taeniatus. The sequence continues at coordinate 496,330 of WBNO01030486.1, forward strand.
AACAAATGACCCCTGACCAGGAGCTCCCTGCTACCAGTCCCCCTCGCTTTTAAATTAAACCAGTAAGCCTACTTGAGTGTCTAGCTTGTTTCATTTGATTCCACTCCAGGGGAAATGCAGACTCTCCGTTAAAGCTTTTTGAGTTTCACATGTGAAACCAAGGCATGGAGGCTCCTGGAGCTTGTGTGGAGGACTGAGGCAAGACATTGGAGTTCAGTTTCTTCCCTTGCTACAAGGAATGGTCATAGTGTTTTGCTTCATGCCTCAGTTTCCTTTTCTTATAAATGTGCATGCCCAAAAGGCACTTTAAAACAATCTAGGTGGAAATATATGTAGTGTGTCTCTTGCTTGTACGTTCTGACAGTGCTTCAGCATCTTCTTGAATTCTCAGGGTTGTATTAGTGATCTTCATTTACTCGCTTTTCAAACAGAAAGCCATAAATAAAGAATCAATAAAAAAGCCCAGATGTGTCTCCATAGGTGAGGGCTGCAGGAAGACCATAGTTTTCATACCATCACACAGGCAGACATTTGGAAGATGAGGGGCTGCTGAATGCATCGCTGGGGATCAGCACCAAGTTATTTGCAGTTGTTTCTGTAATCGTGTTGCTCAGGGAGAAAATTCACAGTATGTCTTGCTGCCTGCCCAGCTCCCAGCCAGGCACCCTGGCACCCTGCTGAGGGGTGCTAATGCCCTGTGCCATGCTAGAAGACATGTAAATTAATTAAGTGGCCAAACACTTGCTCAGTGTTTGTTTCTTTCCATTTGTGGTTTGGATTTTTAAATATATTTTTTAAATAATTTAAATCTATTCACTATTTTTTTGGACAGGGCTGCAAATAGTTTTCGTGCATAACAAATTTAAAGCTGAGCATTTATGGGTTCACTTTCCATGAGTTGGGATGGAAAGATAAGATAGAGATTAGGGTCTCTAATTCAAACATTCATATTAATTTACACAAAGATCCTGTTTTCAGGGGACAGAAGTGAACCTTTAGTAGTATGCATTTAATCCCATAGTCTCCAGGAAGGAATGGTTCTGCCCTTCCTGATCTGACTTCCAGGTCAGGTGTATGATTTCTTGTTTCATTTTTGGAGGAGAAAAAAAGGGACAATGCCACTTTCATTCTTAGCCTGGTTTCCTACAGGAATGACTTACCTGATCTACCATTGCCTACATGGTTGGACGGGCATTTCTGCTCTTCTGCCTGTCCACTCTTGGTAATTCTGAATCTGTCAGGAAATTTCAGACATGTTTAAAAGAGAAAACTTTTTAAATTTTTCAAATTTGATAAAAAGAGGCAGCGATGTGAGGCTCTGATAATGAACCCATTGAGGGAAAGACCCCAACTTTTGGTCAGTACTGATCTACCACAGAATTCACATCAGAGAGCCACTGCCAGTGCTCACAGGCAAAGCTTCAGCTGGTATTTCCAGCTTCTTGGAATGTCAGAGCCTCCAAGGACAGCCTTTGATGCCACAGAAAATCAAGTGGTTCTACTTCTATTAGCTCCTGGCCTGTTTGTTGCTTGGATGGAGAGTTTCACTAAGCAAGAAAAAACCGAGGAAGCTGATTCCAACTAAAAAGTTGTATTTTGCCAACAGATCACAGGAAAACAACCACGTGAAATTCAGTGGTTACTGATTCCCAGTGTCATTAATAACACAATCAGATCTCCCCATACATCATCATGTAGGGAAGGTTGGAGGATTTCACTGCTTTAAGCCTTGTGTTTTAAGTCTTTGCTGATGTTCCTGTCAGAGCTGAAAGAGAAGTTTTATGGGTAAACCTCATAAAGCATCAGGTAGGAGTGCTTGGTTTGAGCAGGGAGACAAGACTTCGTGCTGTGCCAACACGATCAAAACTTCCTTGATTTTTAAAATGTTTAAATTTTTGGATGGCAAACTCAAGAAATATGGATTTGCCTTGGAGATGCCATTTTGTTGCTGTTTTCCTTTCGGCAGGCCGTGGGAAAGTACTTATCTTATGGATGTTTTTGTTTTGTTTTTTTTTTCCTAAAGTTAATTGAGCCCAAGCCCCCAGTAGCGAGGTACCTGACTGTTGGTTTTATGGACCACATCTGCACAGTGTGGGCAGAGCCTTCCAATCCTCTAGACCTGTTCAGCTGTACAGAAGTCAACGGAGCCACAATAAACGTGGAAACTCTGCTGTGAATGTGTCCCCTAACGCCCACTACAGCTCTCAAAGCCTGGCCCAGCTTTACTGAGTGCAAAACTAGGAATGAGCACTTTTTTAGGCACCAGTTTATTAGCTGGCTGTTAAAAACCTGGTTGGGAATTTGGAGAGAGGAATCTGTGGGTTCTTAGAGTGAGAATGTTCAGAGGTGTCCGATGGATTTCTTTTGACAGAGGTTTGAATTGCTCTTCACTATAATTGAAACACCTAGAAGTGACTTTACATTTAATTTAGATCAGATGCAGAGGCTGCAAGGACTAGCCCTCAGCAGTTCCAGACAAGGTGATTTTTGATTCAGTAAACCCAAACATGTATCTTTTAGTTTCAGTGACCTACACTTTTCAAACATGTGGGTCCCCATGATGACATCTGTGCAGGGATAATGTGGCACTGGAGAAATAAAGAAAACCAGACATCCTGCAGTGAGGAAGACATCAAATTAAAACTCTTTAGAGAAATCTCTCACTTCCTATTTGCTAAATCACTCATTTTGTAAATGTCTTTGCTGTTGGTGCTACCACATTTAATATGATCAATAGTCTTATTCTCTAGTGTTCCCCCAATTGACGGGTTGAAGATGCCAGGCAGGAGAAAAAGGAGTGGGATGTGGAGTGAGGGGGCTGGGAGGAGGAAACTGTACTTGATCCTTATGGAAGTCAGTTAAAATTAATTGGAAAAAGCTTTTAAAGACCTAAGATGAAGACCAAATGTATCTCAGACCTGCGGCCTCATCCCCGACACTGAATGCGAAGGTCATTGCAAAGCTGTAGATTTATGCGGAAGGCTTGGGTGATGGAAAATGAGACAAAAGCATTTGGATTTTATTATTCCATTTACTCTGACCCTGGGCCATAAAGGGTTTGGAGAGCCTGTTTTATGTATTCAGCTGGTTGCCACACTGACAAGCATTTGGAGCCACTTAAATAAACCACCCCAACCCACAGCTGCAACAACACCATATCAAATACAGGTTAGAGTTGAAATGTAGAGCCAGCAGCACAGCGTCTCCAGCAGGTGCATGTGGAGTGTTTTTTAACCCCCTTGGTTTTGGAATAGTTCCCTTATTTATCTATCAGCTTTGATTTAAAGACCATTTAATCACCAATATAACTCCAGGTTAGAGTGTGCACACACACACAGACACTGACACATGCAAGATGCTTTCTGCTGCTCCTCCTAATTCCTGGTTTTTCATGGGACTAACACAGAGTTTGAAAACCTCCTGTTTGGGCCCAAAACAGGCAATTCTGTCCTAAGTGCCCCTTTCCCAAGTCGTTCTATACACACACACTGAATCTCTCTGATTCCTGGCAGGCACCACCGCTTTGGAGAAACAAGAGACAGGAAAGAGTAATGTATGGAGAGGGGGAGAGGGAAAGAGGTTTTTGCTTAGAAAGAGGGGAAAATAGAGCATGTGTTTGGACTGATGACAGCAAAACTAGGTATCCAGGCGTGCTGGGAAAAGGGAAAAGGCAGACAGTCAACTGCACATCCAGTCACTCAGAAATCAGTGGGAAACCTAATACTGACTTTCTTAATGTGTCTTGCATGCTGAATGTGTAACATGTTGGAACTCTCCTGTGGGCTACAGGATGTCTTGTACCTATGTGAAGGTATAGAGTTAAGCTTAAGTAATCTACAGACATTCAGATTTTCTAAAGAATTCGTTTTCACCCTGCCTGCCCCTCTTTTGTTCCAATTTTCCATTAATTTTGTGTGATTGCTCATGCTCTGGCTCTCAAATGGCAATATCACCAGTGTGGATGCAAGTTCTTCTGAAAACTGCTACATTTGCTCACACAAGCCAAGTTGCTCATTTATTAGATTTAAGGAAAGCAATTCACCTTTAGATAGGGATCACAACTACTCAGGGCAAAACATTGAGTAGCCAAGAGAGTTTAAAAAAATGGCAAAAGTGTATGTCAAATACATTTGAGTAACAAAGCAATTCCAATCTCCTCTCAATAACCCACTAGCTGGAGAAAGAGGCTAATTTATGTGCTGTGAATTTTGCACTCAGCCTCTTCCTAGAGGCTATTCTTTCAGAAGAGAGTTGAAACACATGATGGCTGAGATGAAATGTTGGAAAAGACTGTACTGCTGTAGTGGGTGTTTTCTAATCTTGGCTAGATGAGCACAAGACAATGGTTTGTAGGACTTTTAATTCCTAAACTCACATTTTCTATAGTTTCTTTTCCTCTGTAATGTTTCCATAGGGAACAAACTGAATTCTTCTAACCAACACCTCTAGTCATTTATTACTAGGAATATTATGACAAAAGCTAGGGTAGCCAGGACATCTTGCAGTCTTTTAATTTATTCTTATTTTGTGTTATTCATATTTAATTTTGAGTGTCAGGCATTGCCTAATCTACATATCAATCTAGAATAAAATAGGAACTGATAATGTTTAACAAAATTCAAGGCCTCTTTTCAAATGAAGTGTCTCTCATGAGAGTGAAAGGACAATAATACCAATTCTCGCTTTCATAAAGCAGGAGAATGCAGTCTGCTCCATCTTAACCTTGAAGATAATGTTGCATGACAGACAGCTCTCCTTTGTAGTAGATGCAAACCCAAACTAGAAACCCCAACCTTTACTGCTCTCCTGCATCAGGAGGGAACGATAATCCAAAATTTGCTTGGTTAAACCAACACGGATCCTTAACGGCCTGAGAGCTGCTCTGTTTTGTTGGGCTTGTGGTATGACCATGAAAGCTGAGGGTGTCCTTGCATGGCTCTCAGATACCTGGACACAGCTGTCCACACCTGAGGTGGAAAGGGAGCACTGAGTCTCACCCTGACACAGGCAGAGCAGATGAATTGAGCGCTAGAAATGCCCTTTTCTCTGACTGCAGCGGGGTGTGAGCATGATGAGATCAGATGTAGACATCTACCTTATAGACATGTAAAGCTCCAGGAGACAAATCCCAGGCGTGCTCACCTTTATCAGCTCTTTGCCACGGCAAGGGCTGGGTTTGCCTCTCCCTCCCACTCTCTGCCTAGAGCAGGCAACAGTTCTGTCTCTTGATTTCTGAAATGTTCCCATTTAATTAATGTCACCGGGCTCAGCGTAGAAAGATGTGAGTGAAATATAATTGTGTGGGCTAGAAAGAGAGTTGGAGGAGATGAACTGAAGGCCTGTCCTGGCCTTAGACTCACAGCAACTGAACCTGAGCCAAATGTTGTGCAGAGCTGTTATCTGTAACATGATGTGAGTGAACTCCTGATCCAAACTGTTCAGGGAGCCCAAACCCCAGGGTTCAGCTTTTTATTCAGTAATTATTGATGCACTCTCAATATTCAGTATTGGAGCAAACTAATTTGCAGGCCTAATCATCCTACATCTGGAAATGAATTAAAAACAATTCCTATTTACTTATAAGATAATTAATCTTACTGGATTAAGAAGACCTGATACTTTAAGTGCTTCACTGAGGAGATTCCTCTGTGTTTTATGGACATTTAATGTCAGAACTGAATGGAAACTAGAAGTTTCCTCCATGTTAAAATTTTCCAAATGTAAGTTGCAAGATGATCTGACAAACAAAAATTTGTAATCTTGAGCAAAAGCCACTCCAAATGGAATCAGTGTAGGATCTGTGGCTTTCTCACTGAAATATTGAAAACTTTCTATTTAAAGCTAATAGCTGCGGCACAAAAAATGTGCAAATCCAGTCTTCAATCAGATAATGTCTATGTTTTCATGATGCTAGCAAGAGTTGGGACAAGTTGCTGACGCTGATAACCTGCAGTCAGACCTGTGATATTACAAAAAGAGAGCTGGAAATGTCTCCCTTTTTCTTTGGTTGCTAAAACTTGATATCTTCCATAAGACATTTCCATGGATCAAAGTAAAGAATGAAATGATAACCAAATCTGGATGGTTTCCAGCATCCAGAATTGGTTCCTTTCTGTCTAGCCTAATCCCATTTAGGCTACACTGATAGAGAAAGTGCTGGTATATAACAAAACTGGCAGTCCCAGCCATGTCCCTTCAGCCAAATATTGCAGTTTCACTGTGGTATCTCTAATGGTCACAGAAGCAGGTGAGAAAGATGGGAGGAATGAGCTGAGTCCAGCAATTCCCAAGTTGTTGTGTAGAAAACTGGGGTCATTTGGCTCACAATCACTACTGCTTGTCCAGGGTTACATGAGTCAGAAAGCAAGCCAGGATAAGAACATAATATCACAGAATATATTGGCCTGCTTAATTCAAAAGAAAAAAAAATAACCACATGTATGGAGATTCCTGCTGATCAGTAACTTTCACTGAAATTGGGACACTTGCATTTTAATTGACTTTTTCCCTTGCATTGGGAAATCAGCTCTGATATACTCATAGCAAGGTGGAAAACAGTTGAACCTTTGTCAGGTTTCTGTAGAGATCAGATGGTATTTATTTGCTGTGGTGCTCTCTTGGGCTAGATTCAAACTCAGGTTCTGCAGATTACAAGGAAAACCTTTGGAGCCTCAGATGGATTTTATGCTGACTAAATTTAGAAATATTAGCAATTAAACCTGAAGCTGGGTTCCTTTTTCTTGGCATTCCTATGAAATGTTGCATTAAGGAGAGAACAGGGTGAAAATAAGAGCTGGTGGACTAAGGAGAAGGATAAAAGATTCATGAATATTTCTGCTAATAAAAAGTGCTGAGCTTGGCCTATTTGATTCATGGGGTCACATTATGCATTATTTTTGAGTATTCAGATGACCTCCAGGAATTTGTAAAGCTTTCATAAAAGTAGAGAATTTCTTGATATTTTAGCCCCAAGTATGCTTTTAAAGAGCACCAATCTCATACAGACACAACTTAATTCCAATTCCAGAGAAAATATTGTTGCTTCCAGTATTAAAATCATAAGCTATATTAACGGAACAGATACTTTTTTTCTCTTTTCTAGGAAAAAACACAAGCATTTAATTTGTTTTGAGGATGCTTACTGTTTATTATCACAATTAATTAAAAAATTGGTTGTAGGCATCGAAGGAGGAGGCAGAAGTGGTCCATAGGAACTGGATAAGCAGTCACATCACTGATCCAATCAATAGCCACAGCCAAAATAGTTTGGAATGCCCCATCACCTGCATATCATTTCTGCAAGTTGCCATGAATCTTTCAGAATAACTGAAAAACACTTGTAGCAAATCAGAAGCTGTTTTCAAGCTGATTTTCAGCTAAAATAAAAAAGGAAAAAATAGTCACAAATATTACTGCGAAAAAGAAAGGCAAGGAGGAGGAAATCCCAGCCTGGTTGTCTGTCATATAACTTTGTGAAATACTTTTGCTGTTTTTAGGTCCTCCAGCCAAATGCAAGCTCTGAACAAAACCCAGCCCTGTTGAGCAAACTGCTTCCTAGCTGCAAGCATGGCGACCATTCCTGCAAACAAAGAGAGAGGAAAATATGTAAATTTAAACAAATTCACAATTCTTTTTTCCTCAGAAAAAAAAGCTTTCATGTTATTTGAAATAGCCAGACTGCTAGAGTAATGTTCTTACATATAAATGGAAATCCTTTTTGATATTTACACTACTGATTTCTGCACTTTCTTTAATCTCTGCTTTCAAATTAATAGACAATAACATCAGATTCCTTCCTTGGCTCACTCAGCACTTGTGCATATTTACCCAAGTGTCTAGAGTGGAGATTGTACACATATCTCTAATCCACCTGCCTATGTTAGTTAAAAGCCCAGATAAAATCAGCAGCACTTAAATCTTAACCTTTTAAGTCTGAAATGTTTTTAAAGTCTGGGCTCATGGCAACTCCACTGAAGATGGGGTGGGGGGAGAGGTGGAAGTTGAATGTAAAACATTTCACAGCTAAAACTATTGTTTCTTTCCAGTGAAAACTAAGCTCAGGAGTCCCACAAGAGTGTTACTCTGAGAACATTAGTAATGCTGACCAGCTCATAAAGTTTGCAGCAGTGTTGAGTGCTCCAAGCCTCCTACAGTCAACATCATTTTCTGTCTCGTCAATACACAGCTCCCGAAAACCTCAGCAAGCAAAAGAGAAACTCAAAGAGTGTGAGCTGTGATATCTGGCACTCTCCTTCCCCATCTTTGCCTTTTGTTTCAGTGTTGGCTCTGGACCCTTCAGAGGCCACTGAGTGATTTAACACCTGGATGGCCCCGGGACAGCAGAGATACTCTAACAGTGTGTTGTGCTCCCTTCTTCCTTAAATAGTTTCAAGTCTCTTGTTGGCTTCCCTCAGGAGCTGGGCCTGAGCGAACAGATGCACCTATTCCTTAGGGAATGAATAGTTTGTTTATGTAGAAGAGATGAATGGGGCAGTAAGGGCGTCTAGGTCAGTTATTTAGCATGAAAAAAGCCATCAGGATCACCCTGCGGTATTGCCCTAGGAAGTTTGGAGCAGCTGAGTACAAAGGTGTACACACATCCTCCTCCAGCGCCCCTCAGGGAGCACTTTAATTAGGAAGAAGGGCAAATGACTCGGGATGCTGTATGTGGAGGTATGGAGACAGGCTGTCCCAGCCCTGTCTCCCGGGGGGACCGAGCAGGGGATGGCACTGCAGGCTGTGGGTGTTCTCTGGGCATCCCTTCAATCCGTTCCACTTCTCCCTGTGTCACACATCTCTTACATCTGGGCCTGAGCATTAAGGACCTTTCTGTTTTTTTTTACCCCCAAGCTAACACTGGGGGAAAGGGCTAGCTGGGAACATGGATGGGGAAAGTATGTGTGCATCTTTCTTTCTGCCCATCTCTTTTTCTCTCAATCTACCCTCAACAAGGGTGTCTATAGAATATAGCATAATGCTGCATTGTTGGGTTAGGGATTTAATTTCACTCCATCACAAGCTACCATCGGAGCCCCTGTCATTGCAATTTGTCACACTTTTTTGTGTGCTATATCTCACTGAAGTCACATCTCCTCCTCAGCCCGTTGCATAATCTCCTAGTCTGGAACAAAGCTCTCCAACATAATGCAAGAGGTGAAATCAGGGAAGGGAAAGTCAATGGTTACTGTTATCACTATAGAACTTGCTCCCACTGGCTCTGCAGGTTCAGTCACACCACGCAAAACAGAGTAAGAAGGACATGCTGTGTGTGTGTGTCTTTTTTTTTTAAAGCCTGTTTATTGAACCTACAGGCAGCACCATTGGCTGCTGAGAGATGTAATCCCATTCCCTCCCGCAGACCACCAGCCATAAAGAGGCTGCAGGATGTCCCACTGGCCCACCAGGGAGTTGAGAGCCTCCAAAATAGATATCACAGGGAAAGAAGTGAAGAAATCAGTTTGCTTTAAAGGAGGGGATTGACTCACGTCTCAGGCTAAACCCACAATAACGTTGTACTTAGGGAAAAGACCCTAAAAAGCCAGAAAGAAGACAGAATGGTGTGCTTGGAAGGAAAAAATGAACATCTGCCAAAATAAGCAGGATTTTGTTTTCTATAGGAGGGTGGTCAAGGACTCTGTTATGTGTTGAAGGCTGAATTTTGAAATCTAAGCTGACTGCTTTAAGCTTGTGGGGAATGACAGGGTGGTTCCTAAGGCTGGCCATGTGCTCAGGGCTGCACACCTTGCTGCACTGCTCCAACAAGGACCTCAGTGTCCCCCCTGCATTGCTCCTGGGGATCTATAATGATGTCCTCATGTTCTCACTCAATTAAAATATTAGAAACTTGAATGGATTTAAGATTCATGTACTGTGACCTCACCATAAATGGCACGTTGGTCCTGAAAAGGAAACTTGTATATTTCGGGAAAGGGGCTTCGTGAAGACTTCTGTGCTATTCCTGCTGCTGTCCTGTGGAAGGGAAGGGAGCAGCATGGGATAGATAACTGGTTCACAAAATAATATTCTTTTTGTTCTTCCTCACTGGTTTTGCTACTGTGCCTCCTCAGAACTGGTGTAAAATCTGGTCACTCTGGACTCCCAGATTTGAAATATCTGGGAAAACACTTTGCCAGGTTGGAGTTCACAGGCAAAATCCAGTGATTTGAAGTTGCAGCTTTCAAGACCTGGCAACAGAGTTATTTTGAAAATGTGTTTTGAGGGCTCCTTAAAAAATGTAAATAATGTCCTCTATGAGGAATTTAAATTTTTTCAAGAGGGTCAAAAGAAAAGAAAAATCTAAAACGTGAAATATTTATGGCCTTGTTTCAGTTCTGATATTCTAATTTCTGTTAAAGGCTATTTTTTAATGAAAAAAATTGTATTTTGGCTGAAACTTTGCTCCCATTTTTTGACCAGTACTGAACACTGTCCTTTCACGTTAAATAAAGAGAAAGTATAAAGTATTCACAAGACATGTATCAATTTGACATCAGTGTAACATTTCTTAAGTGGCTCATTCAGGAGTGAAGCCCATGACTAACAGGCAAATGGCAGCGAGATACAAGGAGAGATGGTTTTACAAAGGAGAGCAATAAGAAAGGAAAATGTTACACTGTTTGCACCGTGTGTTTTATAAGGAAGATCAGGGTAACAATGAGTCACTATGGAAAGGATTTATTGGGCTATGGAGCTAAAAGTCTGTAAAGATTAAAATTCTGATGGGGTTTGGATGGGGAATTGTTTCTGAGGTTAGGTTTATCCCGCACACTGTCCAAGTTATTAATCCCCTTGTGTTCCCTAAGCTGGGTAACTGGTGTCGATGTGCTCCCCGGGCCAATTTCAGGCACGCCGGCCACAGGCTGGTGTAATATTTCTCCAGGCGAATCTCTGGGTGGTCTTGTCTTGTCTTGTGAAGAGTGAGAAGCAGATAGCAGGAGACTTTCAAGATTGCTGTTGCAGGCATCAGTCTTTGAGTGGAAAATAATCCACCTGGAAGGACACAGCCTTGGCAAGGAGGGGCGGCCGGCCCTGTGATTGGGAGATAAGTTACACGCTGAAATGTTTTGCGGGGAAGGTGCAATTTGTCAGGGAGAGGCGAGGCTGGTGATCCAGGCTCTCTGGTGTCTGTTAGCATCTGCCACTCGCATCCACTTGCAGCTTCCCAGGAGCTGCTGAGCCCTGGCAAGCAGCACACTTCACTGCCTCGAAAGCAGGTGACTGGCGTCAGGCTGCAGCTCACCCCTGTGACAAACCCCAGGGATGTGATGATTAGCTGCAGAAGGTGTCTAGTGTCCAGCTTTCCTCAGGGGTGGCCGTAGGATGTCTTGCAACATAAAACACAAAGGGAGTGAAACTGGGACAATCCCAAGTGAAAATAAAGGAGGTAGGGGAAGCGTGTTAGTCCCATCTCCAGGGTTGATATCAAGCACTTTTTCCTCGTGTTGTGGATGCTGAGATGCTCTTGGAGCAGATATTTTAGTTTGGGCAGTGTGTTCCTACAGGCAGTAGGGAGGAGAGCTGCCTCAGTGTTTTGCATGGGGCTGTGAAGAAGCCAGGGGAGCCCCTTCGTGCTAATCCCATGGTGTCTCTGAACTCCCAAGGAGACTGATCTTAGATCTGGCCCCTAAAGACAGATGCTTCAAGTCAGATTCACCATGGCTGGAAGTTTTTCCAAGGATGTTCCCCCCTGGTGCTTTGTAAACCAGGAGAGAATATCGTGTTTCACGGAGAAGAGCATGATATTATCGCTAGGCATTAGTTTTAACCAAGAGGAATTTGGTGAATTTGTCACTCCCCTGCACAGTTCTTCTGTTTTTGCTTTTGTTATAGCAGTTTACACAGTGTAAGGAGATAGGATGGAACTGAAATCCCCTTTTTATTTTTGTTGTTGAAGACCTTTTTTACAAGGGAAGGGCTCAAGATGTTCATAGCTCAAGCTTGATTTGGATAAAGCAGCCCACAGTCTGAAGTTATCCAAATTACCTCTACTTCTGTTAGGACAATGAATCAGGAGATTTATAACCTGTCTATTTCTCATTCCATCTGGAACTACCACTGGAAGATTTTTGTGTGTGGGTCTGGCATAGTCAGCTCTGATCCCATCTGGAGTGAGTGAGTAAAATGCACCTGAGTGGGAAACAATTTGACTGAATTTTTCAGAACACTAAACCACAACACCACAGACTGAGACTTAGGGATTCTCAAGAACAATACTGTATTTGCTCCAGTAAAGGCAGTCCTGGACTTCCAGGTTAAAGGCATAGAGGAGACATATTGACTACCCTAGAATTCAAAGGACAGAGAAAACTTACATTAAGTTTTGTATAAGAATAATCATGTACCTGAATACCTTTATTTTCTATCCTTAGGCAGTGCAGCTTGCACAAAAATGCATGGATCTTCCACAGAAGAGTTGCTTTTCTTAATTCTTGTTATGTATGTGCATTAACCTCAATTTACAGATCTAAATTAGGCCGTCTGACAAATGTGGTGCCATTAGCTACAGCCCTTCAAAGACTACTTGTAAATTGAAATATCATATGTTATTCTACCAAGACCATCTCAAATGATCCCATACTCTGCTAAAATCCCTCCCTGGCAAGGATTCTCCAGTAACTTCTTAGAGCCAATCTTTTATATTGCCTGGGTAGAATTCATTAACAAGAAGTAACGGAAAAAATCCGGGCCTTTACAACAAAATGATCTCTAACAATTTGAAAAATCATGTCAAAGAGAAAGTTTGGAGCCTGATTTAACAGCATCTTGTAATGGATGTTGCCTAGCTTTAAAAACAAGTTGCTATCTCTGTGCAACAGCATCATTCTGCCTTCTGGGTGGGCAAATGAAAAAGGTTTGAGCTTTGTGTACAGGATTCACTTCAGAAAACCAGAAAAATAAAGGATGGCAAAAAACTTCACTGCTGATCAGCAGATCTTCACAATGCCATAATCTGTTCCTGTTTCTAGGTGTTTTATGTAGTAATAATGATGAGGATTTGTTTGATGTTTTGCTCAAGAGCTCGGTCAGGTCCTAATGGCACTAAATTCCTATCAGGATTTTTGGACACAGATTCCTCCCCTGCAAAAACCAGCTGATATGACCTAGGCAAATCACTTTTGATCAGGTTTTCAGTAGTTCTTCAGCAAGTTCTTATAAGTGCTTAAGCAGGTTAAGTGCCCAAATCCTATTAATTTAGTTTTGAAAAGCTGGCCTTCAGTCTCTCTAGCACATATTTTCATAGGTATTTATGATCCCAGCTACCTCTGAGGACTTGCCCCTCTGTGCCTTCAGAAAAAGATGGATAATAGCATAACCCTACCTACCAGGGATGTTGGCAGGACATGTACATTAAAGATGACACAGAAATAATTTAGGCTGGTTGATCTCACAGCTGTATTTACATGGCTTAATTCTCTTCACATGAACTCTTCAGAAATAAATGGAAATGCAGTGGTCATAAACCTGGTGTCATCAGAAAATGAATCTTATGATGTGATATGATGAGCAGAGGAGAAATTGGTGCAGAACCTGAGGGACCTCTCATTCAGAGAGGATTTTTTTTGTTGGACAAGTGTTGAGGTACTTGAGGATGGAACCCCTTCTTCCTTCTCTTGTAATATGACTGTGGAGACAAATGAAGGCTGGATTTTGCAGAAACACTTCTAACGCTACTTGGTAAACCAGTTTAAATACCAAAATCAATCTGGTATTCCTCTTACCTACCC